>BMAU01003016.1:0-186557 GCA_019973935.1 Trichonephila clavipes | reverse complement strand
GGAATTGATCCAACGACACTTAAAAACTGTATGGGAATCGACAAGGAGAGAATTCAAAAATCGAAACACCCAGTCATTACCCTCAACAAAACCCTCCAGAAAAACAAAAAGCCAAATAATAGTCCAAATTAGCTAAAAATGAAGCTAAAAGAGGGCTTAAGCTATAAATATGGGGAGTTTGAAAATATTTAGTGAGTAGAAAGTAATTATTTTGAGTTAAAATTATTAAATGTGTTTTACGAGAAGCTGTTATTAAATATTTTTATTCACGATAAAGATCACTACACAAAATATTGTTAAGATACTAAATCTAAATTTTCAGAAACATGTTTTATGTAGTTATATATCTGTGTTATGAATCAAAAATCTAATCTCTGTGTATATATTTATGTACTTTTTATTGCTTTTTTATGAAAGAAAAAGCATTAATTTTTAAAAATTTGAGTTTTTGCATAAAATTTGGCATATTTAAAAAATTTTCAAAAGCATTACAAATTTTTTTTATTCCTATCACAGATAAAGATGTTGTTTATGTACTCTATAATATTATTTGAATACATTTATTAGAATTTTGTGTACAAGATTTGTCGTAACTGCAATTTTTCACCAAAATTTCGCTAAAACAAAAAAAATTGTTATAGTCTACAAAACTCTCCAGAAAAAACAACAAAAGGTAAAATAAAAGGTCAAATCAGTTTTACATGAAGCTAAAAAGAGCTTGAGCTATAAATATAGTGAGTTTAAAAAGTGTAAAATTGGTAGAAATTTTTCATGTAGTATTAAAATCTTTAAATGCATTTCCTGTGTGAAAACTATGTTTTTCAATTTTTTCTTCACCGGTACAGTTCACTACAGAATTTCTTTTTAAGATATTGACTTGAAATTTTCAGAAAATGTTTTATTTAGTGTTATCTGTATTCTCTAGACTATAATTTAATCTTTGTGTATATATTTATTTATTTTATTGCACTTTTTGTGAGAAAATAACATTAGTGTTTTTGTAAAAAAATTGAGCTTTTGCATAAAAATTGACATATTTCAAAAACTTTCAAAAGTATTTACAAATATTATAGCTATCAACACAGATAATGATGTCATTTATGTACTGCATAAATATTATAAGAATATATTAATTAGAATTTTCAATACAATCCTTACCGCAACTGCAATTTTTCACTAAAATTTCACTCAAAATTCCCAATATTTCCAAAATTACTTTTAACTTTGTAAGAACTGTATTGGAAATCTTACTTTTATGTCCCATTTCAAATAAAAAAATGTTTATTTAATTGAAATTTTATATATTTCAAAAAAAGTGCTCCGAAGGTAGTCACATACCTTAAATAATGAACAATAATATAAATTTCCAATGAAGAATAATTGTATTATTTTTAATATTTAAAGCAAAAAGAATTCAACATGTTTTAACCCGGGAGCAGGCACGCACTCAATACGGTCGAGCGGGCTTATTGAGTCACCCCAATCCTTTTTTTTTTTTTATAATTACTTTATTGTACACTCTACAAATCGTGATTCCATTGAATAATTTAACTAAGAGAAAGTTTACTTACCTACTTTGAAGAACTTTTCAATTTTTCATTGGTAAATAAACAGTTTTGCCGGAATTAACGATTTCGTAATATGTGTGTCCCGCACGACCACTTCCGGGTAAAAATTGTTTTCATTATGATAATATGTATGTTACTGCTAAAAAAATTGTGTAAAACATTGTTTTGCATGGAAAAATGTGCAACAGAGAAATACATTACTTACAACTTCCCTAAATGAGAAACAAATACGTAAGAGATGGGTCATAACTAACTGTACCAATAACTTAGAAGGTTATACAGCTATAATGTGCAGTATTTCAAAAATAATGACAGTGATGAATTTTTTATGTTTCTAAATTTCTTCGATTCTGGGTCTGGGATCTGTTTTTTCTCTGAAAGAGTTGTAGGTTAGGCTTAAAAAGAAAGCGTAGTAAAAAAATCTCTCATCACGGGATTACAGCAAATCAAATAAAAGTTTTTTTTATTTGGTTATGGCAGTGTTTCTCAAACTGTGGGGCGCGCCCTGGGGGCGCGATAATACGAGGGGGCGCGAGCATATCGAAAATAAAAGATTTAAAAATAATTAATTTACTGGAATGAATTAAAACAAAATACTTTCAGACATAATAAAAAATGCACTTTTACTCTGATGTAAGTTATAGGCCAGGGATGGCGAACCAATGGCACTCGTGCCAATGATGGCACGCGACAGAATATTTTGGGCACGCCATCGATCAAAAACGATTTGCATTTTGGCTTAAAATAATTAAGTTTACTATTAAGTATTATGAACAAACGCGAGTGATCCGTCGCGATGCCGACAAGTGGGGGAGCAGACTCGTTTGTTGTCTTGCGTAAATACTTCGTATATTATAAATTGCTAATGATGCAAAGTTTATCTACGCATAGTGTGTGTACGTAACTATTTCTAAATATATTCAAGTTGTTTAAAACATATTCTAACGTTTACATTAATAGTTCAGCTTGTATATACATCTAATTTATTAATGTGATCTAATTCTTGTCTTGTAAAGTCTAATTGGTAAAAATAGCTCTCACTGCTTTATTTTTAAAAATTTTAATGATCTGAGACAAAAGCGAAAGATCAGACACTACAGAAATCTCCTGCAAGCACTCAATTTCTTAAAAAACAAATAAATCTGCCCATGAGCCCGCAGTCGTGCGCAGTCAAAAAAAGGGGTGTTTTTTTTTTTGGCGGGGGGGGAATCAAGCGAGAGCACATATAATAGTTAATTTCATCGACACATCTGTACATTTAAAGTTTTGTGTTAAATTTACGATTTTTAACTGGTATTTAATATGGCTAGTTCAACAAAAAAAAAGTGCAAGATAGTAAGTATAGCAGAGAATTTCAAACTTGGTGGGCTGATAAATATGGCATGATCAATAAAGGTGACAAAGCGGTGTGTGTTTTATGTTCTGGAACAGTGGTATGCAGAACATATATCGTCTGTAAAACGGCATTTTGAAACAAATCACAAATCCTTTTGTGAAAAAAGTGAACCAGAGCAAAAAGAATTAATTGCAAGTGCAATAAAAGACAGAAATAAACGTATATATTTACGTATAGAACGTCTATATTTAAATATGTAAGCAAAAATTGTCACACAAGTGCGGCAAGTTACTCAGCTGCAAATGCCATTGCTCGGCATGGTAAACCTTTTTAAGAGGGAGAGTTTTTGAAGGAAGCTTGGTTGGCATGTGCGCCCTCACTTTTTGATGATTTTGATAATAAAGATAAGATAATTCAGCGCATCAAAGATGTTCCTCTATCTAGAAACACAATGAAAGATAGAATCTTGAAATTGGCAGAAAATGTTACAGATCAACAAAAAAATGACATTAACTCCGCTCCTTTTATATCGCTATGTCTTGACGAAAGTATTGACACTACTAAATCGGCACGTTTAGCTGTCTTTGCTCGATATTGTAGCAGAAAACATCATTAAGGAAGAATTAATTGCGATAACATCGTTGTTAAACTACAAAGGGGCACAGATATTTGTACGGCAGTAAGAATTCGCTTGCTGAGAAGGAAATTGATTTGAAAAAAATTGTTTAGTAACCACTGATGGTGCTCAAATATGGTAGGCAAAAATGGCTTAATTTCTTTTATTTAAAACAGACGTAGGACACTCGATTCTTGAATACCACTGCATTATTCACCAACAAGCCTTATGTGCAAAGTGGTTCAAGATTTCTTGATAATGTAATAACTTTATTCACAAAAATAGTCAACCTCATATCGTCACAGGCTTTAAAATAAACGAAAGTTTGATGCTTTGTTGAATGAAGTCAATTCGGTGTATAATGGCTTAATAATGTATAACAATGTTTGCTGGTTGAGCCGCGGGAACGTACTTCAAAGATTTGTTGATTGCTTGGAAGAAATCAGACTGTTTCTACAAAATGAGAGCAAATTGAACAATACCCACAGTTGATGGATATTATGTGGCTTTTATAATTGATGTTTTTTACAGACATATGCCAATATTTCAACAAATTGAACATAAAGCTTCAAGGCCCGCATAAAACAGTTATCGTCATGATGGATCCGCTTTTGAAGCTAAACTATATGTTTTCAGAAACGATATTATTACAAAAAAACTACAGGTACTTCTTAAACTTGAAAAAATATCACAGATTTAGATGCCCAAGAGAAACGAAACGAAGAAAAAGTTATTGATGACTTTATTTCCATAATGGATTCTTTAATCAAAGAATTTTCAGCGAGATTTTCTCAGTTCAAGGAATTATCGAAACGTTCAAATTTATTATGTACCCTGATGTGATTTCGTTTGATAAACTGAACTTGTCTCAATTCGATTGGTTGAAATTAAAGAACTTGAAATGCAACTGATTGATTTCAGTCTAGTTCAATATGGATTCAAAAGTTTATTGAAACAAGGAAAAAGTTGGAATTGATTGAAGCAGAAAGATTGACAAGCAATATAAGTAAAAATACCAGTAACGAAATTTTGGAAACATGGAATTCGATTCCAGACGCATTTAACTGTTTAAAGAAGTTGGCGTATGCTATTTTAACCATATTTTCATCTACCTATGCCTGCGAGTCATTATTTTCAGAGATAAATAACATCAAAGACTCGCTTAGAAACCGTTTAACAGACGACTCTAATTCAGCATGCATTCTACTAAAAAGTAACATCTTATAATCCTGATATAAGTTGTTTCTCATCTAATCTACAACAGCAGAAATCACACTAATGTTACTTTAATTAAAATTACAAGTATAACTAAAACATTTACTACTATACAGTGCAAAAAATGTATTTTTTCGTATTAAATAAAGAATTTTGATTTGTTCGTATTTAGTTTTATTAGTTGTTCAATAATCACAAGTCAAAATTATTTGATGGCACGCCTATAACTCATTAAACGTTTTTTTAGAAAAAATGGCACGTTGACCAAAAAGGTTCGCCACCCTGTTATAGGCGATATCAAGTCATCAAAAAAACTTCTTCAATACTTAATTAGCTATCTTTGATTCTATAACCAAATAAAAATATTTTATTTAATTTGCTGTAATCCCATGATGAGAGAGTTTTTATTACGTTTTCTTTTTTAAAAATAACATTCTACTCTTTCAGAGAAAACAGATCCCAGATCCAGAATCGAAAAATTCAGGAACATAAAATTCATCACTGTCATTATTTTTGAAATACTGCACATTATAGCTGTAATTTGTTTGACCTTCAAGTTATTAGTAGAGTTAGTTATAACCCATCTCTTATGTGTGTTTATTTCTCATTTAAGGAGTTGTAAGTAATGCGTATTTCTCTTTATTGCGCTTTTTTCCCACGTAAAACAGTTTTATGATATTTGGAAAACCACGGAAAGCAATTACACACACACTCTTTGATGGATTACTATGCGAAGACTGAGACCAAGAGGAGTATTTTCAAACATAAAGCATAACAATTGTTTTTAGCAGGTGCAACATACATATCATAATGAATACATTTTACCCGAAGTGGTCGCGCGGGACACAGATCACGAAATTGCAGTTGATTCTGGCAGAACTGTTTATTTGCTCACCAAAGAAAAATTGGAGTCCTTGAGCAGTAGGTGTTAACTTTCTTAGTTAAATTATTCACTGAACAACGATTTGTATCGTGCAAGCAATAAAATAATTATAAAAAAAAAGGATTGGGGTGACTCAATAACCCTGCTAGATCGTATCGAGTGCGCCTGCTCCCAGGTTAAAACATGTTGAAGTCTTTTTGCTTTAAAAATATTAAAAATAATACAATTATTCTTCATCGGAATTTTATAGTATGTTGTTCATTATTTAACATCAACTATAACAAATTTAGAGGGATTAAAATTAAAATTCGCTTAAAACTAATTATAATTTGAGCAAGCATTTAAAAAACATTTTACATTTTTGTAAACATTGTCGCGCACTTGGCTTTAATGTTTGGCAAGAATGTTTTATTTTCTTTAAACGAACTCCTCATGCAAAGAGCGCGTAATTTCGGGCCGGTATACTTTAATGTATCAGTGCCGCACAGAAAGCATTTTATAACTAATTAATTAATACTAAATTAAGAACAAGTTTAATAAGTATTTAACGACTGCATGGCCTGTTCTACAAAGCAAAGTTTTTATAAGGAATGCTTATGATTAGAAATTGACCCTCTGAGTTATTTTTCTATATTTAGCAGATATCCATATTTTGTCTTCTAAGCAGTCACCGCATTTTGCAATATGTTCAATTTAAAAAATTAGAGAAAGGAAAAAAAAATAACGTAATAATTGTCCTATTACTTAGTTAATTTATTTTTTTGCTAAAAGTAGTATTCAAAATTTAATACTTATGTTATTAATGTGTATGGTTTATAATTAAGATCTCGTATTGTAGCTTTAGCGTCAAAGTGAATTATTATTGCATTTAGTGCATTATTAATGTATAAGGGGGGCGCCAGTATTGAAAGTTTGAGAAGCACTGGGTTATGGGATCAAAGATAGCTACTTAGGTATTGAGGGAGTTTTTATTTTTGATGACTTAATATCGCGTGCCTATAAATTATATCTGAGTAAAAGTGCATTTTTTATTATGTCTGAAAGTATTTTGTTTTAATTTATTTCAGTAAATAAATTATTTTTAAATCTTTTACTTTCGATTTGCTCGCGCTCACCTCGTAAGGTTATCGCGCCCCCCAGGGAGGCGCGCCCCACCGTTTGAGAAACACTGGGTTAACTGTGATTTAAGTTTAAAAACCGTTTGCCGTAGATATCTTTTAATTTTATCCAAGTGTAACTATACTATTTAAGTGCCTGCCATTGAGTATGTGAGTTGACGTTACGCATTGATCCTTAAGCGTGAAATCCTAATACCAGTATACTTGATCAGTGAATGTGTTGTCGAGCGTCTTGTGATTAACAGTCGATGTAAATCTACCACGTATTGGTGAAGCAATCCCTTTTGGATCTGATCAAGTTTTCGAACTTCAAGAAGAATCAAAACAATTAGTTGGTTTAACTCCAAATATATGCTTTCAAAAATTTAGTGTATCTGGTTAGAGATTAGAATTTCCGATTGCTCTCAGAGTAAAGTTACAAAATTGCATATTGCGTAAAGTGCTAAAAATTGAATAGGTAGCTATTTTTAATATCATTTCTGTTTTTTTCTCGAGCCCTCTCACATCCTAAGCCTTCGGACCACCACAGAATGTTTCAGCAGCCAACCACGTACTGTCGAGAGAAGAGGTGATCAGTAACATTTATTCGCCCCTTAAATCAGCGTGTGTATAAAAGTCATTTATGCGGCTGGCATCGTAGTACTTGCTTCAGTCCAAAAGTGGCAGTGAACTTGGGAAGCTTCAACGTGCCCCTCCAATGAAGGCGAATAGATCGTCTACACATTTATTGAAACATTTGCTTAAGTAAACATAGTTGAATCAAATGTAAAAAGCTTATTATTCAGTCTAGCTGGTGTCAGTGCTCCATAAATATGTTTCCTTTAATAAGCACGTCGTAGGTCTTAGAGAACAGATGGGGATTTCTAAACATCTTGACGGTCCACTGGTCGACAACGATTGACTTTATGCTTACTCGTATCCTTGGCCAAAGTGATAAAGATTGCATTTAAATCACTCAGTCATGTGTTGGAAGTGAAGGATAGCTGTTCAAAATCTTGGGCGGCCTCGATGTTAGGCTGATACATAAAGGGGATTCACGACGATTGCAAGTTTAAAAACCACTGTTATACGAACAAGACCATTTTCTCTCAAATAAAAATTTATTTTATTTTTTTCATACTTTTTTATGAAGTATACAGGTTTTTTCTCTCTTAAATGATAAGTGCAGTTAGAAACAAAGTGATTTTAAAACGACATTTAGATTGTTGATTTTTTTAATGCTCATTCTGAAATATTTGGAACAATTATTCTACTTTCCATGGATACAATGAAACGTTTAGAGTATTTTTTGCAGAGATTCTGCATGGATTTCATGAATTGATGGAAAATTCTCGAGATTGTGTAAATGCTGAAATGTGTGTGATTAATCTCAAAGTAATGTGAATTGAACTTTATTCTATAGAGAAATTGTTTTATCCATGATTTTTAAATTGTATAAAATACTTTTCAATGGAAAAGGTTAAATGCTAAATCAAAATGTCAGGCTTTGTTGAAAACAGACGGCACGTGGGCTGAACGTTTGATTAATTTATTAGAATTCTATTGGTCTTTAACGTCAACAAATACAAAAGCTCTATTTTCCTTTCCATTTCCATTGATCTATAATGGCGTAGATAGAATACACACATTTCAAATAGCTGCTTTTCGTAATTCCGTTTGTTTTTAGGTTTTCGCTTGAAAGGAACTTTTGGTGTATTGTGTTGAGTGGCAAAGTAAAATTGCAGTGATTTTACAAAAATAAACTTTATTTTCCTTATTTTAAACTTTATTACTTTATTTTAAACTTTATTAAAATAAACTTTTTTTAAACTTTATTTTTAAATAATTAAATTCGAGTTTATATATTCCGATCGTCAGAGTGGAATTCTGGGAAGATAGAAGAAATGCCAGGGGACATTTCTTCTGACCAATGAAATTTAATAGTAGGTTTTAACAACCAATAAGACGTAAGGATCAAGAATCCGTTACTATGAGTAAGGATGATCTGTTATTATGAGTAATAATGATCCGATATTATGAAAGTACACTACAAAGTATCTCCCCAGTGACGAAGGGAAACAGCATAAAAAGAATATTCAAGTACAAAAATGTTTGATGTTTACAAAAATAAAGCACTATAAAATACATAAATTGCAATAACATATACAATTATTTATATATACAATGCAATAAAATGTATACATATATAAATTACTAAGAAGGAATTTGAATTAGTGAGTTGATCTCTTAGGAAAATGTACGTGCCTGCCAGAACGTGTGGTTCTGATATTTTTATCAACAACAGCTTTATCTTCAATTTGTTGCTTGGTTAGAGGTGGCTCAAAGTTTGAACTACCCTTTTGTGAATTAAGATCTTCTGAAAATTCAAAAATTGGCTTGCATCTGTCTATAGTGACAGTTACATTTTTATTTTTTATACAAACTACAAAATTTTTATCAGATCTGCTTTTAACCAAATGAGGTCCAGTGTAAGGAGGAGTTAAAGGGGGTCGAATTTTGTCATTTCTAAGAAAAACGTGTGTGCATGTACTTAATGATTGGTGTACATAGCTCTTCGTACAACTATGAGAATCAGGGGATATTGGACTGTTTTCTCATCATGGAAATTAACTTCGAAACATAGGTGGGTGCCACAGACGTTTGAAGAGATTCTGAAGATATGAGATCAGATGGTAAACATAAAGTAGTACCATAAACTAGTTGAGAGCTTGTAGCTTTTAAATCGTTCTTCATTGCTCAACGTAATCCTAATAATACGATAGGCAAAATATCGGTCCAACCAGCGTCCTCATGGGCAATAATAGCACTTTTGAAATGCCTGTGGAATCGTTCTATCATTCCATTACTTTGTGGATGGTAAGAAGCTGAATGGATTCTATGGCTACCCATCATGTTTGTAAATTCTCTCATTAGAGAAGATTCAAAATTTGTCCCTTGACCAGTTGTAATTTCAACAGGTGTGCCGAAACGAGAAATCCAACCATTTAAAAGGGCACGAGCAGTGGTTTCTGCCAACATGTCTTCGGTAGGAATAACTTCAGGCCACACACCTGGTATACCTGTCTATGATGGCAAGACAATATTTATATCCTTTGGATTATGGATAGGGTCCAATATAGTCAATATGAATGTGGGAAAATCGAGTATCGGGTAGAGCAAATGTGCTAAGTGGAGCTTTGTTATGTTTGAAAACTTTTGCTCGTTGACATTTTTCACAAGCTCGAACTCTATTTCTGATGTCTTTTCTCATTCCTGGCCAAAAGAAACGCCTATAAATTAAATTAGTTGTAGCGGATATTCCAGGATGGGATAGAAAATGCAGATTTTGAAATACCACTTGTCTGAGATTTTTAGGGACGAAAAGTCGAGGGGTTTCAAGTGATTTATCACAATATAAAGAAACGTCTTCAAGGGGAAATATCGTTTTTCTAGTTTAATAGAAGAATCTGCTTTAAGGAAAGATTGAATTTCAGAATCATGAAGTTGTGTTTGAGCAAATTTTTGTAGTCTAAAATGGGTGGTTTTATAATTGCATCAATTTCTACTCTAGATAATGCATCTGCAACTTTGTTTTCTATTCCAACTACATAGCGAATATCTGTGGAAAATTGTGAAATATAATCGAGATGTCTTAGTTGATGTGGGGTACATTTATCTGGTTTCTGCTTGAAACCGTATGTCAAGGGTTTTTGATCAGTATATATAATAAATTCGCGACCTTCAAGCATGTGTCTAAATTTTTTTATTGAAGTATATATTGCCAAAAGTTCTCGATCATAACTAGACCAATTTTGTTGAGTTTTAGAAAGCTTTAAATATAAAAATGCTATTGGTTCCCAGTTACTATTAGAAAGTTGCATTAAGGAACTACCAATGACGAAATTTGATGCATCGGTCCAAACACTTAAAGTAGCACCAGGAATCGGATGCTTAAGAAGAGTTGCATCAGTTAATGCTGTTTTAGCAGCGGTAAAGGAATTTTCCGCTTCTTCAGTTCATTCAAGAGGAATTTGCGGATTTTTCGAAGGACGACATAGTTTCCTTTTTTTTTTTTGTATGACCTTCTAAAATTTTTATTAGTGGGGTGCTAAAATGTGGGCTGCTTTAGGAATGAATCTTCGATAAAAATTATACATTCCTAAAATTCTACGCAATTGCGTTAAAGTGTTAGGCCTAGGAAAAATTTGAATAGCATTGACTCGATCAGGAAGAGGTGACACACCTTCACTGGAAACTAGAAATCCAAGAAATTTTAAACTATCTACTCCGAACGTACATTTTGAAGGTTTAATCGTTAAGCCATACTAATCAAGTCTTTCAAAAAGTGCACGGATATTGGTAGTATGTTCTTGAACATTTTAAGATGCAATTAAGATATCAATAAAAGCATAAACACCTTTCAAACCACGAGTAACTTCGTCGATAAATCTTTGAAAAATGCTAGCCGCATTGCACAAACCAAACGGCATTCGAGTGCTTTCGAAGAGACCAAATGGAGTACAAATAGCAGTTTTATGTATGTCTTCGGAAGCAATCCGAATTTGGTGAAACGCTTTAACAAGATCAATATGAGAAAATATGTTCGCCCCATGTAGATCACTTGTAAAATCAAGAATGCTAGGAATCGGATATTTATTCTTTTTTGTTTGAGCATTTAATGATCTAAAATCGCCAACAGGGCGCCCATCATTGCTTTCTTTTTTAGGAACCATATGCAGTGGGGAAGAATAATTACTACTGGATGGGCGCATGTGGCCTAAATCCAACATGTGCTGAAATTCCATTTTCACAATTTTTAACCTGTCTGGAGCTATGCGACGGGGTTTAGCACAAACAGGTGGTCCAAAAGTATCAATATAGTGAACTACATTATGCTTAACTATTTGGTTTGCACAAGGTGGTTTTACAATATTAGGAAAATCATTCAACAATTTAGAAAAAATCATTATCAATAACATGAGTTTTAATTGAGAAAATATTAGAATTTCTAATAATACAATGACAATTTAATTTTGTAGAAACATCAAATAAAGTACGATTTCTTAAATCAGGTTTTATATTAAAATAATGTAAGAAATTTGCACCAATAATAGCATTAGACACATTACAAATAAAAAAAAATGGAAAGACAAAATTTCGTCTTAAACCTAAATCTAATGACATTAATTTACGCCCGTACACTTGAATGGGTGTACATTTGCAGCAATAAAAGTTTGAACTGGAGGATTGTTTAAGAGTTTTGTTTGCGGGAAGGATTGAGCAATCACTTCCAGTATCAACTAGAAAACAAATGTTGGATTTACGATCGCGAACGGAAAGGCGACAGGAAGTCGAAGGCAAAGCATACGTCGCCGCTACTCCTGCCCGTTCAAGTTTTCCTGAGAAGAACAGGGCTGAATACATTTTCTTGCTTTTATGGCAAATTTATTATGATATCAACATAAATTTGATGGTTTTGTCTTAGGACTCTTTCCGCGATTGCGAGATTCGAAACGATTTCAAGAAAAACTTCTCGATCGTCGTAATTCTTTCACTTCCTGTCGTAAAAGTTTCAACTATTTGAGGAGTTTTGATTCACTACTATCATCAGAATCGGCACTGGAATATTTTGATACATCACTTACCTGTACAGGTGTTACCTCTAAAATACGATCAGCTACTTCTGAAACTTTTTGAGCTGCAAGGGGTTGAATACTTGTAAGGATGGATTGCACATTAGGTGGTAACTGCTGTAAAAATAATTCCAAAAGAAGTGAAGTGAATCAGTCACGTTGTGCGATTCTCATCGCCGTTGCATCACTCGAAATAATTCCGATGGCTTTCTGTCTCTTAGCTGCTCTCCGGCTAAAAGACGACAAATTTCATGGCTTTTGCTTTCACCGCATCGGGCAATAACTTCATCTTTTAATTTTGAATATGGATTTATGCTCAAAGGTAAAAGAATTACGTCTTGAATTGCCATTGCCGCATCGGGAGATAAATAAGCTACGCAATAATTATATTTAGTGCGTTCGTCGGTAATCGGCTTCGGAACTGCCAATTCGAAGGTCGATTCAAGCATCCCGAACCATAGCGCTGGATCTGATGAAACAAAAGCTGGAGTTTTAACCGCGGAAATATCCTCCATAATTACGGAAGGCACAGGCAACGTTGGATAAAAAAAATTTTGATTAAAATTTTTTAAATTTTATATTCAAAGAACGGGTCACCATTTTTGGTGTATTGTGTTGAGTGGCAAAGTAAAATTGCAGTGATTTTACAAAAATAAATTTTATTTTCCAACATAACAAATACTTAAGTTCGAGTTTATATATTCCGATCGTCAGAGTGGAATTCTGGGAAGATAGAAGAAATGCCAGAGGACATTTCTTCTGACCAATGAAATTTAATAGTAGGTTTTAACAGCCAATAAGACGCAATGATCAAGAATCCGTTACTATGAGTAAGGATGATCCGTTATTATGAGTAATAATGATCCGATATATTATGAAAGTACACTACAAACTGAATGCTGTAAAAATATTTCAGTGGCATGTGTAGAATTTGAATGCTTGAAAAAGTGAAACTAAGAAATGTAAGGATGGTTTGAACCCATATAATCACCCACAGATGTTTATTGTACTCACATTAGTAAATTAGATTTGGAAATAAAAAGGAATTATTAACTTATACTTATACATTTAAGTAACATTTAAGTAAGTTATAGAGAATATAGATTTTTTTACTAACTTTTGATGAAAAAGAAAAATGATTTGTGTAAGCTTAAACAAAAGGACATACGATTATTTCGTAATCGTATTAGAATACTAAAACTCTTACGTATCATGTAGCTTTTTAGGTTATAGAAAATAATGAGTTTCTTCAAAAGTACTTGAAACACACACATTTCGGATTTTATGCGTTCCAAATGTTTAATTCCGGTATACGGCTACTTAAAATATAAACACTGAAGTAAAAAAAAATCCCTACTCAAAAAAGAAGTTATTGCAGAGTAATGAAATTTGGACAAGACAGTTGTCTATGCAGTCATGTTATATTTATTAAATTTTCCAGATCACAGGTTAATTTAAGCTCAGGAAAATGCAGTCAAATGTGAAGTGCTGGAATTATTAATAGGTGGCGTAACCTCCAGAATTTTGAATGCAAGC
Source organism: Trichonephila clavipes (assembly GCA_019973935.1). Lineage (NCBI taxonomy): Eukaryota > Metazoa > Arthropoda > Arachnida > Araneae > Nephilidae > Trichonephila > Trichonephila clavipes. Next base: position 172,673 of record BMAU01003016.1, on the reverse strand, counting down.
GTGCATAAAATGGGTCAAACAGGTGCCGGATGTTACTTTGTGGTATGGAGTTCTATACTTGCCGCACTTATGTCAATACTCTGACATTTAGTGCCGGTTTTGGATGTTGTTGGAGTTTTCGTTTAATGATATCCCATAGGTACTCAATTAGACACAAATTTGTTGATATCGCAGCCCCAGGTAGCATTTCAACACTCTATACATCAAGTTGCGTGAACACTTTCTCTTGAATTCTCTTCAGGAATGGCAGTACTATAGGTTGAATTACTAGACTGACATATAAATTTGCAGTAAGTGTGTTGGGGATAACCAGAAGAGAAATCCTGCTGTCATTGAAAATTGCTCCCCAGATAATGACTCCAGGTTTAGGTCCAGTGTGTCAAGGAATCAGACAGTTTGGTTGTAGGCCTCCTTATGAAGAACACTCGGCCATCACTGTCACCAAGGCAGAACCTGCTTTCTTCAAAAAACACAAATGATCTAAACTCTCCGTCCACCAATGAACTCTAGCTTGATACCCCTGGTGTCACAAACGGTAGTGCATTGGAGTCAAGGGAATGATGCTTGCTACAGGGTTCCAGGCTTAAAAATGTCCTTAAAGTAACTTATTTCTACAGTTCCTTGTGCCATTGTGGTAACAACTGCAGCTAGAATTTCTGCTACAGACGCAGTACCATTCGCCACAGCGGTAAGCTGAACATGATGGTCTTCCCCCTCATTAATGCCACGTGGCCACCCAGAACCCGATTTTCTTCAGATAGTACCATCCCTTGATCACTGCTCTCAAAATTCATGCTTAGCGGATACATTCCGGCTAAGTGTTTCTATAATATAGCGCAAAGGAAATCCACCTTCTCGTAGCCCTATTACACAACCTCGTTCAAAGTCGATTAGCTGTTGATATCGACTTTGTCTTCTTAAAGTCATTCATGGAAACATCAACACAATACGCCAAGTTTCACACACAAATAATGCTCACGAACTTTACAGCACCGATTTAAAGCAACTCTGATCTACGAGATCTGAGTGGCCCTGCTAGCGCCACACTTAAACAGTAAATTTGAATCGATGTTATCTTTCAGATCTATAAACTCGTCTATCAAATTCAAGTAAGATAATGGATAGAACTTTCGTAGTGCACCATATTTCCACCAGAAGCCATGGAGCTAACATTCTAGACTCAGTCAACCAAGCATCGTCGCTGAAGAAAGCAAAGGCTTGTTTAGACAGACCTTTATAGTAAATACTGTTTTGTGTGATCTACGTTTTTGTAATGGATAATAGTTGTTAAGAGTATTGGTGGTGAAATTCTGCTTCTTACTCCGAAAATATTGAGCATGAACGCTTGAAATGTTAAAAATAGATGATAATACGGCGAAAATCAAGTGTTTGAATGATTTTCCGGTTTAAAAAATGATATGTTATTAGTTGAGAACAACTATAGTTCTGGTTATAATTCCAAAGCACAGACTCTTTAAAAGGTGGGGAAAAATAAGGAATTCATCAGGGAAGTTCGACGACAGACCATTGAAGAAATTACGGAGCTATCCAGAGTGACCGCGAGTTTTAATTGAAGATTCGATATTGAAAAGTATGGTTACCAATTTCGTGCCACAACTGCTGAACAAAAGCAAAATCGAGTAGCAGAATACCCTTGATCCTTACCCGCATACTCACCCGACTTTACCCCATGCGATTTTTTTTATTTCTCGAATGAAATGAAGTCGGGAAAGAAAGCATTTTGCTGATGTTGCTGAATTGAAGGGAATAAAATGACGGATATTTCGTGAAGCTTCACAAATGTGGAACTTGCATGAGGTTTTGAAAAAACGGAAAAAAAATTACAAAAGTTTATTAGTTTAAGTGGAGAGTACTATTAAAAAGATTGAAGGTTTGTGCGTAAAATTTGAATAAATAAATTTGTGAAAAAATAAGTTTTATTATTATATGCACAGCACTAGCTGTTACCCACCCATGTATCTGGGTATTTCATAACACTATGAATACATACTCTGCACACACATACACACGCACACAGACACAGACATATATATATATATATATATATATATATATATATATATTTCCTTTCCTCTTGGTACATAGTATGACAAATTTCAGGTGAAGGTTGGTCGGCCCCAAAAACTTGCTTAAACCTGCAATCCTGGTTCCAGGAGTTTGTCATTATACTACTGTGCCTTCTACCTATTTACTACTGTTATATCTTGGGTTATAACTATCTGTTTATTTTTATATTTTCGTTCATATATTTGTATATATGTATATATATATATATATATACAGTCGCCTCTCGATAATTCGAACTTTCGATAATACGAACCTCTCGCTAATTCGAAGTATATCCTCAGCCCCTAGAAAAACTGTTGATATTTCGAACTAAAACCATACGTTTTGGTACTCTAAATATTTCGAAGTAAAATTTGTGACTGTCCAGACTACACCACGCGATAATTCGAAGTTATCCTATAAAACTTTAGATAATTCGAACCTTCAATATTATGAAGTTAGATTCACTTCCTGTACCTAATTATCTGACGAGCGGTTTTTTTTTACTGATCTTATTTTCAGTTCAAATTGTGCATGTTGATAGAATAACTATACTTTGTTTATTATATTTCCGGTATTTGATAAGCAAAATGTTGATTTATTCCTAAGCCATCTGTTTTTTTCTTCTTCCGTTGATACCCAAGCTTTAGATGGATAAGGGAAACACTGTTTGTTTTTATTCACTGAGCTGTAATGAGGGATGCTCCTTTTACAAGTATTGCACAATAATTTGGATTTGCGTTGAGATTTTATTTACTACTAATAATGAGTCACATTTAAACAAATGTTTTTTTAAATAAAGCACTCGAACTACATCCAAGATAATTCAGCAGAATCGTTTTATGGCAGAGGATTGAAAGCGAGAAATAAAACCTTTATATAAAAATGTACAAGGCAAAGACAGGAGAGACAGGGATTTAACTTTATTTTATTATTTTTTTAAAAAAAGAGCAGTAATGTGCCACTAAGAACTGCTCCACGTGCCATAGTTGTCGACCCCTGCTATTAAGAATACCCCGTAGCTGATTGTGAACTGTTAATACGTCTTGTGTTCATTTTAGAGATTCCAAATTTTAAATTAAAAATATTATTTTACTAAAGTTGGGTGATTTACGTTTCCTATTTAATTTCGATAAGTTTTACACCTCACCTAGTGTCGACTGTTAATTAGGTATCGGATCGTGGCTTGCCTGGTCACGAGTTCGATCCCAGTACCACTAAAGACCCGCCGTGGGGCAGCGATGCACGTTAAATCTGTCGAGAGCTAAACGTCCTCCCGTTGAACATGGTGTGGTAGTTAGGAGAGGGGGTGCCAGCTCACCACTTGACCAGGTGTCGTCGCCACTTATGAACACGACGTTAATATTCAATCAATAAATCAATCAGTGTCGACTTATCACGACGACATGTCTTCTTTTAAAAAGTACAAGGGCTTAACAATTTATGAAAAGCAAAAGGTGAAAGAACCAGTTGAAGAAGGTGAGAGGAAGGTAGATGCAGCCAAAGCATTTGAAATCCCACTGAGCTCACTCTCCACTATTCTGAAGAATAAAGAGAAAATCTTTAGTGCATCTTCGAGTAGAGTGAGAAAACGCGTTAGTAAAGGTAATTTTCCACGTCTTGACAGTGTTTAGTTTCATGGATGAGACAGTGTCGAGGACAGAATATTCCGATGGGTGGCTCTTTATTGAAGGAAAAGGCTAAAGCATTCGCCAAAGAATTAGGAATCGAGTTTTCAGCCAGCGAGGGATTGCTTACAAATTTTAAGAAAAGGAATGGGATAGTCTTCAAAAAAATGTGCGAGGAAAGCTCAAGTGTCGACATTAACGTTTGTTCTAAGTGGCAGAACTCGCTTTCGGATCTAATAAAGGAGTTCGAACCACGTAACATTTTCAACACGGATGAAACCGGACTCTTTTTCAAGTGTTTGCCAGAAAAAAACATTTACATTCAAAAAAGAAAAATGCCATGGAGAAAAACATAGCAAGGAGAGGTTAACTATTTTACTGACTGTAAACATGGACGGCTCAGAAAAGATTACTCCTTTCGTCATAGGAAAATCTGCAAAACCTCGGTGTTTCAAGGGCATAAACTTGTTCCCTATCAAATACCGCTCAAACAAGAAGGCATGGATGACCATCGAACTCTTTAATGAATGGTTGGTCTCACTGAACTCGGATATGAAAAGAGAAAAACGACATATTCTCTTATTTTTAGACAACTGTACTGTGCACAATAACGCACCACCTTTATCAAATGTGAAGCTTCAATTTTTCCCTCCAAACTCAACCTCAAAACTTCAGCCACTCGACCAGGGCATCATACATAATTTTAAAACTTTTTATGGGCGTGAAGTTGTTAAAAGCGTTTTGGATAACCTCGAAAATCAGCAGCATGTAACTACTATTTCTATTTTAACAGCTTTGATCATGATTGACAAGGCTTGGAGAGCTGTTACTCCTTTGACAATTCACAACTGTTTTAAAAAGTCAGGCTTCCCCTCACCGAATCTGGTTGATATGGACAATACACTCACTGAATTTAAAGCCGAATCATTACTTTGGGAAGCTCTTCCAGAACAAGATTTGACGTTTGACGACTACATATTGGTTGACACGGACATTGCTGTATGGGGAGCTCTATCTGACTCTGAAATTGGGGCTTTGGACCACAACAATGCAGAAAGTGATGAAGACAAATCGAAGTTAACTCCGGCAACTCTGTCAGAAGCTAAAGTGTCACTAAACAAACTACGCAACTTTTTCCTTCAAAATCATGTTAATGCAGACATTTTACAGGCTTCATTTGTTCTAGAAAAATCTATTGACAAAGTTAGATTGAATGCCTTAAAACAAAAAAAAAAAAAAAAAAAGATAACAGATTTTTTCCACAAAAAGGATAAATTATATATTGTATGTATATTCTTTTAATAGTTCATTTCAAGACATAAGTATTCTTTTTTAATATAGGACTCTTAACTTCTGTTTTATTTTCATACTGTATAAAATGTACTTTAAAAAGTGTGTACAATTGTTGCTTTATTACATAGCTTTAAATTTAAATGTGCGTTCGATAAAAACTTCTCTTCGTGTATTTTGGGGAGTTGTTTACTATCCTCTTGATAATTCGAACTCTTGATAATTCGAAGTTTTTCATTGGTCTCTCCAACTTCGAATTATCGAGAGTCGACTATAAATATATATATATATATATATATATATATATATATTAATATATATATATATATATATATATATATATACATATATATATACATATATATACATATATATATACATATATATATACATATATATATATATATTTAAATATATGTATATATATATATATTTTAGATATTGAATTTTTTATACTGGATTATATATATATGTGTGTGTGTGTGTGTGCGTGTGTGCGTGTGTGTGTGTGTGCGTGTGTGTGTGTGTGTGTGTGTGCAATATGTATTCATACAATACCCTACAAATGGTCAGGAGCCTTCCTTCCTCTCTTCCCCTTCCACTAACTTCACGAGAGGAATTGCGTTTCGACGGCTATTTAGAGTGCTCCTCATGTCACGAAAGCACTATGCATATACAAACATCCATGCCTACAGCGGGAATCGAACCCAGGCCCTGCGGAACCCCAGTCAGCGTTACGAACTATGATACCGGAGGGCAGCCTTTCAAGAATGTTGTCCTATTAATACAAAAAATTTGGAATATTTATCAATTACGTCCCCCAAGCCCCCTAACAACTTTCGTGGTCAATTTTCGCTAAACCTCTTTTATATCGGATTTTCAATCTGTGAAAGGAACATCTTTCCCAAATTAGAAGTCTGTAGGTGTATAATAATTAAAAAAAACTGGAATATTTATCTATAACGCCTCTTAAGCCCATTTAACGCCTTCTGCGTTCGATTTTTGTAGAAAATTTTTACAGTACATTTCTACTCTATGAACGGAACAAATTTGCAAAGATTCAAGGTCAAATGTAGGTCAAATAGTACAAAAATGGTAATACTTACCTATGATGCCCTTTCAGACACACACACCGCAACCCTCCTTGGGTTTCCACTTTCACCAAATCCATTCTACACGTCTAATTCCAAGTCTATAAGTCTAATAGTTTAAAACGGAAATTATTATCAATAATGCTTCTTAATTCCACCATATGCCGGTTGGGTGTGGATTTTTGATAATCCTTCTATGCAGCGGATTTTTACTATATGAGATGAACATACTTTCCAAGTTTTAAGTCTGTACGTCTAATAGTTCAATAGTTTCAAAAGGGCAATATTTATGTATAACACCTTTTAAGCCCACAAGACCTACGAAGGACGATTTTCACAAATATTTTTTAGCGTATAATCTCTACTCTATGAAAGGAGCATGCGTACCATATTTTAAGTCAGTAGGTTTGACAGTTTCGGAGGTATCGTAAAGAGTGAGTCGCTTTTCTGCTTTATATACAACCTCTTACAACAAAGTTCATTGAACAGTCCTGTAACATTAACTTAGATGGAATATTAATGAACGTTACTTTAGTGACCTTCAAAATGGTCACCTTCCATAACTATGCACCTATGAGATCTGCTATATATGTCATGGAAACGTTCCAAGAAGACTTCTTTCGGGAGTACAGAAGCCTCACCAAATTTCATTGGATGTTAGGAATGTCGTTGAATCTCTTTTCTTTAAAACAAAATTGAGTCATGGGAATAGGAAGAAGTCTGGAGGATTAAGATTTGGTGAAAATGGTTGATGTTCATTTTGCACAACCCCCTTTCTGGCCAGAAACTGTTTGATGATGACTATCTGAGGGTGAGCATTGTCGCGAACGAAAAACAATGAACCTTGTTGTGCATACTGGGGTCGCAACCTATGTATCTCCTACGTTTTTCTCATCTTTAAATACTGGGTAACGATTGTCACACGGATTCATGGTTAATCTGCAGTTCATCAGCTATCAAGCGCACAGTTAATCGACGATCTTTCGTTACTAATTTCCACATTTTCTCAATGTTTTCGTCACTGACTGAAGTCCCCGTGCTTCCGCTATCGGTTTTGTCTGAAACACTTCCGCGCATCTCGAAAACGGTCGAACAACTCGTACACAAACTTCATGGAAGGTTTTTGATTTTCAAAAACACGCACCAGCATCGCAAAAGTTTCTTTCGGTGTCTTTCCAAACTTAAAATAAATCTTTAAATTTATATCTTGTTCCTTTTTTTCTGTTCTCAGTTAAGAACTAATTCACCGAACAAGCTTTTTTGTAAAACCAATCTTACATGCAACGCAAACGGCGCTCAATATACTACGGTGGGGGTAGATATTTAAAACCTGCCACGACACATGTGCAGCGTATTATTTCGTAAGTGTTGCCATATCGGCTGTTCTGACTTCATTCATTGAACTTTATTACCAGAGATTGTATATGGATGTCCACTTAAATCCCTTGCCATTCTCTTAATGGCCGCAAGTTGTACCTTCGCACTGGATTGATGATACTTTACACATTTGTAAATCAGTTTTTTTTCCACCTACCTAGTTATGTTTTCGAGATAGGAATATTACTCCTGGAGTTTTCCACCAGGTGTCTTTGTGGGGTAGGTTTGTCAAACTCCCGACCCACAATGAACATTTTTGCGGCCCGTCCATTATATCGGCGCACAATAATATATAATAAAAAAAAATTCTCCCGAAATGGTAAAATAGTAAGAGAGAAGAGATGACAGTACCAGAGGAAAAAACAATTTTCTTCCCGTTCTTTTATGTGTGTTTATTATAATGTTTATTCGAAATGAACTTTATGTTTCTATAAATATTGATTTTTTCTTCTGCAGTCCACATATAGTTAAACCTTGTTTGTTCGGTCCAAGTTAGCCTTTTATTTTGACACCCTTGCTGTAGGTCTGTGCTTCTCAAACTTTCAATATTTGCGACCCAATGTTCAATCGCAATTTCCATCACCCCCCCTCCATACAATAGAAATATATTAAACTCAACATACTACAACGCGACTTTAACTTCTTAAGTTCCCCCGACCTATATATAAACATTTAACTCAACCGGCGCGTTAAATGTCCTAGACGTATATATACGTCTTTCCCAAGTACACACTTTTCTGTGATAAGCCCATAGGGTCACTGGTAATTCGTTAATCTTGTCTTAACTTATGGTATTGTTAAATTAATTATAAAATACATTGTGCAGTACTGATACATTTTTAAGAGGGTATTATTTCAATATATATTTTATTTTTTACTATGTCAGAATGTATTTATTTTACTTCCAGTAAATTTATAATTTTTAAATATTCATTTGTGTTTCAGACTTTTTCATGTTCTTCCCCCCACAAGGAGGTGCACCTCACAGTTTGAGAAACGCTGCTATAGGTTGTTTTATTCAGTAGGTCATTACTAACTTACTTTACCTAGACACCCATTTTTAGCCGTTCCGAAGTAAAGAGGGTGACGAGGAACTTTAGTGGACATACTGTACATATATTGCTTTTTTAATTCATAATATAAAAAGAAAACAAATATTAAAAAATGAAATACTTTCACATACAGTCTTTTTAAAAACATAAGGTAATGTAAAAAAGGATAAATACAAGTTATAATTATGGAATTCAGTAAGAAATTCTAAGCATGAACACACGCAATGCTATTGTTATAGAAGAAATCCATAGATATTCTCTAAAATTTATTATGGGACATTTGTAAAACGAAAAACTTCAGAACCTCAACGATGCAATATCACTTTGAATTTTCTAAAGTTCTTTTCATGCGTTCTATGAAAAAGTTTTTATGCATGCGGAATATAGATTTACCGTACACGTCTTCTGTGAATTTATTGAATGTGTAAAGTAATAAATTTTATTTTAGGGTTACAGAATATTCTATTATCGGATTTTCCGCCTAAAACTAGTATCTTCACATATTTTTCTTATATTTTTGGGAATTTCAGACTTTGTTTTCTCCACTTTTCAAAGGAAAAATTAAATTTCTTATTCACCAGTAGAATACTATTTTTTTATAAACTTATGTTTGACTTCTACGACTTCAGATTTTTTTAAGGAAAAAACTAATAATATTATTAAATTTAAAGTGAAATGTATATAAGAAAACACTTTGGAACATAAATTTTAGAGAAATGCCTGTTTTCTTTGGAACTTTGAGATGAAAATAATAAATAAAATAATTGATTTTCCATATTGCCATTTTTTGCACATTCGGGTCTATTTTGATTTTTAATAGTTTTTTTAAGTAGAAATAAATACAAATTTTATTTATTTTAAAAAATGAGGTTTCATTCTAATGCCTCGTTTTTATTGACCAAATTATTCTTTGTTATGTGATCCTTGCGTCGAGTTAAAATCTTTCCCAAGTAAAAAATATCCATCTCTTTGGGTTAATATAACTTATTTCCTGTGCATAAGAACTGTTCTAGGTACTGATTTACTCTGCACATACGTACAAAAAAACAACATTGAGAGAGATTCCTACGCCGGATGGTGCACGCCAATTCTCAAGCAGCCTAATGTGTTACACTCTTGTACATTCCGTTCCTCCACTACAGGGAAACAGCATACTAATACTATGTTTGGTAGTGCCATCTAGCAATTATGACATTAAAAAATGCTAATATACACTCATGTCCAAAATTATCTTTACATACCCAAAAATGATGATATTCAATGAAATATCCAATCAATGTGATCCGTATTTGCAGGGAATGGTGTGAAAACCAAGCCTAATTACATTATCAATCAAAAGTAATCAAATGGTTTGTGATATGCAAATCTAGGCGTTACGTCATCCAAGGGTGTGAATCAAGCGCTTTGCGCAAACTGAGTATTTGAGTGAATTTCTGCAACATAGCGTTTGATTTCAGTGTAGAGACTCAAAGTGGTTTGTTATGGCTTCGAGGTATCATTTGGAAGAATCTGTAAAGTGGCGAATTATCGGCCGTTTAGAAGCAGGGCAGTCAATCACGGAAACAGCCACATGTCTGAATATTTCAAGACAGACAGTCTCTAAGCTATGGAAACAGTTTCAAAATGATGGAACTGTTGTAAGGAGGCCCTGGACAAGGTCGGAAACGAATGACAACTGCTTCTGAAGATCGGTATCTGGCATTAACTGCCCGTCGTAACAGAAAGGCTACTGCTCGCCAGTTAAGTTCAGAGCTTGCAGCCGCCACTGGAGCTGTTGCATCACGGCAAACAATATACAGAAGACTTAACGAAAAAGGCCTTTATGCCAGAAAGCCAAAGGTATGTGTTTTACTGTCTTCACAGAAAAAGAGGGATCGCTTTAATTGGTGTAAAGAGGAGTCAGGAACACGAAATGATCCCTCGAACATTGTGGAACGTGACCGTTTCGGTAGTGGAGGTGTGATGGTATGGGGGGAATAATGATCGATGGACGTACGCCTCTACACGTGTTCAGAAGCGGATCTGTGACAGGCCAGATATATCGGGATGAGGTCTTAGATCCTTATGCAAGACTTTTCAGGTGCATATGGACGTGACTTTTTATTTATGGATGATAATGCTCGTCCACATCGAGCAAACCTCGTTGATGAATTCCTTGAAAGTGAAGACATTAAGCGAATACCTTGGCCAGCAAACTCTCCTGACCTTAACCCAATAGAGAACTTATGGGACTACCTTGGAAGAGCCATTGCACGTAGACATCCTCCTCCTCCTAGAGATGTAAATGGCCTGAAGACTGCATTGCTGGAAGAGTGGAGTTTAATTCCCCAGACTGTGATTAACAACGTTATTTCCAGCCTTAAAAACACGTTGTGATATGTGTGTACGAGTCAGGGGGAGATCATATTCCATATTAAATTCGTAAGACTTAATTCTTTTCTGAATCATTCCTTTTTTCTTTTAACTCTCTTTGTCACACTTTATTACCATTTTTATTGTTTCATGCTACATGTGGTAATCTTCAATTTTTTCTTTTGCATTTATGTGTCATAATGTTATGTATCATTCCACGAAAATTCATTAAATTATAAGTCATAGTCTCTGAGAAATCCGTGAATTTATGCATGTAAACATTATTTTGGACATGAGTGTAGTACCAATGGTTACAATTTTCATTATATCATATTACTTTAACAGTTTTTTGGGAAAATCCAGGCATAAATAGTTTGGGAAATTGAATATATGCGATTAAAATGCACATTAAAATGTTTTAACTATATTTTTAGTACATCCATTTATATTTTTAATTACTAAATCTAGTAGCTTTAATGGATTAACGAAAGCTTTCTAAATAAATGTACACATGTTGGATACTTAATTATATAACTGAAACTTAAAAGATGATAAGGCGTTCGCATCAACGAAATTTGGCTCATGAAACGTTAGTAAAGAATAATTCATATGATGAATCTTCAAAGTAAAACGGTGAAACCTCTCAAATATTCCGGGAAAATATCGTTTAATATTCAATAACACTTCACTTGTATTCACTTTATTCAATAAATAGGAGTGCCTAGGCGTTGAATCACCGAAAGCATAAATTTTGTTCTCAACATGTTCACTGTTCCAGTCTTCTTAATTTTTGCTTGAATTTTAAATAATTTTTCCAGTAGAACATATTTTATTTCAAGATAAAAATTTCAAAAAATATCATCGTTTTTCATTCATATTTATTTGATGTAACATACAAATTACACACATATCAAAAAAATTTGTACGTTCTCTCAATAATTTAATAAGTAATTATTAATTTAGTATTTATAAATTAGAAAAAACTTGTTGTTAAACTTGTACATAAATATTATATGTATCAATATTTTTTATATTTTTAAATAAATTCCTATATGGTTTGATAATATAAATATAAGTATTTATTAAAAAAAATAACAAACTGTAGTTTGTTTTTAAGCATCTGGCATAGTAAACTAATTCTGCTGAAATATAAATAAATATGTATACAGATAATCTCTCTCTCAAGAATTTAAATACCTGAAAAAATAACTAAATTTTGAATCCGATGAAGGAAAAAAAACAGCTGTGGATCGTTTAATGTAGTAATTGTTTGGTCATTTTATCTTCGAGTTGACGGGAAAGAAAATATTACAAATGATGAAACTTTAAAATTCTATTTACAGAAAAATATGGGATTGTTTGGAATTTAAATTTTTCTTTTTACACTACTTATTCTTCAGATATGTGGTAATTTAAGACATATATACATCAATGTGTGAAATTTTAATTACAAGGTATATAAGTTTTTCAATATAAAAAGATTAAAAAAAAATTATAAAAACATTTTTAAAGCTGTAAATTATTTTCAAACTAAATTTGTGGTAAACATTTCTTCCAAAGTGTATTTGCGAAATAAAACTTTACATAATGCTCACATAAATTCTGTTTGTATAAACATATTACAGTTTTTAAAACATTAGGAGTGATATTTAAGCAATTTACTATAATTTCATCCTCGTAAATAAATTTTACAACAATATATTTATTGAAAATTTTGTGATAAAGGGGAAAATGTAATTTTCTTTAGATTTATCATAAATATTACTATCTAAGGTTAAAAGTATTTAAATAGAATAAACACAAATTATTCATAGTGTTTTATTTAAAACAAACCTACATATATCTTAAACTTGTTTAACATACCTTGCAATATAAAAATAGATAATTTAAAAAAAAATTATCATTAATTATTTTTATTTCACGCATATGAAGTAATTTTTTTAGTAAATTAAATAAGTAAACCCTTTTTTATTATTTATTTAGTTCTTATTAAAGTAATATACACTTAGAAATAGCTGCAATAAAACATTATTGACTTAGTTTTTGGGTGAAAAAATATGCTTATATTATTTATATAATAAACTTCACCAGAAACAATTCTGAAAACTATTTTTCTTCCTTTAATTTGTATTATCACAAATAAAAAGTGATTTTATTTGTATTAAAATATTACGATTCCAAGACATTGTAATTTGTTTATTGCAAATCTTAATAATTGATTTTTATTTTTTAATAGTGATTTCTATATATTTGACTACAATTTCTTTTTATTTCAAGATTTTAAAACTGTAGCTTGTTAAAAAATTTTAAAAGCAGCAGCACCAATATTATTTTCTTTTTAAACTGTAGAGTAAAAAATGTACTGTGTGATGTATATAATTCAATGTTTTCTACTTTTTTTTTTTAGTTTTTCAGATATATATTATTCAATTATTGCTCAAACGGCATTTTTAGTGTGCATTTAAGTGTGTTCGATAACGATAATGTTCTTACAAATTCGCCGATGGAAGGAATTAAGAAAAAAATGTATCGCTAATTCTTTCTGATGTTGCTATATTTAGGTATAATTAAGGGGTCATATACCTTTTAAAATTTCTGAAAATCGATTTTTTTTTTATTATTTTATTTTATAGAGTAAACCTTTCTGAGTGTTCTAAAAGAAACCGCATGCAGATATTCCCAATAGAACGGACGTTATTAAGAAAAATAAAAAGAGTAGAAAAGGCGATTTACATATTGTTTACATTTTGGCTCCAGGGTGACAGCTGTCATGTCGCTGGTGACAGCTGTCATGTCGCTGGTGACAGCTGCGTTTCTCTGTTTCTAATATTTTCATTCTAATTATTATCAAATGCTTGAATCTAAGCCTCAAATATTGTTATTGTTGTTCTGAATATATTAACTACAACTTCTACTAACTTTATAAACTTCTACTTCTACTTTGTTTTGATAAAGTGAATCTTGAATTTATACTCGCTCGTTTTTGATTTTCATACCGTATCTTATCCTAAGATAAGTTTTAGGAAAAGTATTATTTTTTTATAAAACTTTTGAAGGATGAATTCGACTGAATCTGCTAAAAGACCATCTGGTAAACGTCCTAAGAAAATGAAGTTTACTGGTAATATGCATACGAGATGCAAAGCTGTACACAGTGTGGCTGAATCACTAAACAACAGTGCATCTGGAAAAAAGATTCGGCTGCAAGATGTTCATTAATCTTTTATTGAACATGATGACTGTTTTGATGGCTATAGAGTGTTTGATAAAACTATCATGTTTACAAACATTCAAAACTTTGCTTCTTGCAAAAAATGTGGTGGTGATATTAAACTATCACAGAAAAATGTGTTAGAGGTTTGTCTAGTGTTTTTTCGATTGAATGCAAGAACTGTAAAGACTTGTGTTCGTTTAGAAATTCAAAAATGCTGGGTAAAAGAAAAAATATTCCAGAAATAAACAGACATTTTGTATACGCAATGAGGACAATTGGACAGGGGTCATGCAGCAATGACAACTTTCTGTGGTGTCATGGACTTTCCTCCTCCAGTTGCTGAAAAATCCTATAATAACATTATAAACAAACTACAATTGTGTAGTAAAGAAGTCGCAGAAGCTTCAATGCAAAGTGCAGCTTTGGAAGATGTAACTTTGACAAATTCTTCCGATATAATAATTAGTGGAGATGGAACATGGAAAACCCGTGGCTATTCTTCTCGTGTTGGTGTGTGCTGTTATAGGAGACAAAACAGGAAAGTGTATTGATGCGGAAGTGATGTCTTCTTTCTGTAAAGGATGTGATTCTTGGAAACGAAGAAAGGGGTCACCTGCTTACAAAAAGTGGAAAATTCTTCACGTTAAAGAATGTTTGAAGAACCACAATGGTTCAGCTGGCATGATGGAGACTGTGGGAATGGTTCGTATATTTCAGCGTTCATTAAGTCATCGTTCTGTGAGATATACATCTTGCATCGGGGATGGCGATTCCAAAACATTCTCATCTATTACTGCATCCAATCCGTATGGAGAAGATATCACAGTTTCAAAAATTGAATGTGTTGGACATGTTCAAAAAAGAATGGGAACTCGTTTACGAAAATTAAAACAAATGAGCTCCAAACTCAGTGATGGGAAGTCGATTGGGGGAAAGGGAAGGTTGACCGACAGAATGATCGACTTAATTACAACGTACTATGGAAATGCAATCCGACAAAATAAAACATGCCTGTCAGATATGCGAAAAGCTGTTTGGGCTGTATATTTCCATATACGTTCAAGCGACGAAGAACCATTGCACAGTTTTTGTCCCGTAGGTCCTAATTCTTGGTGTAAATATCAAAAATCAAGTAGTAGAGGGCAGTGTGGAAACTTTTAGACACAGTAACAAATTGCCAGTGGCAGTAATGGATGCCATAAAACCTGTGTTTAATGATCTATCACAACCTAAACTTCTACAAAAATGTCTAGGGGTAAAACCCAAAATAATAATGAATCCATTAACTCATTAATATGGAAATTATGCCCAAAAAAACTTTAGGTTGTGGTAGAAAGATTGTTGATATATCTACAAATGAGGCAATTGTCATTTTTAATGATGGCAATCAAGGCAGACTAAAAATTATGCAATCGCTCGGTCTGACTGTTGGTCAATTTGCACATAAATTGTTATACTTGTAGATATAAAAAGAATTCAGACTGCAGAAGTACATTTTAATCTCCGCACAAAAGAAGTACGACAGGCTAAAAGAATGCAATTTAAAACTACTTGTAAGAAATTAACTGAAAAAGAGGGAACATCATATGCATGTGGCGAATTTTAGCATTTTAGAATCATAGTAATACACTGCATTCATATCACAAATTGTTTAATATTTATAATAAGTAGTTGTTAATTAAGGTATTGATTGTTTTTAAGTAATATTTATAAATTTTTAACTTTATTTTGGAGAAATGAATCACTTTGTTGCATTTGATTATTTTGTAGCTTTTGATATCGTTTCGATGCTTGTACTGCATTGGTATAATATATGTTTTTAGTTATAATAATTTTAATAAATTGAAGTTTATTGACTAAAAAGAACTTCACATTAGTTTTAATTTAAATTTAGTTGTTGTTTGAGTAACCAGAATAATATATATATAAACTGTGGTAAATTTTACGTTTGATGTCAATTTTCTCAGAACGTCATTTTTTACTCATTACGCGCATGATATTTTCAAAACGGTGCCATGGAAAATGATAAAATTTTTACTGTAGATTCTGATCATATCTGTACTTAAAATAACGAACCAGTTTGAATTTTTAATGAAAAATTTAAAAAATTACAAATATAAAATAGCAAAAAATTTTTAAAAATTTTATAGTTAAATTTTAAATTGTTATAGTTTACTAAAAATTTTAAATCAGTGTTTCATGCTTCGTCATTTTAAAGATAACACAATTTCCAACACTGAGCAAAAATTTCATCAAAAAATATTGGTAACTTTTTTTTTATAAAGCTGCGCGTAATGCATATCACTTGCGAAAAGAAAACAAAAATTTCTTTTGTAATTATCTAATTAAAAATTTATCCTAATTAGCAGTGTGTTTGTTGGTTATGTTTTAAGTAAAGTAATATCTATTTGTTTATTCCTCCAAAATTTACATTCCAGGAAACAATAATATAAAATTATAGAGCTTTTAAAGAGCTCACTCTTTTTAACCATTTTCAACTTTTTAAAAGGTATGTGACCCCTTAAACTTAGATGGATTTATTTTAAGAAGGATATTTGATTGTTTTGTTTGTTTATATTAACGCTAGGCTTAGCTCAAAAACTTGTTTTATATATATATATATATATTTATACTTCTTCAATATTATACATATTTATTGCAACTATAATTATTTTTAAAAGAAACACACAAATGCATTATTAACCTACATATACCAATATATTGACAAGGCAAGATGTCACGATTTTGTAAAGAAGTTATAAATTTCTGTGTTCAGTTAAACTTTATTGACTACATAATATTTTATGTAATGTTAGAATGCTGTATAATGTTTTATCGTATATGTATTTGAGTAATTAATTGCATTTTCAAACAGTTTTTGATTTTGTCAATTTGATAAAAGAACAGTAACTATTAAACCACGACACTGTATTTTATTTATTTTTTTCAATTAATAAGCACTAATGTTGAAATAAAATTTTCCCCATTTAAAAGCCATTTTATTAAAAAAATATAGATTGCGTAGCTCTTACATTAACATGTATTTAATAATTTTTTTACATTTTGAAGTTCTATATTTATTCAGATTTAGTAAACAGAAGAAAGAAGTACTAAAAGTAAAGTAAAAAAGGGAATCTTTAAATGTTATCCAATGTTTACGTGTATTATTATTATTAAATAAAACTGAATATTAAATATTCTACTTCATTTACCTCTAACCTAAAATTGCACATGTTTGAATTACTTAATAAAATCTTTTTTCTCCTTTTTTATTCATTTTTAAAGCAATTTAACGTTTGTATAGATTTGTTCCATTCTTTCTTTATATAAATGTGAAAAAAAGAGTGCTTGTATAAATTGCATCGTATAAAAACATGATAGGGGCTAAATGCCACTCAAAATAAGTAATTTAAATTCTTTGTTCATATCAGATAATTCTCTATTTTTTTTCTTCTGAATAAAGCAAACGTTTTTATGCAATTTAAATTAAAAACAAAATATACCTTAATATATTTAATAAATATCGTTTGCCTTTATTAAATAAATTAGTTGAGTTCAAAAAGAAAATATAACAACTATTTTACTAAATTAAAAGGTCACTGCAGTAAAAATGTTCACTGCGATACCAAAATACTTACAATAACATTGATTTAATTTTATTAATTATCGTATTTATATTCCTTCTAATTTTTAAGCCAATAATTATGATTATCTATAAACCTTCAGCATTTTAGACTAAATGTAGCGTTAATAATTCTCCACACATTTCCCTTTCACTATATTCTGTGTTTCAAACTTACGTAAAATCTTTCGATAATTCAATTTAAAATAATAGTAATTGGCTGTATTGTTATTTAGAAAAAGATGGATAATCTTAGAAAATGAAAATGCATCCAGAAAATGCATCAATTTAAATAACTGATTACAGGAAAAATAATAAATTGAATTTTGGCCCCTGGAAACACCATTGTTAGGTCGTTATAAATATTAAAATCGTCGGGTTATATTAGATCATAATTTTAATTTTTTCGTACCCTAACAATTATCTGTAAAAGCGCTTCTACAAAAAACAAAGATGGTCTTCTTTGAAAGAATACCATTTGCTTTAATTAACTCAAATGATACGGACGCCTTAGAAGATTGTACGCTTCCCACTGTATAACAATAATATACTGCGTGATTCTGGACGAAGCGTTAAGAGGTATCATCTGTAAATGTTAAAATATTATTTATATTCATTTCATGGTAATAGAAGAACTGTGAAGACTGAGATGGAAAAGCGTGTTTAAAATTTTTTTCTCCAAAATGGTAAGTTATGGAGTTTTACTTTAAAACCATGAATTATTACAATATATTTAATAATTAATTGTTTGCTTTCATTCATTCTAGTGAATTTACTTTCACTAGTAATTTACTGTCATATTTTCCTTCCAAAAATAATATTACCTGTTCTAATAGTCACATTATTGATAAAAGTATTATAAATGGAAAATTACACTCAAATTTCCATGTTGATATGCTTATTCCCAACATAAAAATAAATTTTATTTCTTAATGATGTATTTATATTTGTCAATAATATTTAAAACGAAGAATTTAGTAGTGCATTACAGAAGCTCTTTCACATTCTATGGAAACAATTTTAATTTTTATCAATCAATACCGTACTTTTTATGGGAATTTTCTTCTGTCTGATAGTCATGGTTTTACACGATAGCTCTAGCTCGAATTTTTCATTAAAGTAAACTTTTCTTAGTCCTGCAGATTTTACTGCATTGCTCTTGAAAAGTTTTCCTAAGTCCGTTAAATGTTCTTAGATGTTGTTTTCAAATGACTCGTTTAAATAAAACACAAGCAATAAAGTAGATTGCAGAATCGTAGGGTGATTTTACACGTATTTCTTCAAAAAGACTGTGTTTTATTCCAGTTTCTGATTATTTTTTGCTAAATAAGCAGCAGATGGCTTAGACGTGTGACTAGATGTTTTGTCCATATGAAGGTCTACTTTATGAATGTCCTTTCTATATAATGGTAGAATTCCTTCTTAAAAAATTGGTTCTAAAATATTTTGCGGATAGTAGAGAGAAGTAATCTTCGCTTTATTTTTTTTTTTTTTATTTTTAATGTGCCATTATTAGAAAATCCTGCAACTATACTGAATCCCTTTAGGAACTTTACTATACACTGATGAAGCCATTTCGTTTAATCATTCCCATCTATTGAATAATAGAAAATTGGTCTTATTTTACTACAGCAGGGTTTCTCAAACTGTGGGTTGCGACCCCCTATGGGGGCATGATAAGTCTAGGAGGAGGGCGCGAGCATATAGAAAAGTCGAAAACAAGACATTAGGTTAAAAACAAATATTTATTTACTGAAAGTCAGCAAACACGAAATACATTCTGACATATTAAAAAGGAAATACAAATTTATGCTGATATAAAACGCTTATAAAATACATTGATACACTTTAAAAGGTACACTTATAAAATGTACCCTTATAAAATGTATGATCAGTACACTTATAAAATGTACTGATACATTTATAATTAATTTAACAATACTAAGTTATAAGCAAGTTTAAAAATTATCAGTGACCCCATGGGCTTGTCATATGTAAAATTATATACAAAAATTAACACTTATCTTGATAATGTGTACATTTCATAAGTTATCCCTTAAGGGGACTTGGCACCCTTTCAGCAAACTTCTTTATTTACGTATTTAAAAATTATATTTTAGCATTTTATACAATGTTTCTATTCAAGAAAATGTTACCAGATGAAAATTTTCATATATTATTCACACCATTTTAAAAATTTTAATTTTTTGAAGAAAATTGGGAAAATTTTAAAATCCTACTCCTTTTGTAAAAATTAATTTTTTGACCTGAAATTTTTTTATAATACTCTTATGGATGATCTAAACAACTTTAAGGATCGATTTTAGAATAACTTCATTCGTTTTCGAGAAAAAAAATAAAATGTCGATATACAGGCTAAAAATCAACGAAAAAGCCACAACATGCCTTACATTTTATTATTTTTTTAAAAAGTACTCAGTTTATAGAAAAACGGATCCCTAATTTTATTACATGCTTTATTTTTAACTCGCAGGAAAAAATGGAAGTGATTGGTAAATAATTGTCGAAAGAGTAGCATTTTGAATGCACTAAGGTTTTGAAAAACACAAACTGAGAAAAACCACTTTAAAGTTTATAATTCTGAAAAAATAATTATTATAAGCTTAATTAAACTTAAAATACCACTTTAAGATATTAATTATACGTTTTTCTTTAAAATAATTGCATTTTCATATTTTTTCAACCCACACATTTTTATAAATGATCAACTTTTAGAGAGTACTAATTGCCCATGAAAATTCAAGAAAAATGTTAAAAAAAAATTTTTTTTCTGTCACGACAGAAATTTTAAATGTTTTTCTTCTTATAATATTAAAGTATTACATTTGTATGAAAAATATATCAGAAAGAAGAACTGAAATTAAAAAATTATTAATATAAAATGCCTTAATGTAAAAATTTTACATGCACACATTTCACAAGGAAGAAAAATTACATTATTGTATTAGCTCGGAAATATTCTGCTTTTAATACTACACATTCTTTTTTATAGTTATTATTTCTATTTATAAAATAGATTTTTTTTTTTTTTTTTTATCATAACTCATTTTTTAGCTTTTTTTTTTCTAAAAGGGGTGTGGCTGAATTGCCTAATTTGTTTTCAAATGAAGTTTTATTCAACTTCTAACTTTCCGACATGCACAAGTGATATATCAATCGAAAGATAATAATGCAAAGAATAAGATTAAATGGAAATAAAAAAATCGATTGGTTTGTGATTTTTAGGGTACCAAGTCTTTTTAACTGCCGATTAAAAGTTATGCATTTAGCTCCCCAATGCCATTGTTTTTTACCTTGTAGGCGAGTGCATGTCGTGTATTGAGGGAGAGAAAATTAATTAATAATCAATTTCTTTGTAATAAATAATCAAATCCTTTGAAATAAATAAATCTTTCGCAAACACTGTCAAGGTCCTATTATTGCATTCCGAAGCCTTCGGAATAATTTTATGGATAGCAGTACAGAGAATATATCGTACTTCGGAAAGACATATACATTCGTCCGGGACAATTAACGTTTTGGCTGAGTGAGAAGTTCATATACGCTGGTGGTACTTAAGAGGTTAAAGTCGTATCGCAGCTTTTGCGTCAAAGTATAGGATCTTTGAATTCAAAACATTATATTTATGTGCAGGGGAGGGATGAAAATTATGATACGATATTGAGTAGCAAGTATTGAAAATTTAAGAAGCACTGCGCTACAATCACTTGATTATACCCATTCGTCATCGATTGTTACCACAATATTCCATTTTTTAGCAGCTAGGTGTTTCTTACATAATTTTCTGCGATTAGCTTTTTTTTTCAGCAATATGTTTTAAAAAAGGAGACGAACTTGAGATTTAAGATTTAAACACCCGTTTTAACTTTAAATCCTTATGAATGCTTTTAATTGAAGTTCCGTAAGACATGTACAGTTTCGATACAATGAATCTTTGAGTAGGCGGTTTATCATTTAGGACAAGAGACATCGTTTTTTTATAGTTGCCTAAGAGTGAAGTTTCGTGGTCATTTTTTTTAAATTTTAACTTTCTGTTAGACACTTTTTTCTTTCTTTTTAAATTAAATATTTTATAAATACATCTGATTAAAATGCAATAACCGAAATTTTTACACTGCTTTTTAATTTTTTGATACGAATATATCTCCTTGGAACACGTAATTACGTAGCCTTCGAGTCATATATCATTTTTAGGAGCCATTTTTAAAATAAATATTTTACTTTACATTCCAGTCAAATGAAGCCCTTAGCAGACGATTATTCAAAAGTTTCCAAATTTTTATCTCAAAATGCAAACAAGGAAATAAATTACAAAGTAGTTTCCATAAAGTGTGAATGACCTTCTGTAAATTAGGCTTTTTTGGATAATAGGGTAATAATTTACTAAAACATACCTTATTTCTTTCTCACACACGTGCTCTGAAGAAGTCTTGGGTCACGAATTCATGGCGCAAGTTTTTCAGTTGTGGGTTTGAGTCATGATACCAATGAAAAGAAAGGGACAGGCAAGTTTAATCTGTCAAGGCTCAAATGCTTCTTGGTGGATTAGAGAGGGGATTTTCAACTCACACAAGTGTCGTTCTCGTCACTTCAGCGTGATTCAAACTAACGAGATCGTTCCCAATAGCCCTCGTATAACTTTATAGCGCAATGTTAATGAAACACTCGCTCAATCACACAGACTATGGCAGTGGTTACCTAGTAGTCAAGGTAACAAACTTCTAGTCCTTCGAGCCCATGTTTCCAATCATGATCCCACAAAAGATTTACAGTGTAGAGAGTCTCATGGATATTAAATTTAATAGGCCTTAAAGTTTTCACATTGGTGTAATTCTCAAGTAATAATTCTCAAGTCTAGGCTAACAATACCAGAACAGGTGTTGACCTCGTCACTTGACCATGATTCAAAATTACGAGGTCCGTCACCAATAATTCTGTGTAGCTTTACAGTGAGACCTTAATACACACGTACTCTTTATAAGAAATAAACTGGTGTGCAAAAATTAAGGACGAAGTCGAAAATTTAGCATATCAGCTGAACGAAGAGGCAGAGCGGACAGAAAGACCAATAAGGAGATTAAGTATGGTGATGTATGGTAGCACATGCGCAGATATGCAGGTAGGCGTAATGGGGGAGTGTCTGAGTGGTATAAAGCATGTTGTCGGTGTAAGATCAGTATTTTTGGCAAAGAGATTGCACGCCGTATAGCAGTTAAAATCACACCGAGTTGCTGCCTCAGCGAAAAATGGCGAATGATCAATCTGTTAGACGACATCTAGATGCTTTTATCCGAGGTCGAATCATTGGGAAGTTGGAGGAAGGCCGCAGTGTGACAAGTGTGGCTGCAGAGTTCGGAATTGCTCACAGCATCGTTTCACGACTTTGGAGACAATTTAAAACTACAGGAACAGCTATCCGGGGTTCAGTAGTGGTCGTCCACGAGGAACCACACCCGCAGATGACCGGTACATTGTCTTACAGGCCAGAAGAAACAGGCAGCAGACAGTGGGAGAAATCGCTAGACACACGACACAGGCGACTGGACGACCGATATCGCGTTTTACCGCGGCCAGAAGACTGCACGGTGGTGGTCTGTTTGCACGACGCCCTGTACGGTGTATACCTTTAACGCCTGCCCATCGGAGAAGGCGTTCTCTGTGGTGCCGGAACACCGTAATTGGAGAGACAATGAATGGGGACGAGTACTCTTTACAGATGAGAGCAGATTCAGTTTGAGCAGCGATTCTCATCGCATACTCATCTGGATAGAGCGAGGAAGCCGCAATCATCCCTCGAACATCATTGAAAGGGACAGGTATGGAGGTCGCGGTGTTCTCGTTTGGGTAGGCATCATGCTTGGTAGTCGAACAAACCTTCATCTTCGACGCAGGTTCAGTCAGCGGGACCCGTTATTGTAACGAGATTCTTCTTTCCATATGTGCGTCTTTTAGAAGCGCTATGGGTCTGCAGTTCCTTTTCATGGACGACAATGCACAATGTCATCGCACAGTAGCTGCCGAACAGCTCTTAGAGAGTGAGGATATGAACGTATGGATTGGCCGGCACGATCTCGGATCTCAATCCCATCGAGCATGTATGGGTTTTCTAGGCAGACGCTTGGCAGCTCGTACCTTACCACCAGTAACGATTCGGGAGCTTCGATTGGCGCTGCAAGACAGATGGGCAGCAATGCCTCAACAACTCATTGACACCCTCATTCTCAGAATGGGCAGACGCTGTGAAACCTGCCTAGCAGTCAGGGGAGATCATATCCCCTACTAAAGACCGGATGTTTCTTGCTGGACACCCATCACAGGGATGTTTCGGCCTTCAGTCGCATTGCGCTCCGTGCTACTTTTTCAATATCAAGCTTCTTTTTATCCCTCTGATTTCTCTTTTTTTTTTGTAAGTGTTGCTTACATTACACGTGTCCTTACGTATTGGGGATCTTACGGTATTAAATGTGTTGATTTGGAAAGCTTTTGTACAAAGTTATATTGAAAAAACCGTCTCGTTCTTAATTTTTGCACACCAGAGTATATTACATCAGAAGCAGTCTTATTTAAACTTTTTTAAAGGTATTTTCCACTGAAAGAAATTTTTTGTCCGTGCATTAATATTTATTTTATGTGCTTTTTACGTTCTGCAAAACTCGTTTTTAGTGGAACGCTTGTAAGTAAAAGAAGCAGGTTTACGTAATTGAAAGTATGTAGGTCTAATGGTTCAGAAAGGGAATTTTCTTTTAAAATTTGAAACGCTTCGAAGCCTCTCCTTTTGGAATTGTTTTCTGTGAAACCCATTCAAAGGGAATCTTTACTCTACAAAGTAAACATTTTCGTTAAATTTCAAGTCTGTAAGTCTCATACTTTTTGGGCATCTCATGATGAGCTAGTGAGAATCACTTTTCTGCTTTATAACTTATAGATAACAAATATAAAAATAACAATATTATGGGAAAATGACTACAACCTAAGGATGATAAATGCTTTATTTGATAAGATGAAGGATGAAATATCTAGAACTACTAAACAGCAAAGGAGAACGCACAAGGTTCAGTTCGACTTGTCGTAAAAAGACACAAGAAAGAAAAAGTTCAACTTGTTATTTGTTGATCACCAAAGGTGTTACGAGTCGAGCCCAGTACCACTAAAGACCCGTCGTAAAAAGGGAGAGGTGCACGTTAAATTGTAAAGAGCTCAAACGTCCTCTTGTTGGAATGGTGTGGTAAAGCTAAGAGGCCAGCTCAAGTATCGTCCTCGTCAACCATGGTTCAAAATTACGAGGTCCGTCTCTAAAAGCCCTCGTGTAGCTGAACAGTGCGACGTTAATATCACTCACTGATCATGAATGCTCATTAAAACTACCATTACTTGAACAAAATATGACAGCTTTGCCAGCAAGTAACATTTCTGTAATATTAGTGAAAAGTATCTTTGCTTTTCGTCCTTTATTAAGGTCTATCACTTGTCAATCATTTTAGTTCAGTTTTATTGACTTTTTTCAAATCATCAAAGAAAGATTGAACATTCTTTGAAAGCCGGTAAGTATACTTTCTCTAATTAAATTATTCCTGAATTTTCCAATTTGTATCGTGTAGAGTAAAAAATAATTATAAATAAATGATTGGGGTGACTGAGTTCTCCCCGCACTACCATCAGCCTTAGTATCGAGTGCGTGCCTGCTCCCGGGTTAAAACATTTTGAAGTCTTCTGCTTTAAATATTAAAAAGTAACACAATTATTCTTCATAGGGAATTTTATATTCTTTTTCATTACTTAACATTAATTCTAAATGCTAATTCTGTGATTCTTAAAATTACAGTTCTTTTAAACAGTTATTTACAATTATAGCATTTATCTAAAAAAAAATCATTTTTACATTTTTGTATACAATGTCGTGCACGCAGTTTTACTCTCCTTACAGTTTAGCTATTATATCAAGAATAATGTTATATTTTTTAAAAATTAATTCGTGCGAAGAGCCGGTGTTTCAGCCAGTATACGTTTAATGTATCAGTACTGAAGAAGGTATTTTTTATAAATAATTTTCTTAATACTAAATTAATCTAAGTTTAATAATTATCAGTGACTTCCATGGGCTTGTCTTGTAGAGCAAAGTTTTTCAAAGGGTTTAATATCAGATATTGACACTGAGTTATTTTTCTTTTTATTTAGCTGAGATTATATTTTATCTTCAGCAGCCACCGCAGAAAATCCTGTTTAACATAGGTAGGGATTTTCAAAATGGTAATAGTATACGAAGTGCTTTTGTTTTCAGTGCAGAAATTATGATTGAAAAATTGAATCGCCAGTATTGAAAGTTTGAGAAACACTGGTGTACTATAAAAATAATTATAAAAAAAGGATTGGGGTGACTAAATAACCCCGCTTTCTGGACCATTAGTATCGAGTGCGCGCCTGCTCCAGGGTTAAAACATGTTGAAGTCTTTTCGCTTTAAATATTAAAAATAATACAATTATTCTTCATCTGAATTTTATATTATTGTTCATTATTCAACATCAATTCTAAATGATAATTCTGTAAGGCTTAAAATTATAGTTCGTTTTAAACTAATTATACTTTGAGCAATCATTTAAAAAATCATTTTACATTTTTGTAAACATTGTCGCGCACTTGGCTTTACTTCTCCTTAAAATTCAGCGATTATTTCAATAATGTTTTATTTTCTTATAAATGAACTCGTGCAAGCGGATACTTCAGCCGGTATATCACTTTAATGTATCAGTACTCCATAGTAGTTTATAACTAATTAATTAATACTAAAAATTAAGAACAAGTTTAATAAGTATTAACGACTTCCATGGGCTTGTCTTGCAAAAGCAAAAGTTTTTATAAGGAATGCTTATGATTAGAAATTGACCCTCTGAGTTCTTTTCTATATTTAACACAGATATCTATATTTTGTCTTCTAAGCAGCCACCGTATTTTGCAATAAGTCCAATTTAAAATTAGAGAAAGGAAAAATAACACACATAATAATTATCTATCCTATATTTATTTATTTTTTGCTTAGAAGTAGTATGCAAAATTTAATACTTATGTTACTAATTTGTATGGTTTGTAATTAAGATCGCCTTTTTTGTAGCTTTAGCATCAAAGTTCATTATTATTGCATTCAGTGCATTATTAATGTATAAGGGGGCGCGATAAAAATTGTGATCGAAAAGGGGGCGCCAGTATTGAAAGTTTGAGAAGCACTGGTTTATATTCCTTGTATTTATTTAAGACGAAATACAGGTTTTTTTCTCTAATTTAAGTATGAAGATTTCGTTTTATGATTCTAAATTTGTTTAATAAATTGTGTGTGAGGGAAAGCGGTAAAATAAAAATGTTACAAAAATGAGAAATACACTGCTAAGGACGGATAACACTCTAATCTATAGCAACCACAAAATGAAAGGAAGCAAAATGTGGAAAATTAGAATAAGTGCGGGATATTAGTAAGAAGAAGTATGAGTATGCAAATTTTTTTCCTCGTCTGTTCATCACGTGATAGCGTTCATAAGAGCTTTAAAGGTTTTGACGCGTGTGGACAGTTGTTGTTTCAAGTCAAAATTTTACAGGAAAGATTTAATAGACGAACTTAAAATTTTTGGCATGTCTTCCCGACATCACATAGATGATTTTGTGCGTGGCCGAATTATTGGAAAGATCGCAGAAGGGCGAAAAATAACAGATGTTGCCAGGGAGTTCGACATCGCTCACAGCGTTGTTTCACGGCTGTGGAAGTCATTTAAAACTACTGAAATGTGTAGTAGACGGCACGGGGGAGGTCGTGTTAGAAGTACGACGCCTGCAGAAGACAGATATATCGTCCTATATCAGCAAAAAGGAACAGGCGCACCACAGCTCAGCAGGTGGAAATCAGTTTCTTGCTGCCTCAGGAAAGCAGATCTCCCGAAAAACTGTTGCCAGACGTTTGAGGGGAGGAGGACTATACGCACGCAGACCTGTTTTGTGTGTCCCATTGACCAGACAGCACCGTACTGCCCGTTTGCAATGGTGTCGTGAGCATCACAATTGGACTGAACAGGACAGGGCATGCGTCCTATTCTCAGATGAGAGTAGGTTCAGTCTGTCATCGGATTGTAGACGCCAACTGATATGGCGCGAGAGTGGCACTGCTTATCGTCCAGGAAATATCCAGGAAAAGGACCAATGTCCGACATGCAGAATCATGGTGTGGGTCGGCATCATGATCAATGGCCGCACGCGCCTACATGTGGCTGCGAATGGGACTATGACGGGCCAACGATACATTGATGAAGTTCTACTTCCTCATGTTCGTCTTTTCCGTGGAGCTGTCAGTTATAAATTTGTTTTTATGGACGAAAACGCAACATCTCATCGAACACTTGCTGTTCAGGATTGTCTAGACAGTGAGGGTATTCAACGTCTCGTATGGCCAGCGCGTTCTCCAGATCTAAATCCCATTGAAAATGTGTGAGATGCTTTGGGGAGGCAAGTTGCTGGTCGAAACTATCGACCGACAAACAAGAACACCCTCATCCGTGCACTCACAGAGGAATGGGATAAATTGCCTCAACAGCTGCTGGATAATGTTGTGCAAAGTATGGTACGACGTGTGGAATGTTGCATCACACTCCACGGTGGACATATCCCGTACTAATACCTTTCTTTTAGGTGCATGCTGACTTTTAGATGCATTGTTCCATTTCTCCGTACGCAGATCAAATGAACATTTTTTTTCTTTCAGATGTTTCACAGCTTTTGTACTTTGCAGAACAATAAATATTCATTATTCTAATGTCTGAACAGTGTCGCAACTATATTTTATCCTACTAAGTCTCATGTCTCGCTTAATGTTATGCTTCATAGCAATTTGTGATCCGTCCTTAGTAATTGTCCAGCAGTGTATATTCCCGAATCAAAATATTTTCTGTGCTGTGCTGTGCTATCCATAAAATTATTCCGAAGTCTTTGGAATGTGATAAAAGGACCTTGACAGTGTTCGCGAAAGATTTACTTAAATCAGAGGATATGCTTATTTATATCTTTTTCCCCCTCTCCCCTTGAAAAAACATCAAATACGCTCGTCTTCATGGAAATTGGTAGCATTTTGCGAGCGAATCACGTAAATTTTAATCGGCAAGGAATTAATTATAAACCGTACAAATTATCAATATATGTGTTAATACAAACACCGATGGACCACTCATAATTATCAAATTTGTTCTTTACTTAGTATTGTTCAATTAAAAATAAAATACATTGCACAGTAATTATATATTTATAAGTGTATCAAATCAGTGTAAATGTGTATTTTATATTTTATTATATCAGAAAGTACTTTGTTTGTTTTGTGTTTTCAGTAAATTAATTTTTTAAATAATCTTTTGTTTTCGACTTTTCAATGTGCTCGCGCCCCACAGTTTGAGAAACACTGATTTAAGGGAATCTTAAAATAGAAAAACTCTGTTTCTTTATTTTTTTTTTCTTTTTTCCTTTTTTCCTTATTGTTTAATGTGCCAAAGAAATATGAGTAAAGAGTTTGGTTTTTTCTTTATAAAAAAAAATTCGTATTTTATTTTATAAACATTTTTCTTACGCCACCAGAAAACCTCGCGAAATGTATCTTGTTCACATTAAGTTCAAGTCTCGCGCCGCCACTGGTTACAAATTATTTTTGTGATACACTCTCTAATAAAACTGGCAAATAAAACAAAGAAACCTCTGAGTTTTTTTTTTTTCTTTCTCTAACATTTCTTCTACCGGCATTAAAACTTGTATCCCGGTAATAAGATTTAAAAAATACCGAATACCGGTATTGAACTTTTGTTCCGATATTGCAATCCCTACTCACGAGCAAGGAATTTTTCATTGAATTTACTTCAATACACATTATGCATGTTGAAAGAGAATAGCTTTATTTTTATTTTTTGTTATATACTCGTATTTCCTCAGCAAAATTTTGCATATCAGAATTTTACTTCATTTTCAAAAAAAAAAACATTAGTTTTCCCTTCTCTTACCATAAGTGTGCTTTTGCCTCCATTTGGAGGGGGGTATGGTCGCTGAGAATCAAAAATCATAAAGTCCAACAGATAAGTTCTCTTTTTCAGCACCTAAAATGCCGTAATCATTTCTTATTGTGGAATTATACACTCGTTTTTTTAATATGCATTGAATGATATGATTTCCAATTTAACAGTTTAAAGGCATATATTTTTAAAAATATATTATTATTTATTACGTTCATTTATTGCTAAAAATAAATCCCCTTTTCCAAAGTATGTTATTTTCTACAAAAAGACACAGCCTATTGAGTATCGTGTTATTAAGTTCTACAAATAAAAATTTAGATTTGTAACTTCGTTCCAGTGAATAAAAAGACTGCTGTAGCCCAGTGGTCAATGTATCGGATCAAAGCATTCATTTCATGAGTTCGAGCCCAGTACCACTAAAGACCCGCCATGTAGGGCAGCAATGCACGTTAAATCTGTTGAGAGCTGAAACAACCTCCCAATGGTGTGGTAGTTAGAAGGGGGTGTCAACTCAGGTGTCGTCCAGGTCTCTTGACAATGGTTCAAAATTACGTGGTTCGTCGTTAAAAATCCTCGAGTAGCTAAACAGTGCGACGTTAATATTCATTCACTCACCCAGTGAAGAATAAATTGTAACTGTAGCATTGTTTTTCGTGTTTTCAAAAATTGAGCAACTCTTTTAAAAAATTTCACCAATTCTTTTTACCTAGGTGTAGAAGCTTAAGTAATTTCGTATTATTTTCTAGTTTTTTTAACGTTCGGTGAATCAGTAGAGCTTCTGAGAGTGGAACAAATCTACCGTTTTAAGCCTCACAAATATTTTTAGCACTCTACTTGCTACCTAGATTCTGATTTGTAACAAGTTTATGCCTTAAGGCAGATATTTCCTTTTCTTGCTGCACACATTTAACCATATCAAAATTTTGCTACACACTGACAAAATAAGGTTAAAGGAGTTTTACCACTACGTAAAATAATAATTTTCAATGTTAAATATAATTATATGTACGACAGACAGTAAAATATATTTTTTGAGTAATTAATTACAAATCAATTACAAGAACACATTTAATGCGAAATTTGAGCTTGACGATTTTTGATCATTTTATTGATATTTCTCATAAAAAGGAGAATGCCACTCACCTTTCGTTATCTACATTTTGAGAAGTCTCTCACGCAATCTTTTTCTATTTTTTCATTTATTAATGCTGAAAATCCGAACTCACAGAATAGAATGTAAAAAATTGAAACCATATTTTTGTCTATTATGAGATAATCCAATCTAATTTTAATCCACAATGAATCAACTCACTCTTTCAAATGTTTTAAAAAATTAAATCTTGATTATGTTACACAGAGTGCGAAATTAATTTTTCAATTCCTACTATTAGGCCACACTCTCTATTTATTTAGTTATCTTGGTGGACTTTTCAATCGTTAATAAAATACATTTTAAAGCGCTCAATTGAGCTGAAATTTTATATACAGTCAGGTCTCGTTTTATGCCGTAGATACGTTCTACCGAAAAACGCATATAAGAAAATCGCATTAAAAAAGACATTACTTGAATGGAAAAAGTAGGGATACGTTCCTTAGTTTTCCACAATCGCATAAAACCAAAACAACTAGTTAAAATTAACTTAAAACCGCATAAAAAAATTGAAGAAATGAAAAGAAGTAGGCTGCATGATAAATTACTTCGAATGTCTGAAAGAAATTCATACAAAAGCTAAAAAAAAAAAAAAAAAAAAACTTCTATTCAAATCTTAATTCATTTTATTTTATGGAAAAGTAATACACATAGTTTTACATTTTTAATCATTATAGCTATCGGATAATGGTTGCACCATTTGCGAAGTGGTTCCAAATCACCTTCATCATCAGAAGATACTGTCTCTGTAGTAGATATTTGCGGTAAAGGCCACGGATTTTCACAAACTTCATTCTCGTTCTGTGTAGCTCTTCCTTTTCTGACAATGTAATCAGTAATTAAACTTTGCGATGAGGATTCTTTTATTTTTTTATATAGTGCACGATATCCAGACATGCAGTTCTGCAGCTCACGTTGTAATTTAGAGGCTCGTTCAGAATTGGGGTCATTAAAATTGGGTCATTAGAATTGGGGCCTTTTCCATCATTGGGAAAAGGATTTTCTTATTTACTGCAAAATTGAAGACCTTGAATTAATTTTCCAGTGAGGGGAGTTGATTTTTCTTCCTCATCATTATCACCTTCTAGACCTACGACGCCGTCTACAGTTATAGATCTAAAGTTAAATCAATAATATCATTGTCACTTAATGCATCATCCACAAGCAATTCATCTATATCATCGTGGCTGAAGGTAATTAAAACCATCTCCTCCAATTTCATGTGCCAAATTAATTATTTCATCTGATAGTGTCGATGTTTGAGTGGTTGTATTGTCTGTCACACATGCTGGTCAAATCTTTTTCCAACAGGCATTTAAAGTTCTAGGTCTTAATTGAGCGGAAGCAGATGCAACATGAATTAAACAATCAAAAATAGAAAATTGTTTCCACACATCTTTTACTGTTAAGGACTCATTTTCTAGTTTATTCAAGATGAAATTGTACGTTGTCTTAATATAATATTTTTTAAAAGTTGCAATTATGCCTTGATATAATGGCTGAATAAGGCTTGTTGTATTGGGCGGAAGAAATACTAGTTGAACATTTAGATGTTCTAATTGTGGATGACTTGCTGCATTGTCAACAATTAATAAAACTTTAAAATCGAGAGATTTTTCCTTTATATAGGCTTCCACTTCTGGTACGAAACAATTATTGAACCATTCTGTAAAAAAGCTGTTGTCATCCAGGTTTTCGGGTTAGCCATCCAATGCACGGGCAGTTGTTTTAAATCTTTACCTTTAAGGGCACCTGGTCTAAGAGATTTATTTATTAAGAGAGGTTTCAACATCGGATCTCCTGATGCATCGTTACAAAGTAATAAGGTGACTCGATCTTTACTTTCTTTATGTCCACTTGCAGTTTTTTCATCCTTTGCGATGTAAGTACGGTTAGGCAATCTTTTCCAATAAAGTCCTGTTTCATCAGCGTTAAATACTTGATCGGCAGAATAGTCCCCATCTTCAATAATTTTCGCTAGCTTCTCTGGAAATATTTTTGCTACTCCTTCATCTGCTGTCGCACTCTCCCCCCCCTGTTATTATAATATTATGAAGTGCATTTCTTTTTAAGAACCCGGTTAGCCATCCTTTGCTAGCTGAAAATTATTTTTCACCTTGGGAAGTGGAAGTTGATGGTTCTGACTGTTTCATTGACTTATAAAACTGAAGTGCTTTTTATTGGATTAAATAACCACTTACAGGAATCCTTCTTTGAACTTTTCCTAAATCCAAATTACGATGGCTCTTTTCGTTCTTTCTAATAATACATCCCTGTGTACGATGCAAATTTGGTGCTTAATTTTGTACCAGAAATGACCAATTTTCTTATTGCAGCTTCATTCTTTTTAATTGCTCTGACAGTAGATTCGCCTAAATTAAGATGTTTTCCAATAGCCGTAGATCCTTCTCCTTTTCCTAAGTGATCTAAAATTACAATTTTGGTATTCAACGAAATTGACTGTCTTTGATGTTTTTTTTCTCCATTGGGCCAAATAAAATCTTAGAAAAGAAATTCAAAAAAATTACACTAACGATTTTCTAATGAAAAATAAAACTTTACGACACTCCCCTTAAGTCCAGAAATCAAAATTTCTGCTTATTATATTGCAACTTAAATTCGCCACTTATTAAAGTGAAACTTTTATAAAAATGAACGAGGCACCGCTAAGAGAAAATTTCGAAATAATGATATCGTATCGGTATACTACTGAAATACTACTGAAATAACGAATGCGAATCTAAGACTGTTGCAGCCGAGCCGCAGACGTAAGCACCAAAAAGATGTGGAAATTCTCAGAATACTACGATCTACACACGTCTCAGTATAAAAAATAATAATAATAACAAAAATCTAGAAATGTTTGGAATACAAACCGCAAATAATTGAAATACAAACCACAGAATTTCAAAATCGCATAAAAACAATCCGCATAAAAATGTACATGATTATTTTCGATGACAATACAATAATTTAAATATTATTAATAAAAATTAATTGATTAAAAATAATTATTTAAAGAATTACAAATACAACCACGTTGGCATAATTTTTGGAGACTTAGCCAACTTTTTGGCGTGTAAAACTTGAAAAGGCTTTTTTCCCTCACATTTTAAAGCATTCAGTTGAACTGAAATTTTATATACACGATTGTTTTGGATGACAATACGATACTTTCATGATATTTAATAAAAAATAATTACCACTTATTGTTGTGATTCTGCCATATGTTATACGTATTAATATTAATTGTTACTATTTAATAAAAAGTATCTAAAATAAAAATTTTCTTTATTTATTTAATTACTTGTATTATTTACTTGTATTATTTATTTAATATTACTTGTTCTTCAATCAAATTTAATTCATATACAGACGTATCTGTTATCACAAATGGATTACGAACCAATGAATTTTTACATATGAATTATATATATACATATATATATATATATATATATATATATATATATATATTCTTCTATACATATAAAGATAAGTTTACCGCGAATATCCTTAGGTTTTTACTTGAAAATGGCCGAATATGTGATTCGGTTCCGATTTCATTTCTCAGAGTACAATTAATATTTTTTTTAAAAAAAATTGCGGCATTGTGGTTGAAAATCACTGTGTTAATACATCTGTCATAACATTGCATTCAAATGACAATTCACTGTAAATCTTTTGTTTTAATACAGTTGTTCTAAAGATTAAATTAACGAAACTTAAGAAACATCAGGCATAACAATTTCTTTAGCAATTCAAGTAAAAGTGAATTTTAAATAAGACAATTTTTGATAGTCATTTAGTTTATCATTCGAACCAGTAATTGAAAGTAATTTTTTCTTATTTGCATACCAGAACCATTAAATGGCACCAAAAATGTACTTTTTTTAAATTTAGAACCAGGCACATGAATATTTGCATTAGACTTCTGAAGAGTTTTAGTAAAATTATTATTTTATAATAAGGTGTTCGGAATCCTTCGCAATCATTTTTTTAAATCCAGGATTTCTACTCCTTGTAGCTGCTGAAGAAAAACCGTTTCCATACATCATTAATTTATAGTGAACATTCCTAATTTTTTTGCAATTCCAGTAATGATTCCAGCTACGATTCTTTCAACAGTTTTCAGCATCAATTAGAAATTCCTTGATTCTCGTTAGCTGAGCTTTTTACAGCATCTCTTTTATGATTTAGAACCATTATAATGGGTCTTGCAAGTCTAGTGGTCACGAACTCGCGACTGGAGTGTCACGGGTTCTAATCCTGGTGCTACTGAAGAACCGACTTGGAAAAAAGTTGATGCAAGTTAAAACTGTCAGGTTTCAAACTTTCCTCGTTGGCGTGGTGCTGACGTTTAGAGAGGAGTGTCAATTCTGGTGTCTTCCTCGTCACTTGACCGAATTTTAGAATTACGAGGATGATACCAATCATCCTCGAATTGCTTTGTTGTGTGCGGAAAAAAACTTACTAACGCCAAAAAATTGTCTCTTCTACAAAATGAACTTTAAAAGCAAACTACTATTGTAAAGAAGGACAGCTTAGTTTGAGGCTGGAAAAAATTAATGTGCATCAGCTCCATCTACATGGTGCGTGTTCAATGTGACAACAGGACTTTAATCTTCTACAAGCCAGCTACCAGTTCGTTACTGTAGCGACTCAACTGCGAAGGCTAAAGCTTTACTGAAAAAAGTTAATTGTGATATTAGTCTCAAGAACTCAATATTCCTGGAAAACAGCAGACAGATTTTAACGCTTTTGAGTAATCATACCAAAACACTTGCCTTCGAAGGGGGTCGGCGTTACTAGATTTAAACTCATGACACGCCGGCCTCGAGTCTGTTATCTTGACCAGCCACCCAACGGTGTTGGAGGCTTCCCGCTCATATTCTTAAACGTTTGAATTCCACTCTTCATGAGATTTTAAAAGACCCTTTTTAGTCGACTCGCTGGAGGTCTTTAATTCCATGGAGATGGGTTAACATAGATATATCATTTGAAATTAGGAACAAAGCCACATAGTTAATTCAGTGTCACGATTAGGGTAACTTAATAAAATAACGTTTTCTACATCTGTTTTGGGTTGCTCAAAACTTTCTCTCTGTCAACGTAATTTTGATTTTGTCTTTTTTTTTGGACTCTTTTTAAATAGTTATAGCTTTTGGCAACATCGTTTGTATATCGCATATAAAAGCCGATGAGAGTAAGGAAAGTGTGCAATCGGTGGTTTGTTTCTGGTACTCATGGTGATTTTCAGGTAGGTTTCTTGAATCTTCAAAATTTGGTGGGATTAAAGTTTTTTTAATTGCATTACTCTCATAGCAGATTTCTTAGTGTTTATATGAAAACCGTTTTGCTATGATAGCGATAGAACTAGTTGTAAGTGTGCTCTGCATGTTCACCTTCGGTTGAAGGAACAGCTAAAATGTGTTCTGAAGAGTAGGGAAAACAAATTCAATCTAAACACTGCTTTATGCAATGGAATTTTAAATGTAGATGGCCATCTTTCGGTTTCAAAAGTTCATTACATTAATTTCTTACAGCTCAAATGTTTTGTTTTTGGTTAACAGTTTCCGCAATTGGAATATGGAAGAAATATTAGAGTACGTCAGATTAAGAGAATATTTCCCTTGATTTTAATGTGGGGTGATTGTCCTCTATTCTGAGTTGAGTAACGTTCCGGAATCGTTTGACCTTCTGTTATTTCCCAACAGTCGATGATTTAAATCTTTTTTGAAAAGTGAATGAAATGGACTAACCCGTAGAGAGAGGTGCATATTTTTGGTCTTAACGTTTCTTTATCCAACATCAATTTGAATTCTTGCTTATATATTTTAAACTCTACTTTTAAATGTAATTGGTGAATGTCTCTCGATAAAGAAAGGGCATTTCGTAGCTATATAAGGACTTGCGTTAGGGTTTGAGTCCCAAATTAACAGATTGGGTTCTCGTAAGTTTGAAGTTGGGAACGAACTAGCGTAGTGAATTTTCATTAGTCTGATTTGTTATCCACACTAGATACGAAATTAATATGATATCGAATATGCAAAACTTGTAACGTCATCTATTTTCTTGCTATTCGAACTTGTATAAGTTACTTGATTAAACTGTTTCTAAAATAATTTGGCTTTCAAACTTAAGAAACTGAATTTTTTCACATAAATCTAAAGTTCAAATTTTGAAGTAAAGTGTTTCTTTGGCTGCCTATTATTCACGAGTCTCGCATATTTGACGATTTGGGGATGCAGGCATAAACTGGCATCACAGGTGATTAGAAGTGGTATATTTTCCCATAAGAAATATTATTCTGTATTGCAATTCAGGTCAAAGGCTAGAATAGGTGACCTCTTGGTGAGGCCAATTCTTTGGCGATCAGAATCGGTCGGCAAATTACCTTATATGTAGCTATAAGTGTTCAGAGTAATGAATCTATGCAGGAGTAATAGAGAACAGAATTCATTCTAGCATCTTGTTTAACAAAATTCATGTTGTCCCCTATTCTATAATATAGTCGCAATTCACATTGATGTCTCGTCATATTAACATATTTAATTACTTGAATAGGTAATGGTGATTATACGAACGAAGCTTCTTTTGTTATGGAGAATGCTAATGTCTGGCTGTTTACTAAAGAACTCGCTAATACTCTAAACAGAAAACGTATTAATGAAGTGAAAGAATCGTCTTGCCGGAGGCAAGGTTTTGATTTTGTAAAAGAAATAAGAGGATCTCTGAAAGCGTATCCTTTTTGGTTTAAATATTTTTTGCAGGTTTAACACGCAAATTTTTATTGTAGTTAGAAAACTAATGGCTGACGTATCACTGCATGATTTTTTTTTTTTTTTTTTTTGCAGCATCTAATAAAGGAAAGTATTACTCCTGTTTTAGTTTTAAAAAATCTCTAGATCTCCTTTCGTTTTGAAACTCCTTTAAGAATTATCATAATTTAAGTTTAAATGTATTCTTTCAACCTAAGAGAATGAATTTATAGGCTGCATATTAAGGTTTTGCAATTTTTTGAATGAAGCATAATTATATTTCTAATGGTAAATAATGAACAGTTAAATATAATTCCCTCTTTCGAGGGAAAATGCAAATAAGCGATAAACATGTTTATAACTAAAATCTTCTCAATAAGAAATTTTCAAAAATTCCAACAGTTTTTAATAATGTTAAGTACATTCAAAGAGGAATTGTGTACAACAACGTACTACGAAGTCGAAAGCAATTGTTGTGTCGTCGTATTAAAATGATTCTTCGTAAACATAATTTTGACTGAAAGTTTACTTCAGAATTCAGAATTGTATGTTACCTTCAAATAGAGAACGGTTTCTCGAGGGACTTCATATTTGCAGTTTTAAAGTAACCATTTAAAAGTTATTCAAATGATTTTTATCTGAAGATATGACATTAATCGCAAAATTAGTCCACAGAATCTGAATTTGATATGAATACCCTAAATATCTTTAAAGCAAATTAATCCAATGGATATCTGTCTGAATTTTACTCCCATAATGGATTCCTGACTAGATTATGTTGAACTGTATATTATTAACTATTTATAGGACTTTAAATCGTAATAGATTCTTGGAAACGTGAAAAAAAATTCCTTAAAATACCTACATTAATACGGCATTAAAAAGTTCCATCTTTTTAAAGGGAAAATTGTTCCTTTTTACCATGTCTGATCATTTTCTAAAACGATACAAATTTATTTGAAACTTGCATCATGCGATTAGTCTACGTTTTATGAATCTTTATAATGCGTGAAATGATAAAATGTTTTCTGCATAATATACTTATGTAATACTTTAACTCAAACTTAGATCTCGACTGGTCATTAATACAGCAATTGCGTCCATGCATCGATTTTACATGATTCGTGCTTTTACAAATGCATACAGAAATGTAAGTATTCCTATTTGCTCTAACACTCAGTACTTCAGGAAAGTATTTATAGAGAATAGTGTTTTTTATGATATATTAGAGCAATCTTATTTTGATTATAAACAATACTAATTTACAAAGAACACTTCGTATATAACAGTTTTGAGCTAAGGGAAAATTTCCTGAAATATTTCAGTTGAATTTGATTTAGAATCCCCATGAGAGAGACTGACTTGATTTGCGAGGTTTAATAATGGGGTTTTAATCACCCAATTTTCCCTGAATGCTTTGGGAGGCATATGAAGTTTTATTTCAAGATTATAAAGTTTCTTTCCGCGAAAACTAATACTACTGAGTAACGTATTTTAAAAGTTCTCAATTTAGCATTGCCTTTTCTCATTGAGAAAGTTTCGAACCGAACAATACATTAGTAGAATTTTCAAATTCTATACAGAAAATATGTCTGCATGATAGAATATTATGCCTGTCGCGAGACTAGTTACTTTTCCAGATTTTTCAGTATTATAATTCTTGCATTCAAAGGAAACCATAATGTCGGTGGATGCAGATCCTATAAAGCGGCAGTTTCTAACTCGCGGGCAGGTATCGGTTGATGGATGAAATGGTTTAAGAAACGTTAAATTTCCATTTTATTTATTAAAACGGGTTTGTGCAACTTCCCATGAATTCCCCTGAAATCACTTTAAATGGCATTTTAATTCACTTTATTAATTTTTTTATGAAACTATTTTATTTTGAATACATATATAATTATAATTTTAATTTCAATCAACGCAACCTAAAATATGATTAATCAATATCCTACCCTCGGCGGACTACGGTAATTTTTTTTATAAGTTTTAATATATAAAGGTTTTAAATAAAAACTTAACAATGATAATAGTTTCTCTAATCTGTTTCGTAAATCTCGGTGTCTCTTCATAAGATAAAATCGCACGGTAAAATCTTGCACCATGCAACATTTATGCTTTACCAGTCTCGGACCGTTGGGGCGTAAGTTGGCGAGCAGACCAATACAATATAGCGATGGTAATACAAAGCAGTCGATAACATTTAAAGAAATACAACTTGGAACAGTACAGGGCCTATTTTGCGGTAATATTCAGTCATAATTACTAAGTGGGTAGAAATTGTAATCTGCCATTTCCATTCGAAACGGATAATCCTGCAACATCATGAGCAGTAGCAAGTCTAAAACGGGCTACTCACAGACTGCTCTGCGTAAGAAATCGGAAGTTCTTGACGTCTTAAGGAGCTTAATTTTTCCTCAAGCTCTGTCTAGGATGGAACGTATGTATCAAATGCTGCTGGATATAAAACGTTTTATATGTCGCCAATGAGATGTTCCTGCATAACTTGGGATCCGCTTGCTCTCGTATCCATATCCCCTATGATTTGGAATTCACACTGCGAAGATGTGTTTACATTAAATGTTGCTATATTCTCTCAAGAGATCGGGAAAACTTCGCATTCAGTCATTACGAGTAAATTTTTAATTGCGGCCTTGGAACAATTAAGGTGATAAATTAATTTTCACACTACTCTATCCATGAATGTCTTAAAACATGTGCGGACTGGTCATAAAGACTCCCCCAATGGGGCCTCGACTCTTAATTTCACGAACAGAATTATTTCAACGGTCAAAAGGCGGAAGTTGGTGACAGATGCAAGTCACGCACTTTCTTTTACGGTTACACGGATTGTTTGTACGAGTATTGGACAACGTGTACTATGAACCCTAGCTTGAAGAGTAGTAGGTAAGGTCTATTTTTGCGTAGAGGTCCAGGACCTGAAGTTTAAGACGTCCCTGACTCTATGTTATTTATGCGTAAAAAAAATGCTTCTATTTCGCCGTCAAAGTTGCGGAAAATGTAAAATTTAGGAGGGGAAAATTGATTGCTCGAGCAGTACTTGATGAATGTGTACTCTAAAAATTTGGTATATTCCACACAATCTGATGGGAAAAAATTTCGGCAATAAGAAATAAGTATAACTGGAACGGAATTAGAGTATCCACAAGCGTTTTTTCCTCGTAACTACACCCTTTTAACTTGTACATATTCGTATTATGTAACTTTAGCTGTCATTTATAGTGTAAATCAAATGTTTGTTCTTTTCACTTTTAATTGATGGGAATATGCTTGCATTATTCTACGTTCGAATCCATAATTTGTTACACTGCTCTAGTAAATCCTAATTTTTAATTGGCAGTTCTCAGTTCTTCAGTGGAATATGGCTACTGTTTATATTAGGGTGTTTTACAAACTGCAAGATTTAAGGTTATCGCTGTATTAATAGGGTTCCTCGTGCCTCTTTTGAAAAACAATTCTAAACGAAAATGCGTAACAGCTTTAAGCCCACAATGTTTAGTTTGAATTTTTTATGATTAATAAATGCGCCTGAACAGTTTGATTGTCCTTGAAAAACGGTGGTCCTATATTCTGAATAGTTCTTGGGAGGCCTTTCAATTAAATTCCTAATTTCAGTTCATAATTACTTTCTCTCGAGGATCTCTGCACAACAGTTTATTTTTATCAGCAAAGTTAAATGAAAAACCTTTTAAACTGGAACATGTCATAAAAACGGCTTATTCTCTTTTGCATAGACGCGCTCGACAACTAGATGTTGGATCTGAGGTAAGATATGTATGCATTTCTAAATTCGATAGAATAATTATCAATTAGAACTTCAGCCCCTTGCTTTTAGATTCGACCCGAGATTTTCTATGTCATGCAGTTTTTCCATGACATCTTTAATAATTTAATGTTATGGCTTACAAAAATCCATTGAATATAAAGCTATTGTATAAAATCGTTCGAGACACGATAAAGTAGAGTCGTCAGCAAATAAGGATGAGAGTTTCTGATTTAGATGTGTTCCCAACTATTCTTTAACGCTGGATGGATCACCTGTTATTCTGACTTAAAATCGTTTAACATTGCATAACTGTTTTTATGCATTTGAGGAAAATTAAAGGAATATTTCTAAAGTTTTATGTTATGTTCGATGGTACCAAGCAGATCGGTACTTGAATTGTTCATTAGATAGGGAACATAAAGCGGGGTTCGTAGTGTCATTAAGAATATTTTAAAAATTTAAATACTAAATTGATTTAAAAACTGATCAAATAAGTCATACCGATTCTATCGGGCGATACAGTCTATTTTAAGAATTTCTCAAACTTTTTTCTGGAACAAAGAACAGAATATTAAAAGAT
The DNA here is from genome assembly GCA_019973935.1 of Trichonephila clavipes. Taxonomy (NCBI): domain Eukaryota; kingdom Metazoa; phylum Arthropoda; class Arachnida; order Araneae; family Nephilidae; genus Trichonephila; species Trichonephila clavipes. The sequence goes on along the minus strand of BMAU01003016.1, from coordinate 130,654 downwards.
GAAATCTATTTCACGAATTTTCCACGTGACTAACTTTTTCGGGACTTAGTAATTTCGATAAATGGAGGTCGGACTGTATGTATGAATTAAAGTTGCATGTTTATACCGATCCATATCCTCGTGCACAGAAAATGACACCTTGAAATTGGAGTATTTACCCTCTATTAAAATTTAATAGCGTTGTAATGCCTTGCATATATTAATCAATTAAAACATATCGTCATTCAAGTTCTGATGCAATTATTACTTGGCTATAGATTTGCAATTGCCTGCTCAAAAGCAACGTTTTGAATCGTATATTTAGAGAAAAATGTTAAATATTAATCGGGTAAGGTTAGCGGTGTTTCCGTTTATTTCTAAAGATGGCAAATTGTCATCTTTAATAAGTTGCATTATGAATAAATTCAATAAAATTCCATTAAATCGGAGCCTTGTAGAAATATTGGGTATCGATAAATAAAAGTTGCCGTGTATAAATATATAGGTGGCAGCATATATTTCTAGATGTATACATATGTGGTAGGCCATTGGAAAAATTGCACACCAGAAAACGAAAATTGTATTGTAAGTTACAGGGGTGCCAGCACGCACACACTACCATGGTTCAAATTTACGGAGTAAGTCGCAAAAACCCTTGATTATTTGAGTAGTTTGACGGTAATATTCACTCGTTGGCAGATGAAATGGTTCTAACTCGGGTAGGAATAGAGTTGAACTCGACTTGTATTACGAATAAGGAGATATTCCACACCGTTTAAAGTCATCAAACATTCCAGCTGGAAAGCTGGACTTGGTCTTTGAGTATCCCAGGAAAATTAAACTTCAATGTGAGATTTGGAGAACATGCTATCCAAGGCACAGTTGAACCCTTTGTGTCGAATGATGTCGGGCATGGAACGCATCTTGCGGTTTCATTTACGATGACTTCTCCGAGGCCTCGAAGAGGAACACACTTGAAGGTCGTAAGACCAGAGATAAGCTATCACTGTTCAGATTACCGACGACGTGAGCAAGAGGTATTAGCGTCGTATTCTCGACGGTTTCCCATACCATATGGAACCAGATGAGACGTTCGTATGGTAGTTGCGGTGGCATAGTGGTTAGGGTTACAAACTAGAGTTTAGCGTTTATGACGAAAGATCCACATACGTTTAATCTATTACCAAACGACCTATTTGCCGTAGTTGATAGACAGGGGAGTGATGTTAACTGGGGTATTGTCGTCTTCAATTGCGAGAGGTTCAAAATTTCGAGGTACGTTGCCAATAGCCCAAGTCAACGTTCATCAAACTGTGGGGCGTGATAACCCTACAAGGGGGTGCAAACATATCAAATTAAAAGATTTAAAATATTTGCTTGCTTCGCTGCTGTAAATGAAACACTTTCTAACACAAAAAATATGCATTTACAATAAAATTTATATATATCAGCAGGATATTACTTCATCAAAAATAAGTTTCCACTTCCTTGACTCCATTGACTATCTGATCCTATAAATAACTCATTTTGCTTCTACTGTAATGGCAAGAATATACTCTTATTACGTTATCTCTTTAAACCCAAAAAACTACTTTCAGAAAAAAAGCAAAAGTCGGAAACCAGAGAAATTCTAGGAAGAAAAAATTAATCTGTTATTGAAATGCTGTACAATATATGTTGAAAGAAAAGGAAGACTTATTCATTTCTCACCCAACAGATTTGCGTCGGTCATCCTCGTTTTCATTTTTTTAATTGATTTTTTATGATTAGTTCTGTCCTTGGAGGATTATTTGGCTAAGAATTATTTTATGGGTATTTTGAAACGTGTCAAACATGATGAAATACGCGTTTTTCACAATTCGGTTTTTAGAACTAACATCCATATTTAAAAAATAACTTTTAACAAGGGAGCAGTCGAGCGGGGCTTACATTCAAAGGACAGCTAAACTACAACAGTTTCAACAAAATATGATGGTTTTGCTTGCAAATATCATTCCTGAAATGTTTGCGAAAAGTATCTGGGATTTGTGTCCTTTATTGGGGTTACGTACCTTTGAAACATCTTAGTTCGCTTCTAATGGATTTTTCTCTAATTATCAAAGACAAAAATGAAAAGTCCTTGAAAGTAGGAAAGTATATTTTCTGTTGAAGTATTCACTGGAATTTGATTTTTATCGTGTACAATAAAAAATTGTAAAAAGTAAAACTTTGGGGTAGTTCAGTCGCTTATTGCTACTATTAGCTTTAGTATCGAGTGCACGCCTGCTCTCCCGCGTTAAAGCGTTTGAACTCTTCTCGCTTTAAATAGTGATGCCAAATTTGATGGATATAATAGAGCAACGTATACTACTCTTTCTAAGGACATTTATCCTTTTAGAAATGGATGATGGAGGAAGTTTTAATTAAATATCATTTTGCAATTTGTTCCAATTTAAAATTTAGAGAGAATAAAAATAACAAGTATCTTATTACTTAAAAATAACTTGCTTAAAATAAATATTATAAAATATTAAAAATTTTTTTGTATTTGTTACTTTTATCTTAATTTGTACGGTTTATAATTAAAATCGTATTGTAGCGTTATTGCCCCAAAGTGCATTATTGTATAAGGGGTTCGTGATAAAAATTATTTGAAAATTGGGTCGCCAACAGTGAATGTTTGATAATCACTGATCTAAAGTTTGAATTTTAACTAGTGTCATTTTTATTTTGTGAACTAATATAATAAAGGGATTTGAAACATCTTTCTTCATTAGTAGAAATTTTATTTTTTTACTTGAAGAAATTACTGTTACATAAGACTTTTTAAAAATCATTTTCCAACTTTTCCTTATAGTTGAAACAAAGGTACTCATTTTTTCAGGTATTCTTTTTTGTAATTCTAATTGACTTTTTATAGTTTTCAGTATAAACTTTCCCAATCTATCCCACTAATATGAATAGTATTCTATATTTTAACTTGTTTAGTTTAAAATCTGGAATTGCAAATTTCTGAGATTTTTAGATTTATGTTAATGATTCACATTAAAATATTTCTTTCAGAATGAATTACTAGATTTTTAACATTGACAAGGTTAACAGTAACTTTTATAACTTCTTGCTTTAAATTTTTGAAAGACAGAAAATTCTTTTAAAATTTAAATTGGTGTTTTGCAATTTTTACTTCGTATACATTTGCTTGTTGATTTGTGTAAAAACTAAAAAATTCTTGCAGGGTGTTACCCACTTCATGGCATGTCAAACTTTCAATCGATTCCACGTTGATAACCTCCAGCACAACAAAGAAAGGTGCTGAAATTTATACCAATATTTGATCCCAAGACTGGTAAAAATATTTTAAACCATAAAAATTGTGATGAAAATTACAGTACGCCCAAATATGGATGAAGGAGTAAGTACTACATTAGATTTTAATGTGATCAAAATTCAAATTTCTACTGTTGCTATTTAAATTGTTCTATTAACTTTCAAGCACTCTTTATCAGAGAATTATTTCTTTAATTACAGGTAACTCGAATCTCGATGTTCGTGTGCAGTTTGATACCCACGCTGCTGCCGTATTAAAAGAGCCTACATCAAAATCTGTTGAAACGGCAATAGCTCCCGACTCTCAAACTGTTCTGTATCCAAGTGAAAAATGAAAAATTAGATTTAAATAAATGGTAGATATTGAGCTTGTTGAAAGGGCTGAACTAGCTGAAACGGAGAGTTTAGACTAATATATAGAAAGTTCCAAAAATTATTGTATATGAAAATGGTCCTTTAACTATTTCCAGAAAATAAACTGATAAAAATAGATTTTCATACGTTTCTTAATACCAACTGTGGTGTGTGCACCTGTCACTGATCAAAGGGCTTAGTCCATTGTTAATAAAGTTGTATCCGAGAAATTATTCCAATCTGAAGTTGCAGTAGTTGAAAATGAAACAGTTAAGAGCCAAGATTCTAATTCAAATGTTGAGCCATCAGTAGAGTTTATTGAAGATAAAAAAATGCTGAGTTAATTATAGAGGATGACTCTTCCTATAATGGGCAGGAATCTATACCAGCTAAGAAAACTGTAAATCCAACCAGTTGGAATGAAAATTCTGGTAAGAACACATCTGCAGTTAGCTCTAAAATTCAAGAAAGGTATTAAGAGAATTAACTTATGCAACAACAGTATGAAAGTAGAAAATAATGTCCATCTAGTAGATCAAGGTTTTTAATGATGTTCTTGGCTTTATTTGGAGTTGAAAAATTGAACTTTGTGGTCAAAATTTAGAAAATAAGGGTTGTGACTGACAGGCTTGAGATTATGATACTCTAGATAAGAACTAGTTTGGTATGTTATCACACTTAAATGTAAATTTATTTTTTTCAAAAATAAAATGAAATCAGCTGGAAAATTTGTAGTTAATATAAAAAATACACACAAAAAATCACGTTAGAATTTGTATAAATTGATGTATTATATAAACTGGATTTTTCATGCATAATTTGCCAGTATATGCAAAAACGTAAATTTCGTCTGTTTAATAATTGAAATTTTTTATCCGATAATATTTTTTCGGTGTTTTTTATTACTTAATCGTTGTTCGTAACATCCAATAGAATGTAATTGTGATCAGATAACCCACCAAAAATGAAAATTGTCACCTGTAAGACTGTCAAAGATTCTAGTTGCATTTGGAAACAAAATATATTTGGTAAAATTAAAACGAATATAAAAACACAATGTAAAAATTGCTGCAATGAAAAATGACATTAAACTAGGAGAGATATGAAATGCGAGATTTAACGGTCAAGCTGATCTAAAATACTTTTGGTGACTGAATTTATTCTTGTATTGACTAAAAGTTTGCGTGAAGGCTTTATAAATCTTTTTTTCCTTTCAGTTCTGTGAGGAGTTTCATAAGCGATTGCGTGAAACTATAAAAATGTTATATCCTCAAAGTTTTAAATGGATTATCAAAAACTGTTGCTTTTCTATGAACACGGAATCCTCAGTTAGTTCATAAGTGGATACAATACATGGAAAAGCTACAGAAGAAACCGAAGGAATCGCAACTGTTCTTTGCGCGGAACTTTGCAAACGTTTGTCACTTACGGTACTAATCTTTCATTTTCTTTTAATTATCCATGTTTTTACGCGCTTTCAATTGGAACTTTAGATTTCTGGTAATTCTTGTTATATTCGTTATAAAAAAACGAATAGACTTAGATTTGTGCGCATTTAATTAAAACAATTGTGTTCAAATATTTTATTGGATTTCTTTAAAAAAATGCAAATTAAAAATTGAATTCTAAATTTCAATAAACAAAAGTGCAAAAACATTTGTATATTTTAATCTAAACAAAACTGGCGAAAATGATATTGATATTTTTGGTAAATGTTTTCGTTTGTTCATAAAGATGTCCGGTTGGAAAGCAATCGAAACGCCTCGGAAGAGCTTTCAAAACTGTTATTTAAAAAATGTAGCGACGAATTGGATCTTAACAAATATCGTGAACAAAAGGCTGAGATGTCTCGGAAGCGACTCAATTATTGAGTTATTTACTCCTTTTATTCTGCACGCGACAATTTTTCGGTAAAATATAATGTTAGAAATTTACGGGGTAAGGGGGTTACTAGACTTGGATGACGGATAAGGGAATATTCCATACCAAAGGACTACTCCTTTTTAAATGGATATTCTTATTTTGTCTTATACCCGAATATCTCTAATATTTTAACTAACCGAATTAGCGAAGTTTATGATTCTTTCAACTAAATATTATGAATTATTCTTTGTTGCGTAACCAGTAGGAATGCAGTCAATTCTACTATCCTCATAAATCCTCGTCTCAGAACTAACTTGAAAGAGGAGTCTTAAATTAACGGGAATCGGTACTAACGCAGTCGGAAACATGGTTCGACACTATTATCTAGATCCGCTTATACAGATGTAAAATATATGAAGCGATTATATCTAGTTTCCTTAAGGGGATAATAAAACTTACAATATCATTTTAAAGAAAACAGTTTTAAAAAGGAAACCTCGCGAGATAGACCGATGATATTTTAATATTTTCAATGTCTGCTCTCTTTTTGTAGTGATAACGTTACGCGCGATTTTCTGGAGAGTGAGCTTGAATGGACGTCACGCTCGAGTATGCAAGGCTCATTCGGCTTCGTCTGTTTGGAAATCGTGCTCAAGATCATCCGCGATACTCTCCTAAAAAGACGTATGGCTAATGGTGGGACGTTTCTTCCCATTCCGAGGTAACATTAAAAGCGGTAGTCCGTCAGCCTCTACCACAACAAATAGACCGTGAAAAAATACGTATAATCTTGTATCTTACCCATTGCTTCTATCAAAGTAGGGCTTCCCCCTCCCCACCTCTTTCTACGAATGACGGGATACTTTTTCTAATCCTAGTAGAAGCATTGAAATGAAACATGCAAAATTTTAAAAATTGGCTTAGATAGAGAAATCCTGCACTATACTTAAAATGTAGATAAAGGACAAATTTCTATAAAACTAAGTAAATAGTATAATGATTAGAGATCAATATTACAGTGAATTTAGGAATAAAACCTACTAAGCGAATCGGAATAGCAATGAACAAATGGTTCTATAAATCACACAAAATATAGTCTAAAAAGAAAATTAAAACAATTAAAAATTTAAAATAACGAAATTAAGTGTACATGCATTAAGTTACATTAAATAAATTAAATACAAGAAAACAAAATATACGACTTTCCTTTCAGCAGCACCGGATATAATTGTACAAAACTGACATACAATGACAAAATAGCTAGTATAAGCCACACATGCGATATAAATCTTCAGATTAAATCTCTAAAAGTTTAGACCAAGATTCATCTTTTGCCATTCAACTACCCATCTTGCTATAAATTTGCTTCAATTCATTGGTATAATTGAATATTGTTAAATTGCAAACAAAAATTCCATAGTCGTATCGGCTCTTCTGAATAAATGACGTATAATTTTAAGCGGGGACTTTAAAGTAAATATTTCAAAACACTAATCCAAACCTTTAAATTGAATTTTCATTTAAAAGCTAATTATGTGAAATGATTCAAATGATACCACGAAGTACGGAACAACGCTTGCCGGGGTTTTAAATACTTTGGATTCAAAATTTAAATATTTATAACCTATTTCAGGTACCATAAACCTATTGTGGATCTCTACCGGCACTGGATCATTCCCGGGAATGCATTAAATTTCCAAAAGTTGAACATGTTTTTAATTGGTATAAATTGTATAAAATTTTATGCAATACATGCATATTCCAAAATTTATATTTATTTGTACACTCGCCTAAAAATTCAAAAACGTAAAATAACCAATTTTCTTTATTAAGGTGACACGAAAACTCGAGCAATCTACGCTATAAAATGTGTTTCGCGTTTTTATCGTAAACCATAATGTACAATGAGCTATATCTGCACGCATTTAAAGAGAACGAGAGTATTCGTTGAATATTTTTGATGTTTTAAACACTATTGTTAACAGAGGTAGGAGTAATAATATAGCAAATTTCCATGGAAATAGGGTCACTTTTCTTTCTGAAAATGTGCTTCGCATTTAGTTCAAACTCTCGTGCTTTTACCGAAGACAGCCTTAAAAGTTATAGTGGACGGTAAAATATATCAAACTAAGTATTAAATTAAGAAAATACAATATCTAAAGCTATGAGTGAGAATCTCTTGAAATGTACAAGGAATTTGTGGCGTAAATCTTTAGCACTTTCTTGATTTTTAGTTTTGATAATTGTTATATTATGTCTTAGAAAATGTAATAACATAACCAATAAGAGCAAGACGCAGCTATTAATAAAAATATGATGCATTAATTCTTATAAACAGACTTTAAAGTTTAGAGAAAATTACAAATGTACCAAGACTTTTCTGGGTCACCGTAGATGTATACTAATGCAGTTGTAACGTCGTGAGTAGCTAACTAATTTGTCACTGCTTAATTTGGAAATAAATAATTGTTTATTTGCTCAAATCATTTTTGAAACAATAAATTTATACGCCAAGCCAGTGCAGGCAGTCTATATCAGTCATTCGTCTGAAAGGACAAATCTCTCTAAACTTTGGATTCTAGTCCTCCTACGCCACCGGCGTATATCGTCTCTGGTTCTACGTCGCCACCGGTCTCTCCTTTCTTTCCATCCCAATCTCGGTCCTCCACCATCCAAGTCTCTTTTCTTTAAGACTCTGCTCAAGTTCTCTCAATCCAGGACTCTCGTCTCCTAAATAAATGGTTTTTAAACACCAGGGGCCTGTGGACAAGTCCTCGTCCTTTTTCATTGGCAGGCCACAAGTCTCCCTCGACCTCGCTAGTCCTATCCCAGCGTAATATACAAATACACTCCTGGGCCATCTGGAAAAAGAGCGCCATAATTCTTTTCTATCACACCCCCTGTGTTCTATAATCATTCTCTCGACACCGGCTGTGGCGACAGGATTCTTTCTAGACAGGCTTCGCCTATTGTCAATGGGGTGCCGGCTCTTTGACTTATGTCTGCCAGTATGGATGTCGACGCTTTCCTTAGGTTAAACAATGTCCCCATGGACAGGTACACTTGTCACTCAACATCTGGTTGAAGCCCTAAACCTTAGCATGAATCGAAGTGTAGGATCGACGACCTTGCAATCCTTAAGGAAAAAAAAGAAGCCCTCTTGCCGTCACATCTATAATAATTAATGTGAAATTTGTGTTGAGATAGTTTGGTTCTCAATTTGTAGTCAAGTACCTGCAATATTTTGTGAGTTTGATTTCTTTTATTTTTTAATGACTGTATTAGTAAACCCGGGTTTTAAATTCATTGTTCCAAGTTCTTCAGTGGGACTATCTTTACTGCTGGGTTTTGTATATATGAAGAATTAACATTATCGCTATTTAGTTATAGAGCTACACGTACCACATTTGAACAAAAATGAGACTCTAGCCTAGACTTTTAGCCACACATTTTTGTTTAAAATCAATTTTTCTATATATACTAAATGTTCTCTGAACACTGTCTAAAAATTATCAAACAGTGCTTAGCTTTGTTAATCATTTCTGGAAAGCACATTAAATTGACTTTGTTTTTTTTTTTAAATTTATAATTTCTACTTTCTATCCATCTTGTAGGTATGCTTGGCCGATTTATTTTTAGCATCCTAAGTCCTTGCCTAGCATCGTATGGTGGAAGAGGTCATCCAAGCCTCAAGTTTCCTTGCCGGTGGTGCAAATCTCTATGTTGATTCCGAGGTAAGATGTGTGCGTGCGTATATTTCACAATGTGTGATTTTGTTTATTAAAAGTAGGCATTTAGCTTTATACCAGATTTGACTCGCAGTATTCTGACACATCCATTTCTTTGATATAATTTTGATTCTCTGTATGCATTAGAAAAAATGCTATTTTTTAACAAGATATCCACACAAAAAAATTTCTACAAGACTCGTTAAAATTCCCTCAAGACTACCTGCCGAATGGCTTAGCGGAGAATCCTGCTTCAGCCAAATGACCATTAAATCCATGTATGGAGATGTCTTGCCCAGCAATCCTTATTAGCCTTTTGTGGGAAATATTCAGCAATTTCTTGTGTAACGGTGTAATTGGTATCTTTTGCGTCTTCAGACTGTCTCTAGGCTTCCATCACACATACAGAGGTGACCGAATACATTATTTTAAGTGGTTGATCTTGGAGACATTCTCAAAGATAATTCCATGCCCAGTGCGTGTCGTATATCGTTATCTTCCTTATTAAGTTCATGGGATTTTTGCTAATTGAACATGTATGGTGCAGGGTAACTTCCTAGATTAGGACAACTCAAATTGTCTCGGATTTGTGGTAATTGTGTCAATGTAATTAAATATGTAATTGTCTTAATCAATACTTGTGTAGACATAGGCGAACACAAATATTAATATCTGTAATAGAAGAAATATCTAATATACGAATATGGATGGATCCTTCGTTATTAACTTATTCTTTTCCATACCCGTGTACAAGATCTACGAATGTTGAATTTAAATACAGCATATTTATTTATGGTACACACATGTATATTTTTACTTTTGCGAAATAGTTTAGTGAATGGATAAAGGCCAAGACAAGAGAATATTCATTTACTATGTTTTAAACCGTATATTTTATAAACAGAACTCATAATGTTAAATTTTAGGATTCCCAACGTCAATTAACTGTTATAAATTCTGTAAGTAAATAAGACTGATTGGAATTTCGTTCACGGATCTGAATTGCAAATGCTTTTAACAAAAGAAATTTCTTTTTATAGGAATCTGCTGACTGATAAGGACATCCAAATACTGCAAACTCGATTGGAATCTCTTTTCAAATTTCCGGACATGTAATCACTGCTGGAGGGGTGAAGTCCGGAAGACTCATAATCATGTGAAAATAGGAAATCTGAATTTTCATGCTCAGTTTAAACTCCAGAGTCTTCTTTTAATGACTGAATCATGCAAGTTGGAGAAATAAGCCACTTGTGCAACACTTTAAAAAAAATGTCTAAATAGACGAATCATAGTCGGGCAACTGAAACTCTTTTCGAACAAAAGCATCGTGACAGTATAAAAATATCATGTATTAATGTTACCTTTGATAGCTGTATCTCCCTTATAAGCTCGAAAGAATTTTATTGAATATTTTTATAATCTTATAGGTATCTGTTTGTCGCCGGGATCACTCCTACTCGCATGACACTTTTCAAGAGCATCTCTTGTGTGTGATCAATAAGCTTAATTTTTCCTTTCGACGTACATCTTCTCGGAAAGTAGCGAGCACACAAACGGCTGATAACCTCATGAAGACCCTAAATTTGAGTCTTTGGTTAAATTGAGTTATTAGTGCGTGACTAACATAATTTTGCTAAAACATCTTTGGGGAAATGAAGTGCGTTAAAAAAATATATTGAAAATAGCAATTAACCTTTGGCTAAAATTTAATGTCGTGATCATGGGTACAGGAAGGAGTCTTTATTTTTATTCTAAAGTCAAAACGTCAGAATGACGCGCGAGGTGACATTTAATCACCGTAACACTATTTGGAAATTCAGTTTGTTTTACCAAGGAAGCAAATCCATGATTTGAGCAAAATTTTAAATAGCAATTCTCGCTATTGCACTAGTCGAGATGAAGAAATAACATGCATGGGAGATATTAATAATCTTACAAATTGATAAGAGTTGGAGTTGAGAGTTGATAATCATGCCACTATATTCATATCAATTACGGCTTGCTCCAAAAGAGCCTGCATGTTAATTTATTCTAAAATCACTAGTAATTAAAAGTTCTAACAAACACATGCACAATCCACAAAACCAGATTCAAAGTAATTTAAATTCATAAATTACAATTTCACACAAGGCGAATAAAACGCATAGTCGTTGTCAAATATTTGATTTCAGCTCTGTTGCCCTGAATACATGTAAATTCCTAGAAAATTCTTTTCCGCTAATTAGAATTAATGGTTGACGATAAAACTACAGCCTGATCTCTATTTTTAGAGGTCTCTAGATCAAAGGAAAAGTTCGTTTAGAAGATTCGTTTTCAATGTACTTTATTTTACGAACTTGAACTGGGTACAAAGATCTAGAGGATTGTAAAATCGTGCTCAGACTGAATATATGTTCCGAATTTCTTCTGTAGAAATATTTCTACAGATCACTCCGACCGACGCGTCATTACTAAAGAGTATCTGCTCTTGGCCTTTTTAATCTTTTAGCGAAAACCTTTTTATAAAGAAATGACTAAACTTTCTGTAGCAATATTATCATTTATCTGAAGTAATAAACAGTTTTCTTATTTTGTGGGCTCTTTTGTCGTCATATGAATCTTACACATTTGAAGGTATGCAACCGGGGTCGGTCTTTATAAATGGACGCTGGTGCAAGAAGTCATTTGGGGTCCTAAATGTGGCGAAAGTCAACAGAAAAATTTAACATGAACACGTGTATTACCAAAGCATGTTTGTTTAGTGCACGATTTTGTTTTTGCTAATACATTATTTCAATTTGTTTAGCAATATCTCTTTCGATACTTAATATAGAGTGCATTTAAGCGTTCTATGTACATCCTTGACTGAAGGTATGAACTTTCATTTGCTCAAGGCGAGCTCGGTACTTGTTAAAGCAACTGGTAGCGTATAGAAGAGGTTTCGACACGGTTGATGCATTTAGAAGTAGTTTCATTAGAAGTAGTTTCATTAGAAGTAGTTTCATTAGAAGTAGTTTCATTAGAAGTAGTTTCATTAGAAGTAGTTTCATTAGAAGTAGTTTCATTAGAAGTAGTTTCATTAGAAGTAGTTTCATTAGAAGTAGTTTCATTAGAAGTAGTTTCATTAGAAGTAGTTTCATTAGAAGTAGTTTCATTAGAAGTAGTTTCATTAGAAGTAGTTTCATTAGAAGTAGTTTCATTAGAAGTAGTTTCATTAGAAGTAGTTTCATTAGAAGTAGTTTCATTAGAAGTAGTTTCATTAGAAGTAGTTTCATTAGAAGTAGTTTCATTAAGTAGTTTCATTAGAAGTAGTTTCATTAGAAGTAGTTTCATTAGAAGTAGTTTCATTAGAAGTAGTTTCATTAGAAGTAGTTTCATTAGAAGTAGTTTCATTAGAAGTAGTTTCATTAGAAGTAGTTTCATTAGAAGTAGTTTCATTAGAAGTAGTTTCATTAGAAGTAGTTTCATTAGAAGTAGTTTCATTAGAAGTAGTTTCATTAGAAGTAGTTTCATTAGAAGTAGTTTCATTAGAAGTAGTTTCATTAGAAGTAGTTTCATTAGAAGTAGTTTCATTAGAAGTAGTTTCATTAGAAGTAGTTTCATTAGAAGTAGTTTCATTAGAAGTAGTTTCATTAGTAGTTTCATTAGAAGTAGTTTCATTAAAAGTAGTTTCATTAGAAGTAGTTTCATTAGAAGTAGTTTCATTAGAAGTAGTTTCATTAGAAGTAGTTTCATTAGAAGTAGTTTCATTAGAAGTAGTTTCATTAGAAGTAGTTTCATTAGAAGTAGTTTCATTAGAAGTAGTTTCATTAGAAGTAGTTTCATTAGAAGTAGTTTCATTAGAAGTAGTTTCATTAGAAGTAGTTTCATTAGAAGTAGTTTCATTAGAAGTAGTTTCATTAGAAGTAGTTTCATTAGAAGTAGTTTCATTAGAAGTAGTTTCATTAGAAGTAGTTTCATTAGTTTCATTAAGTAGTTTCATTAGAAGTAGTTTCATTAGAAGTAGTTTCATTAGAAGTAGTTTCATTAGAAGTAGTTTCATTAGAAGTAGTTTCATTAGAAGTAGTTTCATTAGAAGTAGTTTCATTAGAAGTAGTTTCAGAAGTTCATTAGAAGTAGTTTCATTAGAAGTAGTTTCATTAGAAGTAGTTTCATTAGAAGTAGTTTCATTAGAAGTAGTTTCATTAGAAGTAGTTTCATTAGAAGTAGTTTCATTAGAAGTAGTTTCATTAGAAATGTAGTTTCATTAGAAGTAGTTTCATTAGAAGTAGTTTCATTAGAAGTAGTTTCATTAGAAGTAGTTTCATTAGAAGTAGTTTCATTAGAAGTAGTTTCATTAGAAGTAGTTTCATTAGAAGTAGTTTCATTAGAAGTAGTTTCATTAGAAGTAGTTTCATTAGAAGTAGTTTCATTAGAAGTAGTTTCATTAGAAGTAGTTTCATTAGAAGTAGTTTCATTAGAAGTAGTTTCATTAGAAGTAGTTTCATTAGAAGTAGTTTCATTAGAAGTAGTTTCATTAGAAGTAGTTTCATTAGAAGTAGTTTCATTAGAAGTAGTTTCATTAGAAGTAGTTTCATTAGAAGTAGTTTCATTAGAAGTAGTTTCATTAGAAGTAGTTTCATTAGAAGTAGTTTCATTAGAAGTAGTTTCATTAGAAGTAGTTTCATTAGAAGTAGTTTCATTAGAAGTAGTTTCATTAGAAGTAGTTTCATTAGAAGTAGTTTCTACGTTCACATCTTTGAAATCATCGACTAAATATTACGTTAAAAGCATGTTTAATAATTACTAGTAACTCCCAGGGACTTCTCATGTACGAGATTATGTACAAAATGCAATATTCTGATAATTTGTACGGTTTATAATTAAAGTCGTATTGTAGGTTTATCAAAGTACACAGTTATTGCATTCAATATATTGTTATTGAATGAGGGGGCGAGAGGAAAATTATGACTGAAAATAGGGTCGCAATTGTTGAATAGAGTTAAAACATTTTATTGCAACGAAACGACACTGGTAGATATTTATCGGTACTCGAAATTCTGGATATTCTAGTGTTAAAATTTTTGTTCACTGCGTTTACTTTTCAGTTTTTGTTGATCTGTAACGTAAATGTATATGTACAGTGGTACAAACAATTGATGATACAGCTTACTTTTACTTGGTGAATTTAACTTGGTGAATTGTACCACTCACCAGGGCTTCTCTACCCCCATACACGGTTATCATCTGCCCCCGAAACAAACCGGGATTCGTCAATAAACACAACCTTTTGCCAATCTGACATTCCACATTGATCTGGCGTGGCACCACTGTAGACGCAGTTGCCGATGTCTCGGTGTTAAAGGGAGTGCACGGAAAGGGCGCTTGGATTTAGAATTTCCTTCTGCATGGTGTCTGGAAATTGTCTGTGGAAAAATTGCTACGCCTATGTCTGCTCGTATCGTTGAACGAGTCACTGTGGGGTCCACAAGTGCTTGCCGCAAGGTCCTTCGATCCTCTCTCCTCATGATTTTCCTGGTCGATCCAGACCCGGTTTTCCGCGCATGGGTATCTTCTCGTGTCCACTGCTCCCAACAATTTCTAACGGCACACTCCGAACGATCCATCCGGCCATGAACACGTCGCGTCGACCAGCCAGCAGTTTTTATCCCAAAGATCAGGCCTCTCTCAAACTCGCTTAACTGTGAGAAATGTCTTCTAGCACGTTTACCTAGCATGTTTGGCTTAACAAAGTCTTGTCAAAGTCATCGGAGGGAAATATTCACGTTTATGAATCTTCGAATTTCGCGCTGGCTTATATAACACCCTCTTTCTGATTATAGCACCAACTCGGCCTGTATGAGCATGCGTATTGGAACAAAACTTGGCTCATTTGCATATCACATTACGCTGTACTTATTTTCAAAGTTTCGCGATTGAACTTGGCTTCCTTCTTGGGTTGCTATTTTCAATGTTCCTGAATGTGTGTATATATATAGTTACTCCCAAAATTAAGGGTACACCTACTTTTAAAACGGAATCAACGTTTAGAATGAGAAAATTATATTAAATGAGGGAAATATAATTAAAACCTTTAAGCATAGATGCGTTTATTAGATAATTCATTATTTTGAATGATAAAACAAAATATTTGATTGTTTAAACATATAACTTATAAAGAAAATTAAGAGAAATTAATAGCCACAAAATTGAGAGTACATGCATTTATTTTCCTGCATAAATCATGAATAATAAAGAGTTAATATTTAGTAGCATAACCTTTTGCTGATATGACAGCTTCCAATCGTCGAGGCATCGATTCCACAAGATGTCTAGTGGTCTCGGGAGCAATATTCAGCCATTCTTCTTGCAATACCGATTTCAATTGTTCCTTGCTTGTAATTTAATGTTTTTGCACAGCTCTCTGAAGATGGGACCACACAGATTATCGATAACTTTTAAGTCGGGAGACTGTGAAGGTGTATTAAGTTGATTCCGGCAATGGTATAGCAGCCATTCTTTTACAACAAACGCAGTGTGCTTGGGGTCATTGTCTTGCTGGAATATGAAATTCAACCCCAGTGCCCCAATTTATCAGCACTTTCTTCCAAATTATTTTGCAGTAATTAAGATAAGCCATCTTGTGCATGATTCCATCAATGAATACTAGCTTTCCCACCCCCGACGCAGCCATACACCCCCAAACCATCACCGACCCACCTCCGGGCTTCACGGTAGGAATTGTGTGTTTTGGGTGGTGTGAGGTATTTGGTTTACGCCACTCCATACGACGACCGTCACTGCCGAAGATGTTGAACTTACTCTCATCGCTGAAAATGACTTCGTTCCAAAACTGTTGAGGCTTTAAAATGTGTTCTTTAGCGAATTTCAATCGCTTGACTCTATTCCTCTTACCAATTAAGGGCTTTTTTCGAGCTACTCTACCATTACAGCCAGCCTTTCTTAGGACTCTTCGTACCGTTTCTGCAGAAACCGATCGACCTAAGGTATTAGAGGTACTGGCTGCCCTTTTAGGAGCACTAATTTTAGGATCAATCTTCACTTGATGTATAACTCTTCTCTCGGTTATAGAGTTCATAATTTTCCTCCTCCCTCTTCTTTCGTTATTTGCCAACATACCAGTCTTTTTAAATTTTTGCAGGGTTTTTTGGATGCAGTTAACACTTCGTCCAACTACTTTTGCAATATTCCGCTGGGTGTTACCTTCATTTGACAGTTTAATAACAAGTTTTCTCTCTTCGATCGTCGTTTCCTTCCGATTCTCCATTTTAATCAAGACATCAAATCACAAACATAAATTTGTTATCAGATAGCCTTTGAAAGCCTTTCTTTATTATAGATCTATTACCAAATTTCTATTTAAAAAATTACTGGTAGTTTTGCATAGTGATTAAAGAAGTGTACCCTCAATTTTGTGACATTAAAATGGTGTAGTTTTTCTTTCAAACCTTCATATTTTTGTTTCAATCAATTTCCATATCTTACATTTAATGTTATTTGGAAGAGTAATGTATGCATTTTGAATGTACAAAAGTTCGTTAACATAGCGCATTAAGTTCTACACCTGGTGATCCGATGGTGAATTCGGAATAAAGTGTGCTCTCAATTTTGGGAGTCACTATGTACAAACTTCATCAAAAATAAATATTTTCGTCTTTAAAATTCCCAGAATTAATATTTAGTCAAGTAGTTACTTGTATTAAAACAGTTTTCAATTTTCATTTTAGAGGAAAATAAATTAAGGGGACTTGGCTCCTTTCAAAAACCTAAAATCGATGAAAATATCGATTTTTCAATTTTTAGTTTAAAATGTAGTTGGATACCTTTGGTACAATTGAGGAAAGTTTTGAAACGATCTGATTATTTTAAACGCAGTAAAATGCATTTTAAATATTTTGACAGCTCTGTTAGCAGTTTAAATGCCACGCCCACCTCAATGTTTACATTTTTTTACTTGAGAATAAATCCGTTATTTTACATTAAAAACTACAGAGAAGCAGAGGAATCCGTTAAGCTGTGACTGTAACTATCAGCAAAGTTGTTTATTTACATTAGCTTTGCCATTTTCGCTTGCTGTGTGATTTTTAGTTTCATTAGTTTTTAACTTCATAGAAACCTAAAACAGCATTTTTTAATGCTACTTCAATCATAATTTTTAATGCTACTTCAATCATACATTCATTCATTTTATTAGTTGTTATCGCAATTATGCCTCTTAGAAAACGTTCAGTACGTGCTTTGCAAATGAATGAAAAGCGATGGTGTAAAGCGAAAGTTGATTGTGAAGTGAACAAAAATTCAGTTTTTTCAAATGTACGCCTGGAAAAATTGAACACTGTGGTAAAAAAGGATACCTCTGCTATTGGGAATTATATGTTGGTGGACTTTAACCAAGTTAACAATCTTCTTCGAAGTGCAAAGTGCCAATATTTTGAAAAACAAACTTTGAAACTGGAGCTTGGAGCCAAGTTGGGATTTTCATACAATTTAAAACTATTGTGTAGCAATTGTGATGAAAACAAAACTGTTGTAAACACATCTCTAAAGTCTGTTCAGACCAGCCATGATGTGAATTTGAGAATAACTCAAGCTTTTTCACATATTGGGAAAGGTTATTCAGCTATAGAAAAATTTTGTATGGTGATGAATATAGATCCTTTTTCATCAACTACATATGGGAAGTGTGCGAGACGGCTGGATAATGCATATACTCTGGCATCTGAAAACATATTTGCGGAAATCCACCGAGAAATTAAAAATGTGTACGAGAATGGAGCTGAAATCACAGACTTAAGTGTTAGTTTTGATGGAACGTGGCTAACTCGTGGTCACACCTCACTTATCGGTGTAGGATGTGTTATAGATATGCTCACCGGATATGTTGTTGACTTTGAAGTGATGAGTAAGGTGTGTCGTCATTGCTCTGTGGCAAAAAATAAGCTAGGCCAGTCAAGTGCTGAATTCAGCATATGGTATGAAGGACATAAAAGCGAATGTGATATAAATCACTTGGGCTCATCTACATCAATGGAAATGGAAGCTGCATTAACCTTGTGGAAAAGATCCACATCACTTGGATTCCGTTATATTACAGTATTATCCGATGGTGATTGTAAAACGTTTAACTACTTGTGCGAGAAAAAAGTGTATGGACCTGACATTGTGATAAAAAAGGAAGAATGTATTAATATTGTTAGTAAGCGGTTAGGAACAGCTTTGAGATCTACTGTAAAAGACTGTCGTGCTCAAGGTATTTCTTTAGGTGGTAAAGCTCATGGTAGTTTGAAAGAAGCCACGATTAAAAAATTAACTACTTACTACCAAAAGGCTATTTTGAGAAACAAAGGGGATGTGAATGCTATGAAAACAGCAATATATGCTACATTGTTGCATAGCATTTCTACAAATGCTAAACCTCAACATTCGAAGTGTCCTGCAGGAGAAAACTCATGGTGTTTCTACCAATCTGCTATTGCTAATGGGGAAAAACCTAACTATCATAAATTAAATGTAGGAACACCAATAAATGAAAAGTTTCTTCCAAAAATTCTACCGATTTATCAAAGACTTGCATCTAATGAATTGTTAGAAAGATGCATTCGATGTGGAACACAAAATGCAAACGAAAGTTTGCATAGCATGATTTGGGCAAAGTG
This sequence comes from Trichonephila clavipes, assembly GCA_019973935.1. Taxonomy (NCBI): domain Eukaryota; kingdom Metazoa; phylum Arthropoda; class Arachnida; order Araneae; family Nephilidae; genus Trichonephila; species Trichonephila clavipes. The sequence goes on along the minus strand of BMAU01003016.1, from coordinate 111,789 downwards.
TCCGAAAGAAATTTTCGTAAACAAAAGACGTGTTAAGCGGGCAGTAACAGAAGCTGTCTGCGAATACAATAAGGGTACAGTACGCACCATTGTAGAAACACAGAAAGCATTAGGTGTAGCTACTGGAGGTTCAACGAAACAACTTGCTACTATCTTAGATTGTCGAAAACAAAAATTTAGAAAACGTCGTCAAAATGCCAGTAATAAGCTGGCTCTTAAACTTATTAAAAAAGCAATACATAAAAAAGAGTTATTAGCTAGGAGGAGAGAAGGAATGACTTATGGCGCAGGCCAATTTTAAAACAAACCTGTTTTGAAAAAATAATACATTTTAGCATAAATTTGTTTTACTTTATTTTATTTTAGATATTGATTTAAGTAGCAAATTATTTTTTATAAAAGCTTTTAAATTTTCTATTGTACATTTCATGTATTTTTATTACATTTATTTCATGTATTTCATTTATTTTTAATATATTTCATAGATGTTTCTTGTAAAAATAAGTCACAATGATATTTCCTATTTTTCGTAATTTTGGGCTCACAGACAGGCACTTTAAAAAAAGCTTATATTTTTGTTTAATATTTTGAAATTGAATTGTATTATGTTTTATTTTAAAGGTATATATTTATACAACATATTGAAAAATTATTACAAAATTTAGACATTGTTTTGATATATATTTGCTGATTGGTATTCTTAAAAATGCATTTTCTCAGTTCGAGTTTTTCATGAAATCATGGTCTTTAAAAGTACAAAACTTCTACAGATATTTATCAAACAACTTGAATTTTGGTGTGTATCTTTATTACAATGTGCTTAATTAAATTAGGGATCCATTTTTCAATATTTTGAATAAAAAAATTTTATAAAAGAAAATGTAGCAGAAGTCATGTTTTTTAGCTTTTTTTTTCCATTAATGTTTACATTTTATTTTTTTTCCAAAACTAATTTGTTTGTTGCAAAATCGATCCCTAAAGTTATTACTCATAGTCTAATAAATCCAAAAAAAATTTTGGTGTCAAAATAATGATAATTGTAAAAGAAGAAGAATTTTGAAAATCGGTAAAAAATTTTTAAAAACTTTAAATTAAAATTTTTTTTTAAATTTAGTAATTTTTTTCATGGTGAAATTTCTTAGTTTAGTAGTAACTGTTAATAATATACAAAAAAATATTTTAAAACCCTTAAATAAAAAAAAATTGAAAAAAGGTGCAGAGTCCAGTTAACAAAAAAATGGGGTAAAAATTTCTTTCAAAGGCCGTCATTGATTACAATTAGTCATATGAAAAAATGAAACATGAAAAAATTTGAGTTTTCTCTTTTTTTTTTTTTTTAATCGCCAGCTGTGCCAGGAGTTTACTTTATTTTGGTTGTAAAGTGTTAATTTGTTAAACTTTATTTGAGTAAAGTTTTATTCTCGTTCCTTAAACAAAATCCTTTTTTTATAAAAAATTTCAAGTCAGAAAAATTTATTTAAGATTTGTTTAATTATTATAAATTTTAAAGAATGATTAAAACAAAATTTATTTAAGAGTTATGTTAAATTTTTATAAAATTTAAAGTATTAAAAAATTTATTTAAGAGTTTTGTTTTAATATTTATATATATATATATATATATATTATATAAAACTAATTTGTGAATACCAATATTTGATTTTTTCTGAAATATTTTCCTTTAAAAGGGTCATACTTGTCGGCTACAATAACGTACATAAGTTTAGATTTTAAAATTATTTTAAAGAATATTTTTACTTGAATTCCTTAAGCAGTTATCAAATTAGCAATTTTATATAAATATTACAAGTAAAACAGCAAATACACGTGTAATGCCAGTTTTGAATTCAATGGGAAATACTCAATTGCATTTATCACGCTACCATTCTAAATTAAACCCATTAATTGACAAGATTCAACCCCTTAACGTTTTTGCCTGTACAACTTACGGGCTACCAAAAGCTGTCCACAACCAAATTGCCAGTACTCTGTACCGGCAGAGATAATTTCTTCTTTCCGTCTTTGATTTGCACATATTTCTAATTCTTATAGTGAGATTATTAGTACTAGTGTTTCGAGACATGTAGTTCGTCCTTGGTACTGAAATATTTATTGTCCGGGATTTTCTTTGTGGTGAAGACGGGAATGATTCTTTGAAGGTAGTAATTAATATTCTTGAAAATATTTGATAAATAATAGGAATTGACAAGGCCGTGTGCAATTTGTTGCTTGAGAAAAAAAAAAAAGTGAAAAATGTAAGGAAAACTCAAAAAGGCCGATATTTTCTGTCCCCATCGTAATGTATAGCTTAGTATTACGCTATGCTTCAAACCGTAAGTGCATATATATCTGCAGGATTACAAGAATATCTCATCCATTTGAAAAGGAGGTACGAACATGAAATTCACTTGCGGTATGAGAGAAATTCTTTTAAGATACATTTCATAAAACTCTTCATAGCACGCTGAGGGTACTTATAAAATTTAATAAGTTAGCGGTTATTGGTAATCCAAAATTATAAAATAAAAAAAAAATTTATGGAAACAATAAAATAATTTAAAATTAAAATTAAATTCTTCCACCTCGCATTCTGTAAAGCATAATGCTTAATTATATGCAAGAAAAAAATGATATTTTCATGGAACATTTTGGTCAAAAGTTTGACTTGTTAAAGAGTTAACGTAAACTCACCTATCCATCTTCATATTGAAGAAACAATAATAAATCTATAGAAAGTTTAAAGTGCATCAGCTATCATTTTATAAAGGATGTTTTGAACATTGTGTGACTTAATATTTTTTGACGAAAGGCACTAATAGTGATAAAGTTTTTGAAAAATTCAAATCTTTAGATAGAATAATTAAGAAGTATTATTCAGTTTTTTGTTTGTCAAATATATTAAAATTTTTAATTAGGCATAAATGAGCAGATTTTGTAAATTTTCTCAATAATGTAAGGAATAAATGTTATATTTTTTATAATTTAGCAGAGACTCCATTCTGATAATAAGCCTGTGTATATATTGAACGATTAACAAGCATTAACCCCTGCCTTGAATATTCAGTAATTAAATGTTACAGTTATAGCAATACTTAAAGAAAAAGAAATAGTCTTTCTAAAATGAACGAGTAAAATAACTTATAATTAATTTGAATTTATAAGTTATTTTTTCTTTTTATTTTATTTTATACCGTTTGTCTTTAAAAACTCCAGAAAAAAAACATTGAATTTGTCCAAATTCGGGTAAAAAGACGAGCGTAGCCGCTCATCCGGTATTGTGGTTAGTGAGGCTGACTGCTGTGCTGTAGGACATGGGTTCGAATCTTGGAGAATGCATGGATATTTGTAAATGTATAATATCTGTGTGGCATGGGGATATTCTAAATAACTATAGAACCGCAAGCCCCTCGTGAGGTGGGTGGGTGGGGAAAGAGAAGTGTCAATCCCCTGACCATCCTCTCAGGATGCTTCCGCTGAAAAATAGGGTGGAACCCAGCCAAATCCAAATGTCACCTCTTTGGTGCTGTGAGTTGCATCTACGGACATGAGAACATCTAGCCCTTTGTCGCGAAGAAATTCGTGGACCTTGATCGGACATCACTAAAAAGATGGCATTAACAACAACATACAATGTTAAAATATAAATTAGACATCTACGTTTTATAACAATGTTTTGAGATTAATACTTCATTTTTTTATTTTATCATGTGAAAAAAAAACAATAAGCTGTTTTAAAATGCAACCTTTAGTATCCGAAGGTTCTGCTAAAAAAGAAAACAAAACGATAAAAAAATTGTACTAAAAACTTATTAAAATATCAAATTAATTTAAATATGTAACTTACATATTTTGAATGTGTTCAGTTTTCGATTTCACAAGGTTGTTGATTCATGTTGCTGGTGATGTTGCTAATACCAGATTGTTTAGCAGTGCTAGGCGATTTTCATGAATTCAAACGTTTCAAAAAAGTCTGAAAATAGAATGGAGCTCTGAAGGACATCGTCCTTTTCAAAATCCCAAATAAGCAAAGTTGTTAACAGAGGAGACCAGTTTAAAATAACACCAGTGGCAATCTGGTATTATTTTCTGACCCTGACGAAAAGTGAGTGCTTTTACAAATTGACCGCTCAAAAAGCGGGAGAAGGCAGTGAAGCTCACCTCCTCCTTAACCGCAGTTCTGACCAAGAAATAAATTTTCTCATTACTATCAATTCACTCGTGTGATGGAACCCACTGAAAATTAACATTATGATTAGAAGAAATCTGATTAAGAAGGGTTAGGATATCAATGTTTGTCTAGTCCTCAATAGATGTGTATATATATATATATATATATATATATATATATATATATAAGAACTTCTTCACTGAAAAAAAGAATATGAAATACACATGAGGCCTCCACTATATTGGCAATATAAAACATTTTAGTTTCCAAATATAAGGACAAAAACAAACCGTTATAACTTCAACCGTATTCAGTTAACAAAGAACAAATTAAATGTGTTAGAAACGTTTTGTTGATGTATATATAGTTATACATATTTTCTTTCACAAAATATTACACCTCAAGTGCGAACTGTTAACTTTATCAGAAATGCATGCATTCTCATTTGTTTTATTTAAAACCAGACTGAGTAACAGGAACGTGTTGCAGTGTACAGTTCATTTTTATTTTATAAAAAAATATACCTTAAGTGCAAAAAAAATGGGTAAACATATTAGAAATATGTTCTTCTTTTTTCTGAGCCACAGCAACGCGTGGCTGGATGCAGCTAGTTATAACAAGCTTAAATCTTAAGGAAGCTATCAAAAACAAAATAAAGGTACGAAATTTTGCTGAAAAACCCATAAACAGTTCCAAACAAACAGAACATATTCATTAGAAAAACTTAATACAACCATTTATATTTCAGAGTAACATCAAATGAAATTATGAAACCGCACCAAGTAGATCGTTTTTAGTAAATCTAATATGTTACAGCCCCAAGCCTTAGTAATTTTAACAGGTATATGACAGAAAATCCATTTCCAAGTGCAGAAAAATATTATTAATTTTATTCAAACAGGTATAGATTGATTTTACATTATTGAATGGCATTTGGTGATGTTTTCTGATTTGAGGTAAATGGTGGACTGAAAAAAAATTTAACCTAAAAATAAAAATAATTATTCAACAATTTAATTTAGAATAAATGGAGAAATATAAATGGCCGGAAAAATATTATAAGTACACTAGTCGTCTTTGGCATGATTTTGAAATAAAGCCAAGTAGATCTTTGGCAGGGTCTAATGTTATCAATTAAATTTTAAGAAAATTTAACTATTTCACGGAAATATTAACAGCAAATTGAAGTCAAAATTTAGTACTTTATATGTAAAAATTATCTAAGGAAGATAACCCAAGATTAGAGATACCATTACACACAACTCTTTTTTATATACCATTTTGAAATGACGCGTTTTATTAATACACTTTTTTACACAAACTTTTGTTTTCGGAAGAAATTCCTTTCTTTTCCTAAATTTAATCCGAAGATGGTCGGTTTATGCCCACTTATATCTGAGTGACTTGATCTACTCCATGGCTTTGTTACTTTATATTCTAGAGTTTCGGAGAATACCTGATTTTTATAATCACTATTTCCTCTATTTTGTTGTACTCAATAGAACTTCGTTCTTAAATATAATTGTATTTTGTATGAGAGAGTGCAGTTTTTAGGATGCAACAAAAATTTTAATAAATTTCTAAAAGTTGATGTTCAAGTTAATGATTTTTAAATTCAATGTTGAAATTTCCAGTATTATCAGGGTATTGTAGCAGCATTGAATATGTACCACATATTGCAAATGTTTCAATGAAAGCCCATTAAAGAAAGAAATTCGAATGCCGTGGAAGCATGGAGAAAATTAAAAATTATGCATTACATTACACATATTTCTTTTCATATTAACAACAGCTGTGCTAATTAAATTTGAATGCTCTTTGGAGAAAGATTTTCCCAGCATGCATCAAAGTGAAAGTTTCATAGTACAAAAATCATTTGTGTGGACTGAAATTATAACTCTTTCAAATGAAACTGGTGACGAAGGTTTTAATTACATGAAACACGCTAATTTTAATTTTTTCTGTAATAAAAATGATTTATTTTTGTTTTATAAATATGTAGCATGGATTTCATCATTACATATATGCACAGCTTTCTAAGGAACAATTCTACCATTGGAAAAAGAAAAAAAACAGCTGGATGAGTAATAACGTTAATTGAAGTAAAGACATTACAGCTGACTTTATCAATCTGAAACGGCATAATTAAAATTATTATTACAATCTTCGCTTACTAAAAATACAAATCAATTTAGTACACAATTACCTGAAAAATACGATTATAATATATAAGCAAAACCTTAAACAATATGTGACGAATGCCTATCAGAATGTTACAACGAACTTAAATCTTAAACAGCTGTTAAAAAAACAAAATAAAGTATAATATATTTTAATTTCTTTTTTGAGATCATTTATAGCCCCTTGCACCAGAATGTATCACACGGGAACTCACATAGAAGTAAGAGCGAAACCCACATCATAAAGAACAGAAGGATTACATCACAAATATCTTGGTCTTGCCCGGAATTCGAACCCAGAACCTACGGCACCGCAGTTAGCGTCTATACCCACTATACCAGATGAGTGACTAATAATCTGTCTAAATCACCATAAACAGTTCCAAGTAAACCAAAAATATAAGTTACAAAGTCTTAAAATTGTCGTTTGCATTTTAATATTGGCGTCAAAGAAAATTTAAAACGTGCCTAAAACATTGAAAAAAATAAACATACTTATCATATAATCCCTTCAATTAATTTCGCCAAATTTAGACGTAGCCAAGTGCCCAAAAATATTGTGTTTGAATATGCACGGAACGATTTCTTATTACATATCGGATCAATTGACGACTTATTTTGATTTGAGTTAAATGTTTGGTAGGGATTTAATTTAGGAATACTCGAGAAATACAAAATGACCGGAAATTTTATTCTGGAAGCTACTCTTTTTTTTTTTGGCGAGATTTTGAAATCACGCCGAATAAATCTTTTTCAGCCTGTCTTAGGTTATCGTAACTATTAGAAATTTTCACTATATAGCAGATAAATCTATAGCTTACAGATATCAAATACAATTATAATTTTTGCTTAATAAAAAGAAATATATTTTTAGCTTAAAATTACACAAAAAATACGTCGTAATGTATAAGCAAAAATTTAACATTGCGTGATAATATCACATAATGTTGCCAGAACTACAACACAAAACTTGAGTTGTCTGAAGAATAATCATTAAGAAAAAAGGATTTATTCGAAAAATAATCCTAATTAAGTATCAAAAAACAGAAAAATTGGATAAATATCCCAACCTATAAACATAACTAGAGTAAAAATATGTAATAACCTTGAAAAACTGCGTGTGAAGTGAAAGTTTTAACTTTTCGTGACAGACATGACATTATATGACGACATAAAATCTGAAAATCACTTACAAATTAAATTTTTAAAAAAATTAGAAAGAATTACGAAATATATAATAAGTACGTAAAACCCGTCCGGGTTCATGGTCCAGTAGTTTTGGAGAGTAGCGGCTTTGAACGCACAGACACACATTACATTTTTATTTCTACAGATTCAGAGTATTTCTATATAAGGGGTCACAGGGGTCTTAAATTTCTTTAGGGGTCTTAAAATATAAAAAAAAATACAAACAGGTGTAATTTCTTTAAATTTAAGTTAAATAATTTGAATCTTTTACACATTACTTATAAAGGAATGGGGCTTCAGAAAAGTATAATATGTTTAAAATAAAATCATAATTTTAAAAATTATAAGCATATGAAAATAAGAAACATTTCTATAAGAAATATTTATTAAGTTTTACGTCGCGCATGCTATTTTCTAAAAGATTTGGTTTTATATTATTATTAGGTTTATATATTTACTAGCTATAAGTTGATTTATAAAGACAAATGTATTCTTAATACTTTGTAGCTACTTTTATATAAATAGAATGATAACTTACATATTTTAAAAAATAAAAAAATATACATTTTTAAAAAATTATTAACAAATTGCAATATTTTACAAATATTTTGAAATACAAAAGATGTATAATATTAAAATTAGGTAGGGTTTAAGGAGTATGATGCATTGTATAATTCTATAAAGTTTTATACAGCAGAGGCTAATATTTTAGAAAATAGCGTGCGCAAAGAAAAAAATATTTAATATTAATTATAGAATTTTCATATGCTTATGACTTTTAAAATTATTATATTTTAAACATTTTATACTTTTATGAAGCCACATTCTATGTTAAATAATATGTAAAAGATTCGAATCATTTAATTTAAATTTAAAAGAATAATACCCGTTTGAAAATCGTTCATATTTTCAGAACTATAGACAAATTAAACACCCCTGAGACCCCCGGTACATTTTACCTATTTATTAAAAATATTTAAATAAAATTAAAATATATTTAAAAATGTTAAACCAGTTCAATCTTAGTCCTTTCCGCTAACGAGATCCAAAATAATTTTAAGTAAACATTGTCAATAAAAAACTGCCTAAAACATCACATCGTTCTGAAATTGTTACTTATCTATTGTATTTGGAAGATGTTAAATTACTAAAATATAGTAAAAATTGAAATTAATGATTGTGAAATAGAAACTTTCAATAAATTGAGAATTTCAATTTTTTACATGTTTATGAAATGTTTCCTGAAGTTTTATGTATGTTTCATTTCTAATTAGCATTATTTTTTATTTATGAGAACAATTTTAAAAACATTTAATTATATTTTTTTAATTATATATGGTAAAACATGTGAAAATGCTTTAAAACTGTGGAAGCTCATTTACATTTTAATAAATATGGTTAATCCCTATATGTATAACACGCACTTATACTTTCAGGCTGCATTTTTTAATTTTTAGGCATGTTCGTCGTAGCACGCGAACCCTTTTTTACGAAGAAACCTGAATTAGACGTGTGCAGTATTCTTAAGTTTTCCAATCATTTTTTCGAGGTATAATCTCAGGTTTTTTAAAGTAATAGTATAGTTTTCTAACTACTACTCCTTAAGTTCTTAATGTGCATATTATTTTTTTCAACTGCACACTGCTGCAATATATCTCGCAATCTAATTTTTTATGTTCATTTCTTTTATCTTTTTAATTTTTAGAGCTATCATTTTTATGCTTGGCGTATAACACACACTCGTAAATTTCGATCTAATATTTTATGTTAAAAGTGCGCGTTATACGCAGATTATATGTTAAATATGTTTTACTAAATATTTGATAAAATTATCATTACATATTCATTTGTGTAACAGTAATATGCATGAAAATTTTCAAGGCTGTACGATATATATTAAACCTAAAAAACCTTTTGTGCTGTAATTTAGAGTTTGCAAAATTTTCAAATTAAAAGCGCTGTGACATTTTTATTTTTAATAGATCTATGCAGTTTTTATTTAAAAAAATATAGTTATTTTTTAAAAAATTTATATAGCGCAAAATAGAATGAACTTAAAAAGAAGAAATATTTCTTTTCCAACACAAATTGAAGAATGTATTTTTTACCAAAAATATCCATGAGAAATTACAAGAACCATGTTTTTCCTCTGGCAAAGGCTATACGTCCGATGGAACAAAATATTATTTTTTATTCTCATTATCAGACAGAACTTGGTCTGAGTAGTTTACTACCTTATTTTTTATTAGTTATAAAATGAATGATAAATAAAAAAATCAATTTACAGAGGAACAAAAAGTTCAGATTTTCATTCATAAGGAAGAAAATTAAGCAATAGAACGTCCATCGCTGTCGATTGGACGCTGAAGACTGTTTACTTTATTCTCCTATACGCATTTTTGCAGAGAGTGAGTATAAAAAAAATCCTGACTTTTAATCCTTTTTTCTGGTGATTACACAGAAACGGTTTTATAGTTCAAGAGGTTAATTAGGAGTGATTTTATAACTAAATATACCCACAACGTCTACTGGTGTCATTTCGACGCGAAAGCAATTTATCACATTATTATTAGCTGTCGTTCAATTAAATATAGTTTATTAAGTTGACACCATTAGTAAAACAAATTTCCCAAAGTCCTTTTGCGCAATTATTTGACCTTGAATGCAGTGTTATTGAGAATCAATTATACTAACATTTTTGTGTCTAAGTGTTTCGTTACGTAGTTATTAGCTTATCTGCTCATAAAGAAAATAATTCATTCGATTTTCAAAATTAAAGCACAGCTGACGTTAGGAAATGATGACTCATAGAAAAGGTCTAAGTCTTGGAGAAATGTTTAATTTTTTGGCTGTCTGAGACTGAATCGGATGGTGGTTATCTTTCTTACTCCAATTTAGAGTCCGTGAAGACATAGTATTGAGTTAAAGTGGCTTAGAAGAATCTTAAGAAGGTGCAGATGTAATTGGTAATATTCAAATAAATCCTGATATATATGTTGCTAGGAACTGCTTAAAATGAATATCGCACAGTAGTAATTTTCCTGCCAGATTTGAGACTCGAAATGTTTTGTGACAAAACAGTGGTCCTGCAAAATTAGCGACACATAACAACGTCTGAGTTTATGAAATGAAAGGTCATAATATAAGATAATTACATGAAATAATATTAAAAAGTCGTAAAACTAAACTCAACTGAACATTAATACTACAGTCATATAGATCAGCGTTTCTCAAACTGTGGGGCGTGACCCCCTGCCAGGGGGGCCCGAGCATATTGAAAATAAAACTTTAAAAACACTTTTTTTTAATGAAGTAAAACAAAATGTTTTCTGACATAATAAAAAATACACATTTACACTGATATAATTAATATATATCATCTGGTGATCATCAAAAATATAAGATTCCACTTCAAAGGCTCATTAGCTATCTTTGATCCTGTAAACAAATAAAAAAATAATTTTTTTTGCTTTGCTGTAGTCCCACCATGAAAGATTTTTTTATCAAGTTTCTTTTAACCCTTAAAATGCTACTTTTGATTATCATATATTTGACCTTCAAACTTACTGGTAAGTTTCACCCCGTCTCTTTTTCCTCTAGAAAAGTTGTAAATAATATTTTTCTTCTGCATTTTTTCCATTTGAATGAGTTTTTTAATCTACGGATAAGCATATTGAGCACATTGAAGGAAATATTTGGCCAAGATGTATTTTTATTAGCATTCTGAGACATGTAGTGCCTAATGAAACACATTTTAAATAATTAGTTTTTAGAACTGACATTGAATACACTTTTAACATGGAAGTGGTCGTATGAGGCAGCAGATTCAACCCAGGCTCACGAAATTGTTAATTTTGGGGAAACTGTTTATTCGTTAACAGTGACCTTGACAGTATCCTCATATAAGACAATCTTAATGAGAACTAAAATGTATTTGTCACAAATATGCCTTTTGTTTGAGAGTGGCAAACTTTTTTTTTACAATCAAGGTACTTGTTTTGATCGAGTTCCATGCGTGACCCCTTTTGTTAAAAAATATTTTCCATGAACATGCTGCACTTTCCCCCATGAACAATATTGTGATTTTGATTGCTGTGTCGTACGACTTATTATGATTTAGAAATTTAAATGAGCAGAATATTAAAAAAATTAGGCTTCCATGATCTCTTTTGAAGGAAGTTGAAATTGATTAAGTACTTGAAGAACCTGCTGAATTAATGCATATAAATCAAGATATAGCGATAAAAATTAGAGGAAAAGTGATAGACGTGAAACGTTAGAGTTGAATTAAAATTTTCAAATGCTGCCTAAAGAACTTTATGAAGAAAGCTGTGAAGCCCTAAACGCAGCACTTCACTTGTCAAAAAGACACAAGGAAGAAAAAGTTCAAAATGCTATTTGTTGATCATCAAATGACAGCAAAATTACAAAAACGTGAACAAAATATGAGAGTTTTGCTGGAAAATAACATTCCTGCATTGTTAGCGAAAACTGTCTATGATATATGTCCTTTATTAAGGGCACACACATTTGGAACATTTTTTTTTTTTTTTTTATCGGATTTTTTTCTCAAATTATCATAGAAAAATTGGAAAGTCTTTGAAAGTAGGTAAGTATAGTTGCTCTTGATTAAATTACTCACTGGAATTTTGTGATTTTGATCGTGTATAGTAAGAATAACAAAATAAATTATAGTTTTAAAAGAAAACTAAAGAACATGCTTTTATAGTGAATCAAACTAAAAATTAAAAATACAAATTACTTAAAAGTAACACATACAAAATTTAATACTTATCTTGTTAATTTGTATGGTTTATAATTATAATCGTATTGCAGCTTTAACATCAAAGTGCATTATCATTGTTTGGGGGGGGCGCGATAACATTATGATTGAAAATTGTGTCGCCAGTAGCGAATGTTTGAGAATTGCTGCTGTAGTAGAGTTTAACAATTGTCTCGGTCATCTTAAGATATTGTAGTACATCAGCTGGAAGTATTGAAAAAAACTTGATCGGATATCTTAAAGACACTGAAACGACTGGAGAATATTTAACCAATTCAGTACTGGGAGAACTAGAAAAAAATAGCTTAGATATTCAGACCTAACTTGGGCAAGGATACGGCAATGGATCAAATATTGTAGGTATAAATAGTGAAGTTAAAACTCAATATTAAATTAAAATCCCAGGGCATTTTTCATACCTTGCGGTTGTCATAGTTGGAATCTGTTATGGGTAGTGGCTGCTAATTTGTCAGTGGCTACAAGAATATTTTATTTTAATTCAGAAGATTTTTGTTGTTGTTATTTTTAAGTTCTAGCAAACGCTGGAAAATTAGCAAAGATAAATTAAAGCTTATCATTAAGCCTTTTTGAGACACAAGGTGAGAAAGCAGAATAGAGGTGATGAAGGCCGCATTATTACAATTTGATGATGTTGTTGGATACATAAAAAACTCAAAATATCAAACGGAACAATCCGACACACTCAGTGATTGCGATTCCGTTTTAAATGAAATGTTCAGTTTGAAATTTATCGTGTCATTACATGTATGGCATGAGTTAACGCGTGTCAACGCCATAATTTGCTTATAGTAATCTGTACAAGCCAGTGCTTCTCAAACTTTCAATATACGTGACCCACTATTCAATCATCATTTTCATCTGCCCCCTCCATACAATAACAATGTATTGAATTCAATAATACTATACTTTGACACTAATCCTACAATATATATACGACATTAACCTCTTTTGTGCTACTGCACAGTCAAAGTATTATTTTTTGGACGTATATATACGTATATTTCCGAAGTACAATCCTTTCTATGCTGTACAATCGATAAAATTATTCCGAAGTCTTTGGGATGTGATAAAATGACCTTGACAGTGTCCGCGAAGGATTTACTTATTTCAGAGGATATGCCTATTTATTTCTTTTTTACTTTCCCACCTCCCCCTTAAAAAAACATCAAAATACGCTCGTCTTCATGGAAAACGGTAGCTTTGGCGAGCGAATCACGTAACTTTTAATCGGCAAGGAATTAATTATAAACCGTACAAATTATCAAGATAAGTGTGAATACAAACCCATGGGACCACTCATAATTATCAAATTTGTTCTTAACTTAGGGTTGTTCAATTAATAATAAAATACTTTGTACAGTACTTATACATTTATAAGTGTATTACATAAGTGTAAATGAGAATTTTAAATTTTATTATAACAGAAAGTATTCTTTTTGTTTGCTTTCAGTAAATTAATTTTTTAAATAATCTTTTGTTTTCGACTTTTCAATGTGCTCGCGCCCCCTTCGTAGTGTTATCACGCCTCCGAAAGGGGTCACGCTCCATAGTTTGAGAAACGCTGGTACAAGCCCATTTATGCTTTACTATTGAACATTTGCGTACATTTTGTTGCTGGACCAAAGAGCAATCTGTATTCGGAAGATGCTTGCCTGACCCTCGTAAGTCAAACAGTTATGTTTTGCCAAAATATTTTTAAAATAAAAGGGTAGCAACAAAGAAAAGAATGGTTGATTATGAGGGCGGTTATCAACCTATAGAGTCTGTCAAAAGCCGGTATGTGAAACAGACTTTTTAATACTATGATTGATTCTGTGATAAGCAATATAGACTCAAGATTAATGTCTTTAAATCATTATTTGGAAAATTTTGTTTTTCTCTATGACATAAGAAAGTTAAAAAATTTAATAAACCATCAAATACTGAAATACTGTCAAGAGTTCTCCACAGTCCTGCAAATAGGTAAGATCAGTGACTTCAAACCTTAGGAATTATATTAAAAAATACATACTATGACCTTTGAACTTTGTTAATAATATGGGAAAAATGACTACAACCTAAGGATGATAAATGATTTATTTAACAAGATGAGAAAGATCTAGATTATTATATTGAACAGCAAAGGAGAACGTCTTTCTCCTACGTCTAAAGCTTAGCGTCACTAACGTCCGTCTACATATTTTCCCGTGTCTCGTTTTAGTCGGGCATTCCTGACGGGGTGTGACGTCAGTGTGGACTGCTCCACCCTAAGTACAGGGGGAGAGGTTGTCCATTGCACATATCCAACCTTACATCGGCCATCATGACCGGGAAGGCGACCTCGACTGATTACATACAATGATAAAATGCACAGATACATAGTAATGAAATATTAAAAATGTACACATTTACACAGTAGATGAAAGAACTATACACAACACAAAATATCATCAAATAAAAAGTACAAAAATACTGAAAAATGAACAAATTTAAAGTAATATTTCATAAATAGAAACATTTTCATACATTACCACTGGGGTAAAACAAATTATGTTAACGATACAAATAAGATCAAGGCTAAAATAAGAATCTGGAATAAGGAACAGGAACATATTGAAGCAAGATGCTCCTACTGCTAAACACTTAAATTTCTACTAAAATGAAATAAGAAAATGTTAGATTCATTCAATAAAAATGGTATCAAAAATAAATAAATAGATAAAAAGTCTGTTGTTAATGATGTCCATAACGAAAGTCTTTCACAGGAAGAAAAATTGTGAACAGTTTTTAATGGAGAAATCAAGTAGAGTTAGTTTGGTTTGGCCAGAGTTTCATGAATTCTGCACAAGTAGACGTTTTTGATGGTCCGTCGACAAAATCACACTTTTCTACGTCATAAGTGTCATTGTGCTTCACTTTTGTAACTTTGTATGGTCCGAGGTATTTTTGCTTAAGTTTCAAGCCTGGACCAAACTGAGTGCGTTTAATTGCTACTAGGTCATGTAGTTGATATTTATGAGCTTGTCTGCGTCGGAGATTGTACGTGCAGCGATTCTCATCTTGGACTTTGTAGATTTGCTTTTTGGCATCTTGACGGAGAGCATCACGTTGTTCTTGGAATTGAGCTGTAGTCTCATCGTTAAGTTCGACAATCTCAATGTCCTGGCAAGACTTCATCTTGGTGCCGAAAAGGAGCTCAAATGGAGTCATCTTGATGCTTCTTTGAAAAGTTGAGTTCAGGACTTCTTGCAGGTGGGGTATGTGAGAGTACCATTTCTCAGGATCGTCGACAGAAAGTTTTGACAGCACAGCAATAATGGTGGAATTTTGTTTTTCAATTTGGCCATTAGATCTTGGAAGACCAGTTGTAATGGAGATATGAAGGATGTTTTGCTTTTTACAGTAATCTTCAAATGCGGATCCTTTATCAGTGATAATCCTAGCGGGGTTTCCGAAGACATGTCTTTGGTTTTCTAATCGATTTATGACTTCTGCAGCGTCCGTAGATCTAGTGGGATAAAGCCATGTAAATTTACTGAATGCGTCAATCACTGCAAAAACATGCTTATACTTCTTAGAAGTTGTCGCTAGGGGACCCAAATGATCTAGATGAAATGTATGGAGAGGTAAATCGTTTTTTTCTAACGGGTTAAGCTTACCATTTTGTTTACCACGTTTCCAGTTTGTGATAATGCATGTAACACAGTTTTGAATGCATTTTTCAACTTTGTATTTAAGTCGTGGGATGTAAAAGTCTTTGCTAACTAAATCTTGTTTGCGTAGAACAGCAAAATGTCCACGTTCATGTGCAGTTTTAATGATGTTAGCCTGCATTTCGTCAGGTACCACTAGTAAATCGGTGCTATTGACTGTTTTGTAAAGAAGTTTGTTTTTTACGATATAGTTGTCATGCGGCGTTGTTTCTAGAAGCGTCTTTATTGTTGATATTTTGTCATCAGCCTGTTGTGCTTTGAGAAATTGAAGATGAACACTATTTTGGATTAGCATACAATGTGGAGTTCGACTGAGAGCATCCACATGAGTCATCTTTGAGCCTGTACGGTGTTCTATTGTATAATTAAATTCTTGGAGATAAAGTGCCCATCTGGCTATCCTGGGATTAAGCTCTTTTTTACTTAGTGTTTTGAAGAGGGCGTCACAGTCAGTAATAATTTTGAATGATGTTCCTTGTACATAGATGCGAAACTTTTTAAGTGCTTCGACCACTGCAAGGACTTCTAGTTCAAAACTAGTGTACTTTCTTTCATGGTCTGATGTCTTTTTTGACATGTAGAATACAGGGTGAAACTGGTTGTCATGTATGGAATTTTGGAGTAGGACTGCACCCAAACCATCGATTGACGCGTCAGTGTGAATCTCAGTGGGAGAATTTTGGTTAAAAATACTTAAAACGGGTTGTTGGGTAAGTAAGTATTTTAATTTTTGAAATGCTGTCTGTTGTTCAGCATAAAATTGGAAAGGGGAGTCTTTACGAAGGAGGTCACTCAAAGGTTTTGCTATGGTCGAATATGAGGGTAAAAACTTTCTAAAATAGCCAGTAAGACCAAAAAATCGGCGAACGTCAGGATAATTAATAACAGCTTTAGTTTTTGAAGGGGAAGGAAACAATCTACCGTTTTCTATAATATGGCCAAGAAACTCAATTTTTATTATGTAAAAATTGACATTTTTAAAATTTATTTCAAGTCCGTAATCACAAGCTACCTGTAGAACAATTTTTAGATATTCAAAGGCTTGGGACTCATTAGCAGCGGGAATAACGATATCATCCATATATGGGAGAACAATACTTTTCGAAATCAAATGTCGGAAAATGGCATTTATGTACCGCATAAAGGTGGAAAGACAAGTACTCAGTCCAAAAGGCATTCGTCTAAATTGATACTGACCATTGTAACAAAACTAGTAAATTTACGGCTCCTTTCATTTACCGCGACATGGAAAAATCCATTTTTTAGATCTAGAGTAGTAAATATTTTAGCATTTTGGAGACAATCTAAAATATCGTCAATTAAAGGAAGAGGATAGTTATCTTTAATAAGTTTGCGATTTAAGCGTCTCTAATCAATGCAAACTCTTGATTTCCCGTCTTTTTCTTTACTACCACAACTTGACTAGCGTAAGGGGATGAACACGGCTCAACAATTCCATTTTTAACCCATTCATCAACTTGAGCGTCCACTATATCTCGTTCAGCAAATGGCAAACGTCGGGGCTTATGAAATATCGGTTCGTCGTCGGTGAGAGCGATGTCAAGCTCAATGTTTACAGTTTTTGTTTTTTTAGGCGTGTATGTCGATAGCAGTTGTTCGACTTCAGCTCGATTATGTTGAGAAACATTTGGACCGATATCAAATGTGGGTGAACCGTCAGAAATCGTCATAATAAAATTTTCATTTGCATTATCAGAGGGCCTTAAAATTTGTGCAAATTTTACGCCTGTAGGCGATACATTTAGATGTGCTTGTTTAATTACGTCACAACCGATTATAAGGTCATAATTTGTACTATAATTTGGTACAACAGAAATAGTAACAGGAAATATTTGATCATCGATAGTAATTTCATAATCAAAAGTTCCTATCACATTAATTCGCGAAAACCCAAAACCTGTTAATAATGTGTTGGTTTGTTTCAGTGGCGGTGCATCTATATTTATGTAAGTAGAATTTCTTAATAGTGTTAAATTGCTGCCTGTGTCTACTAACCCGTTAAGTTTACGCCCAAAATTGTTACGTCTTTACACATATTAATAGGAGAAGGCAATTCATGCACATCATTTACTCCAGAAGGTGGTGTAGAAGTGTTATTTAAATTAGCTCGTCGGCATTCAAATGATTTGTGACCATAAAGATTACATGAGAGGCATCTGGGGCCACGTGAATGATTAGGACAATATTTTGATAGATGACCTATATCATTACAATTAAAACAACGTTGGGGATTTCTAGCTGCGTCGGAAGCGTTAATTTTTGTGGGTTTTCTTTGGAAGCTTTGTTGTTTAAAATCGCGTTCTCGGCTTTCATATGAATGACGAAATTTCGGTGAATTAGAGTTATGTATTCCCATGTTTTTAATGGCAGTTTCATAGGTACGTAATTTCTGCTTAAATTCGGAAAATGAGGTTGCACCATAGAGGATTATTTTATCTGAACGAGGCCCATCAATTCCATTAATTACGTACTGGATAATTGATGCTTCGTCAATTTTTGAATCACATCTATTTGCTAATTCACGCATGGAATTAAAATATTGCATTAAAGTCTCGGTTTTATATATTTTCTTTTTTCTAATTCTCGATGAATTTCTATGGAGGTTACTAAATCCGAAAATTCTTCAATTAAAGCTTTCTTGATTGACTCGTATGTATTTAAATTTCTTTGTGAAAAAAGAAATGATTTAGCAGTTCCACATACTAGATGTTTCGCGAAAATTAATTTTTGAGAAGAACTGATAGCTGGGAATAATTCAAAATTTTCTTCAACATCGCGAAAGAAACTATTTACAGAATAAAAATCTTCCCTGGTAAATTTTCTACTAGTCGCCGAAATATCCCGCAATAAAATCCAAAACTGGGTATTCATCTCTGTAAGGGAAGCTTCGTTTGAATAGGGAGGAAAAGTATTTTGTGTACAAAGAGATGAAACGTTTTGGTGTGCCGGCATGGAAGAATAACCTTGAACGCTGGGTAGGGGAGAATTACTGACCGGATGCGGAAAAGGGGAGTGTTGGTCTGTCCCTTCCGATGAAAAATTCCTGTCTAACGTGATTCGTTTTTGAAACGTGGTTTTTGAAACTACGTTTTCGCCTTCAGAAAATGATGTCTCAGAATTATTTAATGTTAGTTGGAATTCATCTAAGTTCGTCAAAGCTTTAAATATACTATTGCATAAATTTTGTTCATTTGTTTCTACGTCTAAATGCAATAAATTAGCGACTGAGATAAAATCAGGCAATGAGAATTCGGTTAAAATTTTTTATTTGTGTTCTTCAACTTTAAACTCTGTAGGGAATATAGAAAAATTTCTTATTTTATTTCGCGAAGAACGGACAAATTCGGTGAATCCTAATATAGAATTTAATGTTTTTACAGCACGAGTTGTACCACATTTCAACGAATTAGCAATTATAGGAATATCGCCTAATTTAATTTTTTTACAGGACATCTTAATATACAAAATTAATCACTTTGAAAATTTAGACGGTGCAAGGTTGTAATCAAAATTTCCCTATCACACTCTGAGTTAAAACTACTAAATACAGTTATTTTAAAGCCAAAATAAACAAACAAAAAATACGTTTAATTAAATTTTGCCTACCTGGGGTTGGGGAGCAGTTCGTACAATAAATCCAAATCCACAGTTGAGGCACTAAATGAATCCCCAAGAAAAAGAAATTCCAACAGCAACACGTTTTTACGCTTTTTGCAATGTAGCGTCCACCGAAGAAAAATATTAACGCGTCTTAAAAATTTTCTCTCGTCTAGAGGAGATTTTCTTTACTATGCAAGAGAAAGGTCGAGCCCCCAAAATATGGGTAAATGACTACAACCTAAGGATGATAAATGATTTATTTAACAAGATGAAATATCTAGATTATACTGAACAGCAAAGGATAACGTCTTTCTCCTACGTCTAAAGCTTAGCGTCCCTAACGTCCGTCTACATATTTTCCCGTTATCGTTTTAGTCGGGCATTCCTGACGGGGTGTGACGTCAGTGTGGACCGCGCCACCCTAAGTACAGGGGAGAGGTTGTCCATTGCACATATCCAACCCTACAATAATGCCTGTAAGTACCACTTCTGCTTAGAGGAGCTTCTCAAAATCAAAGCTGATAAAAAATTATGTTGGAAAAACTATGGGTCAGAGGAAAGACTTTCAGCTTCGGCAGTTTTATCTATTGAAGCAGATATAGTATCTGAGATAAATTACGAACAAATCTTAAGGATTTCAGCAAAACTCAAAGTAGAGAAATTCTGCTTCTTTATTTTTTTCCTCTTTTCCTTATTGTTTAATATGCCAAAGAAATATGAGTAACAAGTTTGGTTTTTTTCTTTATGAATAAAAAATTGGTATTTTATTTTATAAACCCTCTTTTTACGCCACCAAAGATCCTCGCGAAATATATCTTGCCACTAGTTAGAAATTATTTTTTGTGATACAATCTCTAATAAATCTGGCAAATAAAACAAAGAAACTTCTGAGTTTTTTTTTTATTTCTTTAAAGTTTCTGTTATAGGTATTGAAACCGGTATTCCGGTAATAAGATCTAAAAAATACTGAATACCGGTATTGAATTTTTGTTCCGTTATTGCAATCCTTACTCACGAGCAGGAAATTATTCATCGAATTTACTTCAATACAAATTATGCATGTTGAAAGAGAATAACTTTATTTTTTTTTTTGTTATATACTCGCATTTTCTCAGCAAAATGTTTGCATAGCAGAATTTTAGTCCATTTTTCAAAACATCAGTTTTAACCCTCTCTTACAATAAGGGAGCCAGTGCCTGCACTGAAGGGAGAATCAGAACTCATAAAATCCAACACATAATCTCCTTTTTTCCCACATATAATACCGTAAAGAATCATTTCTTATTGTACAGATATTATACAGTCGTTTTTGGATTTGCATTGAATGATATTAATTCCAATTGAACAGTTATAAAAGGAATATATTTTATTTTTTAAAGTATACTAGTATTTATTATGTTCATTTAATGCAAAAAATGAATCCTCTTTGACTAAAGTATAATATTTCCTAAAAAGACACAGCCTATTGAGTTAAATTTTAAGTTCTGCGATTAAAAATTTAGATTTGTACATTCGTTCCAGTGAATAATAGGGCTGCGGTAGCCCAGTGCTCAAGGTACCGGATCATGGCAGGCAGGTCATGAGTTCGAGCCCAGTACCACTAAAGACCCGTCGCGTAGGGCAACAATGCACGTTAAATCTGTCGAGAGTTGAAACGTCCTCCCGATGGTGTGCTGTGGTAGTTAGAAGAGCGGGGTGCCAGCTCAGGTGCCATTCACGTCACTTGACAATGGCTAAATATTACATGGTCCGTCGCCAAAAACCCTCGAGTAGCTGAACAGTGCGACGTTAATATTCACTGACTCACCCAGTGAAGAACAAATTGTAACTGTAGCATTGTTTTTCATGCTTTCAAAAACTGAGCAAAGCTTTAAAAAATTTTCACTAACTCTCTCCACTTAGGTGTAGAAGCTTAAGTAGTTTCGTGATATTTTCTACTTTTTTTTAACGTTCGGTGCACCAGTAGAGCTTCTGAGAGTGAACCAAATCTACCGTCTTGTGCTTCTCAAATGTTTTCATAGCAGTCTACTTACTACCTAGATTTTTATTTGTAGCAAATTCATGCTTTAAAGCAGTGAATTTCATTTTTTTTGCGGTACATTTTTAACAATTTCAAAATTTGGTGACATACTGGAAAAAAAGGTTAAAGGAGTTTTACCACTACGTAAAATAGTTTATGATAATAATCTTCAATGTTAAATATAATAATATGTACGACAGACAATAAAATATATTTTTGAGTAATTAATTACAAATCAGTTATAAGAACACATTTAATACGAAGTTTGAGCTTGACGATTTTTGATCATTTTATTCATATTTGTCATATAGGCAAAATGCCACTCACCTTTCGCTATCAACATTATGAGAAGACTATCTCTCTCTCTCTCTGTCGATCGTTTTCATTTTTATATTTATCAATGATGAAAATCCAAACTCACGCAAATAGAATGTAAAAAATTGAAACCATATTTTTTGTCTATTATGAGATAATCCAATCTAATTTTAATCCAAAATGAATTAACTGACTCTTTCAAATGTTTTAAAAAATAAAATCTTGGTTATATTTCACAGAGTGCGAAATTAGTTTTTCAATTCCTACTATTAGGTCACACTGTTGATTTATTTATTTAACTTGGTGGAATTTTAAATCGTTAAAAAATACATTTTAAAGCACTCAATTGAGCAGAAATTCCATATACATGATTATTTTGGATGAAAATACAATAACTTAATTATAATTAATAAAAATTAATTGATTAAACCTAATTATTTAAATAATTACAAATACAGCCACGTTGGCATCATTTTTGGCGACTTAGCGACCTTTTGGGGACTTGTGTAAAACTTTAAAGGGTTTTTTCTCACGTTTTAAAGCATTCAGTGAACTGAAATTTTATATACACGTTAGTTTTCGATGGCAATACCATACTTTAATGATAATTAATAAAAATTCATTACCACTTAATGTTGTTATTCATATGTTATATATATTAATATTACTTGTACCTATTTAATAAAAAGTAGCTAAAATAAAATTTTCTTTGTTGATCGAAGTAGGAATTGACTTAAATTTATATATATATATATATATATATATATATATATATATATATATATATAACTAGTTTTTCATTCAAATTTAATTCATATACAGCCGTATCCGTTATCACAAATGGATTACAAATCCATTAAATTATAAATATATATATATATATAAATATATTCTCTTCTATCCATGGAAAGATAGATTAAGTATACCGCGAATAGCCTGAGGTTACTATTAAAAGGCCGAATGTGATTTGGTTCCGTATTTTTTCTCAGAGTATAATTAATTCTCTTTTAAAAAAAATTCACAGCGTAGTGGTTGAGAATCCTTGTGTTAATACATCTGCAATAATATTGCATTCAAATGACAATTCACAGTAAATCTTTTGTTTTAAAACCGTTGCTCTAAAGATTAAATTAACGAAACTTAAGAAACATCAAGCATACCAATTTCTTTAGCAATTCGAGTAAAAGGGTATTTTAAATACTACAATTTTTGATAGTCATTTAGTTTATCATTAGAATCAGTAATTGAAATAAACTTTTCTTATTTTTATACCACAACTATTAAATGGCAGCAAAAAAACGTACATTTGTTTATTTGAGAACCAGTCTCATGAATATTTGCATTAGACTTCTGAAGAGTTTTAGTTAAATTATTTTTTGATAATAAGGTGCTTGGATTCCTTCGCAATCATTTTCCAAATCCAGGATTTCTACTCCCTGTAGTTGCGAAAAAAAATGGTTTCCATACATCATTATTTTATAGTGATCATTGCGAATTTTGGCTTGGAATTCTAGAGATGAT
The DNA here is from genome assembly GCA_019973935.1 of Trichonephila clavipes. Classification (NCBI taxonomy): domain Eukaryota; kingdom Metazoa; phylum Arthropoda; class Arachnida; order Araneae; family Nephilidae; genus Trichonephila; species Trichonephila clavipes. The sequence continues at coordinate 88,280 of BMAU01003016.1, read as the reverse complement.
TCCAGCTACGACTCTTTCAACAGTTTTCAGGATCCATTAGAAATTCTTTGATTATCATTAGCTGAGCTTTTTACAGCACCTCTTTTACGATTTAGAACCATTATTACCAAATCTAGTGGTTATGGTCACGAACTCGTGGCTGGTGTCTCACGGGTTCTAATCCTGGTGCTATTGAAGAAGCGCCGTGGAAAAGGGTTGATCCCAGTTAAAACTGTCAGAATTCAAACTTTTTCCCGTTGCCGTGGTGATGGAGTTTAGAGAGGGATGCCAGCTCTGGTGTCATCCTCGTCACTTGAAGAGGATAATGTCAGTCATCCTCGAATTGCTTTGTTGCGTGACGTGAAAAAACTTACTAACTCCAAAAATTGTTCCTTCTACAAAATGAACTTTAAAAGCAAACTACTATTGGAAAGAGGGACGCTTAGTTTAAGGCTGGAAAGATTTAATGTGCATCAGCTACATCTACACGATGCGTCTTCAGTGTGTCACCAGGACTTTCACCTTCTACAAGCCGGCTACCAGTTCGTCACAGTAACGACTCAACTGCGAAGCCTAAAGCATTACTGAAAAGAGTTAATTGGGATATTAGTCTCAAGAAATCAATATTCCTGGAAAACAGCAGACAGCACTTTGAGGCTTTGTGAGTAACCATACCAAAACTCTTGCCTTCGAAGGGGGTCGGTGGTACTAGATTTAATCTCATGACACGTCGGCCTCTAGTCCGTTATCTTCACCACAAGGCTATCGTAGCTACCGAACGGGGTTGGAGACTTCCCGCTCATATTCTTAAGCGTTTGAATTTCACTCTTCATGAGATTTCAAAAGATTCTTTTTAGACGACTCGCTGGAGGTCTTTAGTTCCACGGAGATGGTGTAACATAGATATATCATCGAAAATTAGAAACAAAGCCACATAGTTAATTCAGTGTCAGGATGAGGGAAACTTAATAAAATAACGTTTTCTACCTACTTTTTTGGGTTGCTCAAAATTTTCTCTCTGTCAACGGAATTTTGATTTTGTCTTTTTTTTTGGACACTTTTTAAATAGTTATAGCTTTTGGCAACATCGTTTATATATTGCATATAAAAGCCATTGAGAGTAAGGAAAGTGTGCAATCGGTGGTTTGTTTCTGGCACTCATGGCGATTTTCAGGTAGGTTTCTTGAATCTTCAAAACTTGGTGGGATCAAAGTCTTTTAATTGCATTACTCTCCTAACAGACTTCTCAATATTTATATGAAGACCGTTTTGCAATGATAGCGATAGAACTAATTTTAAGTGTGTTCTGTATGTTTACCTTCGGTTGAAGGAACAGATAAAATGTCTTCCCAATATTGGGAAAACAAATTTGATCTAAACACTGCTTTACGCAAGGAACTTGAAAGCGTAGAGGGGGTGTTTTGATTTCAAAAGTTCATTACACTAATTTCTTACAGCTTCCGCAATTGGAATATGAAAGAAATATTAGGCTACGTCAATTTAAGAAAATATTTTCCTTGATTTTAATGTGTGGGGAACGTCCTTTTTTCTGAGTTGAATAACTCTTTGGAAATCATTTGAGCTTCTCTCGCTTCCAACAGTCCATGATTTCAATCTTTTTTGAAAAATAAATGAAATGGACTAAACAGTAAAAAATGTTTTTTTAGTCTTAACGTTTCTCCATCCAACATCAATTTGAATTCTTGCTTATATATTTTGAACTCCTTTTTTCAAATGAACCCGGTGAATTTCTCTCTCAATAATGAAAAGGCATTTCGTAGCTATATAAGGATTTGCGTTATGTTTTAATCCTAATTAACAGATCGGGTTCTCTTAAGTTTGAATTTGGTTACGAACTTGCGTAGTGAATTTTTATTAGTCTTGTGTGTTATCCACACTAGAAACGAGCTTAAAGACATCGAATATGCAAAACTTGTAACGTCATCTATTTTTTTTTTTGCTATGCGTATCTATAAGTAACTTGATTAAACCGTATGTAAAATAGTTTTATCTATTTGGCTTTCAAACTTAAGAAACTGAATTTTTCACATAAATCTCAAGTTCAAATTTTGAAATAAAAAATGTTTCTTTGGCTAACTATTCACGAGTCTCGCATATTTCATGATTTGGGGATGCAGGCATAAGCTGGCATCACAGTTGATGAGAAGTGATATATTTTCCCACAAGAAATATTAGTCTGTATTGCAATTCAGGTCAAAGTGTCTAGAATAGGTGACCTCTTCGCAAAGCCAATCCTTTGGCGATCAGAATCGGTCAGCAAATTACCTTATATGTAGCGATAAGTGTTCAGAGTAATGAAGCTATGCCGAAGTAATAGACAACCGAATTTATTCTAGCATCTTGTTTAAAAAAATTCATGCGGTCCCCTATTCTATAAATTAATCGCAATTCACATTGATGTCTTGTCATCTTTATATATTTAAGAACTTCTTGAATAGGTAATGGTGATTAGACGAACGAAGCTTCTTCTGTTATGGAGAATACTATTGTTTGGCTGTTTACTAAAGAACTCACTAATACTCCAAACAGAAAACGTATTCATGAAGGGAAAGAACAGTCTTGCAGGAAGCAAGGTGATGATTTCATACAAGAAATGGGAAGATCTCTGAAAGCGTATCCTTTTTGGTTTAAATATTTTTACAGATTTAACAAATCTTTATTGCGGTTAGAAAAGTAAAGGCTGATATATCATTGCATGGATCTTTTTTTGCAGCATCTAATAAAGGAAAGTATTACTTTTTAATGTTTTGGTTTTAAAAAAAATCTTAACTTCTTGGTTTTTGAAATTCATTTAAGAAATACCCTAAATTAAGTTTAAATGTATTCTTTCAGCCTAAGTTAATTAATTTATAGGCTAGATATTAAGGTCTTGCAGTTTTTTTGAATGAAGCATATTTTTATTTCTAATGGTAAATAATGAACAGTTAAATGCAACTAATTTTCCCTTTTGCAGGAAAATGCAAATAAGCGATAAGTAAACATGTTTGTAACTAAAAATTTGTCGATAAGAAATCTTCAATAATTCCAACAGTTTTCAATAATAAGGAAATCCATTCAAAGAGGAATTGTGTAAAAGAACGTACTAAGCAATTGTTTGGTCGTCGTATTAAAATGCTTCTTCGTAAAGATAATTTTGACTGAAAGTTTACTTCAGAACTGTTTTGTTACCTTCCAACAGAGAATTCTTCCTCGAGTGATTTCATATTTAGTTTTTAAGGTAAACATTTAAATACTTTTCAAATGATTTGTATTTGAGGAGATGGTATTAGTGACACTATTAAAAATAGTCCTAATAAGCTGAATCGGATATGAATACCCTACATTTTAAAAAAACATATACGAATAGATATCCGTCTGAGTTTTGCATGCTTAATGGGTTTTTGGATGGATTATGTTGAACCGTATAGGATTTACTATTTATAGAACTTTAAATCGTAATAAATTCGTGGAAATGTGAGAAAATTCCTTAAGCTATCTAGATTAATAAGGCGTTTAAAAGTTCCATTTTTTTAAAGGGAAAATTGTTCCTTATTACCATGTCTGAACCTTTTCTAAAATGATACAAATTTATTTGAAACTTGCATCATGCAATCAGTCTACGTTTTATGAATCTTCATAATGCGTAAAATTGTTTTCTGCATAATATACTTATGTAATACTTTAACTCAAACTTGGATCTCGACTGGTCATTAATACAGCAATTGCGTCCATGCATCGATTTTACATGTTTCGTGATTTTACAGATGTTTACAGAAACATAAGTATTCCTATTTGCTTTAACACTCAGTACTTCAGGCAAGTATTTATAGAGAATAGTTTTATAATATATTAGAGCAATCTTATTTTGTTTATAAACAAAACAAAGAACACTTCTTTTTTAACAGTTTTGAGCTAAGTGAAATGTTCCCAAAATATTTCAGTTGAATTTTTGATTTAGAATCCCCATGAGATTGACTTAGTTTGCGAGGTTTAATAATGGAGTTTTAATCCCCCAATTTCCCTTGAATGCTTTGGGAGGCTTATGGAGTTTTATTTCAAGATTATAAAGAAGTTTCTTTCCGTGAAAACTAATACTACACCTCTGGCATGAGTAACGTATTTTAAAAGTCCTCAATTTAACATCGTCTTTGTTCATTGAGAAAGTTTCGAACCGAACGATACTTTAGTAGAATTTTCAAAATCTATACAGAAAGTCTGTCTACATGATAGAATATTATGCCTGTCATGAGACTAATCGCTTTTCCAGATGTTTCAGTATTATAATTCTTGCATACAAAGAAATCCAAAATGTCGGTGGATGCAGATCCTATAAAGCAGCAGTTTCCAACTCGCGGTCAGATATCGGTTGATGGATGAAATGGTTTAAGAAACTTTAAATTTCCATTTTATTTATTGTAACGGGTTTGTGCAACTTCCCATGAATTCCCCTGAAATCATTTTAAATGCAATTTTAAATATCTTTTTTTTTATGAAACTGTATTTTATTTTGAATACGTATTTTATAATAAAATTTAAATTATTCAATCAACGCAGCCTAAAATATGAGTAATCAATACCCTACCCTCTGCGGACTACGGTAAAATTTTTAAAAGTTTAAATAATTAATAATATATAAAGGTTATAAATAAAAACTTATCACTGATAATAATTTCTCTAATCTGTTTCGTAAATCTCGGTGCGTTTTCATAAGATAAAACCGCGCGGTGAAATCGCATCTTGCACAATGTAACATTTATGCAATTCCAGTTTCGGACCATTCGGGCGTAAGTTGGCGAGCAGCCCAATACAATATAGAGAGATGGTCATTCAAAGCGGTAGATAACATTTGAAGAAATACAACTTGGAACAGTACAGGGCCTATTTTGCGGTAGTATTCAGTCATAATCACTAAGTGGGTAGAAATTGTAATCTGCCATTTCCATTCGAAACGAATAATCCTGCAACACGAGCAGTAGTTAGTCTAAGACGTGATAAACAGACTGCTCTGCTTATATTACTTAAATATAACAAATACAAAATTTAATATTTATCTCAATTTGTACGGTTTATAAATAAAATCGTATTGTAGCATTATTGCCCCAAAGCGCATTATTGTATAAGGGGTTCGCGATAAAAATTATGATTGAAAATTGGGTCGCCAACAGTGAATGTTTGATAATCACTGATCTAAAGTTTGAATTTTAACTTGTGTCATTTTTATTTTGGGAACTAATATAGTAAAGAGATTTGAAACATCTTGCTTCATTAATAGGAATTTTATTTTTACCTTAAGAAATTACTGTTACATAAGACTTTCTAAAAATCATTTTCCATCTTTTCCTTATAGTTGAAACAAAGATACTCATTTTTTCAGGTATCCTTTTTTGTAAATTTAATTGACTTTTTATAGTTTTCAGTATAAACTTTCCCAATCTATCCCACCAATATGAATAGTATTTTCTATATTTTAACTTGTTTAGCTTAAAATCTGGAATTGCATATTTCTGAGATGTAGTTTTATAACGTTAATGATTCACATTAAAATATTTTTCAGTATTAATTACTAGACTTTTTAACATTGACAATCTTATCGGTACCTTTTATAATTTACTGTTTTAAATTTTTGAAAGTCAAAATTCTTAAAATTTAAATTTACTTTTTGCAGTTTTTCTTCGTATACATTTGCTTGTTGATTTGTGTAAAAACTAAATTTTTGCAGGGTATTATCCACTTCATGGCATGTCAAGCTTTCAATCGTTTCCACGTCAATTGCCTCCTCCACAAAGAAATGGCTGTAAAGCTGTACCAATATTTGATCCCAAGACTGAGAAAAACGTTTTAAATGATAAAAATTGTGGTGAAAACTAACTCTTCCAAATATGAAGGAGTAAGTACTACATTAGATTTTAATGTGATCAAAATTTAAATTTCTACTTTAGCTATTTAAATTGTTCTATTAACTTTCAAGCACTCTTTATCAGAAAATTATTTCTTTAATTACAGGAAAACTCGGATCCCAATGTTCGTGTGCAGTTTGATACCCAAGCTGCTGCCGTATTAAAAGAGCCTACATCAAAATCTGTTGAAACGGCAATAGCTCCAGACTCTCAAACTGTTCTGTATCCAAGTGAAAAATGAAACAATTAGATTTGAATAAATGGTAGATATTGAGCTTGTTGAAAGGGCTGAACTAGCTGAAACGGAGAGTTTAGACTAATATATAGAAAGTTCCAAAATTATTGTATATGAAAATGGTCCTTTAACTATTTTCAGAAAATAAACTGATAAAAATAGTATTAATAAGCATACATATGAGAATTTATCAACTCCAACTGTGGTGTGTGCACCTGCCACTGATCAAAGGGTTTAGTCCAATGTTGTATGTGAGGAATTATTCCAATCTGAGGTTGCAGTAGTTGAAAGTGAAACGGTTAAGAGCCAAGATTCTAATTCAAATGTTGAGCCATCAGTAGCGTTTAGTGAAGATAAAAAAAATGCTGAGTTAATTATAGAGGATGACTCTTCCTATATTGGGCAGGAATCTATACCAGCTAAGGAAACTGTAATTCCAACCAGCTGGAATGAAACCTCTGTAAAGAACACATCTGCTGTTAGCTCTAAAATTCAAGAAAAGGTATTAAGACAATTAACTTTTTCTATGCAATAACAGTATGAAAGTCTAAAATGAAGCAATGTCCATCTATTAGATCAAGGTTTTTTAATGTGGTTCTTAGCTTTATTTGGAGTTGCAAAATTAAACTTTGGGGTCAAATTTTACAAAATAAGGGTTGTGACTGACATGCTTCAGACTCTACATACTCTAGATATGTACAACTAGTTTGGTATGTTATCACGATAAAATGTAAGAATTTATTTTTCAAAAATGTGAAATCGGCTGGAAAATTTGTAGTTAATACAAAAAATACACACAGAAAGAATCGCGTAAGAATTTGTACATGTTGATGTATTATATAAACTGCCTTTTTCATGCGTAAGTTTGTCAGTGTATGCAAAGACATAAATTTTGTCGGTTTAATAATTAAATGAAATTATTTTTTATCCGAAAACATCTTTTCGGTGTTTTTATTTAATCGATGTTCGTAACACCCAATAAAATGTAATTGTGCTTGGATAACCCACCAAAAATGAGAATTGTCACCTATAAAGAGGCTGTCAAAGTGTTTAGTTGAGTTTGAAAACCATAAAATATATTCGGTAAAATTAAAACGGAAATAAAAACGCTATGTAAAAATTGCTGCATTGAAAAATAGGACATTAAACTAGGAGAGATGAAATGTGAGATTTAACGGTTAAGCTGATCCTAAATACTTTCGGTGACTGAATGTATTGTTTTGATTAAAAGTTTGCATGAAGGCTTCATAATGTTTTTCTTTCAGTGATTCTTCAGTTCTTTGCGCGAAACTGTATAAATTCTATCTGAAACTTTTAAAGGGATTATCAAAAACTGTGTTCCTTTTCTATGAACATAGAATCCTCAATTAGTTCATTATTGGATACAATACATGGGACAGCTCCAGAAGGAACCACAACTAGCTAACTAAATTGTCACGGCTTAATTTGGAAATAAAAGAATTGTTTATTTGCTCAAATCATTTTTGAAGCAATAAAATAGCCAAGCCGGTGCGGGCAGTCGATATCATTTGTTCGAAAGGACAAATCTCTCTAAACCTTGAATTCTAGTCCTCCTACGCCACTGGCGTATATCGTCTCAGGTTCTCCAACGCCACCGGTCTCTCCTTTCTTTCCATCCCAATCTCGGTTCTCCACCATCCAAGTCTCTTTTCTTTAGGACTCTGCTCAAGTTCTCTCAATCCAGGACTCTCCTCTCGTCTCCTAAATAAGCGGTTTTTAAACACCAGGGGCCTGTGGACAAGTCCTCGTCCTTTTTCATTGGCAGGTCACAAGTCTCCCTCGACCTCAGTAGTCCTATTCCAGCGTAATATTCAAATACACTCCTGGGCCATCTGACCAAGAGCGCCATAATTCTTTTCCATCACACCACCTGTGTTCTATAATCACATTCTCTCGACACCGGCCGAGGCGACAGGATTCTTTCTAGACAGGCTTCGCCTATTGTCAATGGGGTGCCGGCTCTTTGACTTATGTCTGCCAGTATGGATGTCGACGCTGTCCTTAGGTCAAACAATAAACAATGGTCCCCATGGTCAGGTGCACTTGTCACTTAACATCTGGTTGAAGCCATAAAGCTTAGCATGAATCGAAGGGTGGTATCAAAGACGTTGCAATCCTTAAGGAAAAAAGTGAAGCACTCTTGCCTCACTTCTATAATAATTAATAGATATGAAATTTGCGTTGAGATTGGCTCTCAATTTGTAAAGTACCTGCAAAATTTTGAGAGTTTGATTTCTTCATTTCTTTCTTATTGACTGTATTAGTAAACCCTGTTTTTAAATTCACTGTTCCCAGTTCTTCAGTGGTACTGTCTTTACTGCTGGGTTTTGTATATAGGGAGACATAACATTATCTCTATTTAGTTATAGAGCTCCACATTTGAACAAAAATATTAAACTCTAGCCTAGACTTTAACCACACATTTTAGTTTAAAATCAATTTTTCTATATATATACTAAATGCTGTCTGAACACTCCGTCTAAAAATTATACAACTGTACTTTGATTTGCTTCGTTTTGTTAATCATTTCTGGAAAGCACATTAAATTGATTTTGTTTTCAACTTATTTCTCCTTTCTATCCATCTTGTAGGCATGCTTGGCTGATTTATTTTTAGCAGCCAAAGTCCATGACTACCGTCACATGGTGGAAGAGGTCATCCAAGTCGCAAGTTTCCTTGCCGATGGTGCAAATCTCTGTTGATTCCGAGGTAAGATGTGTGCCTGCGTGTATTTCATAATGTTTGATTTTGTTTATTAAAAGTAGGGATTTAGCTTTATACCAGATTTGACTCGCCATGTTCTGACATATCCATTTGTATGATATGATAATTTTGATTATCGGTATGTATTAGAAAAAAATGCTATTTTGTAACAAGAACTCCATAAAAAAGATTCTTCAAGACTGGTTAAAATTCCCTCTAGACTACCTGCCGAATGGCTTTGCGGAGAATCCTGCTCTAGCCAAATGAACATTAAATCCATGTATGGAGATGTCTTGCCCAGCAATCCTAATTGGCCTTTTATGGGAAATATTCAGCCATTTCATGTGTAACGGTGTAATTGGTATCTTTTGCGTCTTCAGACTGTCTCTAGCTTACCATCACACATACCGAGGTGACCGAATGCATTATTTTAATTGGTTGAACTTGGAGGAATTCTCAAAGATAATTCCATGCCCAGTGCGTCTCGTACATTTTGTTATCTTCCTTAACAATTAAGGTCATTGGTTTTTTTGCTAATTGAAAACGTATGGTGCAGGGTAACTTCCTAGTATAGGAAAACTCAGATTTGTTGTAACTGTGTCAGAATGTAATATGTGTAATTAATAGTCTTAATCACTACTTGTGTAGACATAAGCAAGCACAGAGATATTTCTTCTATTACAGATATTAATATTTAATATACGAATATGGATGGATCCTTCGTTTTTAACTTATTCTTTTCAATACCAGTGTACAAGATCTACGCATGTTGATTTTAAATACAGCATATTTATTTGTTACACACGCATGTATTTCTTTTTACTTTTGCGAAATGTTTTATCCATTCACTAAAGGCCAAGACAATATTCATTTACTATGTTTTAAACCGTATATTTTAAAAACTGAAATCATAATATTAAATTTTAAGATTCCCAACGTCATTAACTGTTATAAATTCTGTAAGTAAAAAAACAGTGAGATTTCGAATTTCGTTCACAGATCAGAATTGCAAATGCTTTTCAAAAAAAATTTCTTTTTATAGGAATCTGCTGATTGCCAAGGACATCCGAATACTGCAAACTCGATTGAAAAAGATTCCAATTTCCGGATATGTAATCACTGCTGGAGGGGTGAAGTCCGGAAGACTCCTAATCCTGTGAAAATAGGAAATCTGAATTTTCATGCTCGGTTTAAACTCCAGAGTCTTCCTTTAATGACTGAATCATGCAAGTTGGAGAAATCCGCCACTTGTGCAACACTTCAAAATGTCTAAAGAGACAAATCATAGTCGGGCACCTGAAACTCCTCTCGAACAACAGCATCGTGACAGTATAAAAATATCGTGTATTTATGTTACCTTTGATAGATTTATCTCCCTTAAAAGCTCGAAAGAATTTTGGATCTTTTTATAACCTTATAGGTATCTATTTTTGTCGCCGAGATCACTCCTACTCGCATGACGCTTTTCAAGAGAATCGCTTGTGTGTGATTAATAATCTTATTTTTTCCTTGCGACGAACATCTTCTCGGAAAGTAGCGAGCACACATAAACGGCTGATTACCTCATGAAGAACTTAAATTTGATTCTTTGGTTAAATTGAGGTATTAGTGCGTGATTAACATAATTTTGCAAAAACATCTTTGGGGAAATGAAGTGCGTTAAAAATATATTGAAAATAGCAATTAACCTTTGGCTAAAATTTAATTTCGTGAACGTGGGTACAGGAAAGAGTCTTAATTTTTATTCTAAAGTCAAAATGTCAGAATGACGCGCGAGGTGACATTTAATCACCGTAACGCTATTTGGAAATTCAGAGTTTGTTTTACCAAGGGTGGACATCCATGATTTGAGCAAAATTTTAAATATTACCAATTCTCGCTATTGCACTAGTGGAGATGAAGAAATAAAACGCATGAGAGATATTAATAATCTTACAAATTGATAGGAGTTGGAGTTGATAATCTTACAAATATATTCGGATCAATTAGGGTTACTCCGAAAGAGCCTGCATGTTAATTTATTCTAAAAATCACTAGTAATTAAAAGTTACTTATAGCAAACACACGCACAATCCACAAAACCACAGATTCAAAGTATTTTTAATTTAAATTCATAAATTACAGTTTCACACAAGACGAATGAAACGCATAGTCGTTGACAAATATTTGATTTCAGTTCTGTTACCCTGAATACATGTAAATTCCTAGAAAATTCTTTTTCGCTTATTAGGATTACTGTTTGACGATGAAACTACAGCCTGATCTCTATTTTTAGAGGTATCTAGATCTAAGGAAAAAGTTCGTTATTTAGAAGATTCGCTTTCAATCTCCTTAATTTTACGAACTTGAACTGGGTACAAAGATCTAGAGGATTGTAAAATCGTGCTCAGACTGTATATATGTTCTGAATTTCTTCTGTAGAAATATTTCTTGACCACTCCGACCGACACGTCATTACTAAATAGTATCTGTTCTTGGCCTTTTTAATCTTTTAGCGAAAACCTTTTTATAAAGAAATGACTAAACTTTCTGTAGCAATATTATCATTTATCTGAAGTAATAAACAGTTTTCTCTTTTTGTGCTCTTTGTCATTACATGCATCATACACACTTCAAGGTATGCAACCGGGGTCGGTCTTTATAAATGGACGCTGGTGCAAGAAGTCATTTGGGGTCCTAAATGTAGCGAAAGTCAACAGAAAAATTTAACATGAACACGTATATTACCAAAGCATGTTTGTTTAGTGCACGATTTTGTTTTTGCAAATACATTATTCACTTCTAGAAAATTAAATTTGTTTAGCAATATCTCTTTCGATACTTAATATAGAGTGCATTTAAGCGTTCTATGTACATGCTTGACTGAAGATATGAACTTTCATTTGCTCAAGGCGAGCTCGGTACTTGTTATAGGAACTGGTAGCGTATAGAAGAGTTTCAACACGGTTGATGTAATTAGAAGTAATTCATTATAAGTAATTGCACGTATTGCGTCACATCTTTCAAATCATCGACTAAATCAGTCGAAAATAGAATTAAAATAGTTATTAATTTATTGAAAGGAATCGAAACAAAATATATTTTCCCATAGTTAAAAATTAAATAGACATTTGTACCGATAGTCTTAAATTTGTGTCGGTACTGCACAATGTTTTTCATCAGTACGAGTAATTTATCAATATTACATTAAAAGCAAGTTTAATAATTACTAGCAACTCCCAGGGACTTGTCATGTACGAAATTATACACAAACTTTAATATTATCCGGATAATTTGTACGGTTTATTATTAATGTCGTATTGTAGGTTTATCAAAGTACATAGTTATTGCATTCAATATATATTGCTATTGAATAAGGGGCGTGAGGAAAATTATGACTGAAAATAGGGTCGCAATTGTTTAATAGAGTTAAAACAATTACTTTATTGCAACGAAACGACACTGGTAGATAGTTAACGGTAATAGAAATCCTGGATATTCTAGTGGTAAAACTTCAGTTCACTGAGTTTACTTTTTCAGTTTTTGTTGATCTGTAACGTAAATGTACAGTGGTACAAACAATTGAGGATACAGCTTACTTTTACTTGATGAATTCAACTTTCAATCGAAATAACACATTAACTAGAAGTGCAAACGTGTTTTTATTTTCACACGTAACAAAAGGATTAATTTACAGTAAAAATAATGAAAATCAACAAAATATCTGAAATTAAAATTTCACAAGTATTTGAAATAAACATAGGCAGATCTTTACGTCAAAAAATTTAGGATACACCAATGAAATATTTAACTACCACTAGATTTTTTGCTTTCTACTATAACAGCCCAAATTTGGCCAATTTTATCTTAAAGGTTTTTAAACTGCTACTTTTGACTATGGAAGATGGTTATGTGAATTTAAAGTCGCAATTTTAAATGGAAAATGGGTCCTCAGAGACAAACCAATATTGATGCAAGAAAATTTATATTAAGGTTGTTTAAGAAAGGAAAATCTTATCGCGAAATAGCTAAAATTGTCGGTAAAAGCCACTCGTGTGTCCAGAAAATCATTGGAAGATTTAAAAGCGATGGCTTAATTGAAAATAAAAGTGGAAGAGGAAGGAAAAGTATTCTGAGTGATGAAGCCAAAAGGAAAGTTTTCAAAGATATCAAGATTGATCCTAAACTAAGTGCAGTCAAACTAGCTGCATAAACTTCTCGAAAATGGCCAGAAGTGTAAGTGCTGAAACTGTGAGAAATGGGATTAGACGTGCTAGATATAGCAGTCGAGTAGCTAGAAGGAAACATTTCATAAGCTCACAAAACCAGAAAAAACGTTTGGAATTTTCAAAAACTCATCAATTGAAGACCAATAACTTTTAAAAGAAATTTATATTTAGTGATGAAAGTAATTTTAACGTTTTTGGAAATGATGACCGTCGCACCGTTTGAAGAAAGCTGAACACCGGTTTGGATCCAAAAAATTTACGTCCTACAGTTAAACATGTTGGTGGCTCCGTCAAACATTGGGTGGAAATGCGTTCAAGATAAGCGACAGACGAAGAACCATTGCACAGTTTTTGTCCCGTAGGTCCTAATTCTTGGTCCGTCATGGTTTGGGGTTGTATGGCTTCAAAGGGGTAGGAAATTGAGTTTTATAGATGGCATATAATGCATCATAATCTTTATATACATATACTCAACAACAATCTTAAAGAAAGGGCATAAATTTGGGATTAGATGGAAATTTTATTTTAAGACAACGACCCCAAACATACGGCACGTAATGTCAGAATGTGCTTACTTTTTCATTGAAAACAGCAATTGCGCACAGTCCCCTGACATCAATGTCATAGAAAACTTGTGGGCCACACTCAAAACCGCGGTCCAAAAACACCAAATTTAGGACAAAGCCCATTTAAAGCAAGTGTTACGGGAATGGGATAAAATATCTCCAGATACCACCAAAAAAATTTTCGAATCGGTACCAAGACGTTTGAGGACATTATAAAAGCCAAATGATATGCAACCAAATATTGGCACTAGCTTTGCATGTGATATGTGACACAAATTTCTTTGTGTGTCCTCAAATTTTTGAGGTAAAGATCTGCCTATGTTTCAAATACTTGTGAAATTTTTAATTTTAGATCATTTTTGTTTATTTTCGTTATTTTTATTGTAAATTAACCCTTTTGTTACGTGGGGAAATAAGAACACGTTTGCACTTCTAGTTCATGTGTTTTTTAGATTGAAAGTTGAATTCATCAAGTAAAAGCAAGGTGCATCCTCAATTTTTTTTTACCACTGTACATAGTAGCAAGTGATCATGCCCGAGTTTGCCACTGTGCAGTCATGAGTCACTTTTAATGCCATTCCGAACGTTGTAATGGCGTGGAAGTTTAGAGAGAAGATTGGTGCAGCCTCAGTCACGTGTCTTGACCACGATTCAGGTATCAGAACCGTCAATATTATACTTCGTGTAGCTTAAGTTGTCTGTTCATAATCAATTATACAAACTTTCTGATTCAACACTCTTGGAACAACTTAAAGTGAAGTTCAAAAAGGAAACTTTTGATTAAATTAGGTAGTGAATTTCTAACTCTCTTGGGAAACGTGAATCCTTCAGTTTTTATAATAAATTGGTTATAATTGATATTAAATATTTTCAAACGAGTAGTTTTCTTTATTTAAGTTTGTAAGATTTTTCATTTGAAGCTTCTCTAACAGTCAAGAAATTGCTACATTCGCTAATCCAGCAACATTTCAAAACTTTACTTTATTTTTCATAAGCAAATAATCAGTTTTGGAACGTCATTCTTTGTTCTGGTATAATAAAAGTTATGCCAGTTATGATAAACATTTTTGATATAAAACTTAAAATTTTTTGTATTGCAGCTGGCATTTGATACCAAGCACTAGATTTGAAAACATGAAAAAAAAGTTGTATTAAAGCAAGACTGAAGATATTCAAAAGGATCTTGTAATTTTGAGAGAATTTTAATGGAAAAGGACAATAACTTGTTTAGTACCGCACTTAATTCCTTTATACCCCACTACATGCGTAATTGATAATTATATTTAATCTGCACGGGCCTCCTTCAATCGATGCGATATATTTTTATTTCTAAAGTGCTATTCGACCTATTTTTATCAATGGGAAAAGATCTCGCAAATAGGCTTGATAGAGCCAATACTTTAGCCCGAGGATAGAATCAATGGAAAGGCTTGTATTGAGGAAGATTAAATAACTCTTTAAAATTCAAACTAGTTTTTACGGGATAACTTTCTTTTTAAGTGACTCTCTAAGTGTACAAGATACACATATTGAACAACAAGAGTTACGCTGGTACAGAAGAAAGTATTCTTGAAAAGCCAAGAATGGACAACAATTTAGTCTTCTCTTTCTAAAGCATTACTCTTCGTTTTTATACACAAATATGTATAACTGTAGTCTTTGTTTGCAATAGAGTTACTTTTTTGTTTCGTCGGAAAAATGATAAATGTAAAAATAAGTCGAAAAATTATTGGGTTCATAGGGAACTTGGAGAAAACACAACTGGAACTTGCAATTCAGTGAAACAATTGTATGGCACTGAAGGCTTATAGTATGCTCGTGTTTTTGAGTGGTTTAACTGTTTTCAAAATGGTGGAGATGTTGAAGGTGATTCCACATCATCCATTTGATTGCCCTTACACATCAAAAAGAAAATGACAACATAAAAAAATCAGTAATCTGGTTCAATCTGACGATCAGTTAAGAACTCGCGGGGTTGCTGAGACTGTAAAGTTTACGTACAGCAAAGTTTATATAACAATTGCAAAAAGTATATACCAAAATTGTGCCTAAAAGTACCAGACAAAATATTTGCAATGACAATTTGTATGCCTTTGAAAATGACCCAAATTTATTGAAAAGGATAATAATGTAAGGCAAATTGTACAATGCTGGACAATTGCTGAGGACGGATAACACTGTCATCCATAGCAACCACAAAATGAAAGGAAGCAAAATGTAGAAAATTAGAATAAGTGCGGGATATTAGTAAGAAGAAGTACGAGTATATGCAAATTTTTTCCATGTCTGTTCATCACGTGATAGCGTTCATAAGAGCTTTAAAGGTATTGACGCGTGTGGACAGTTGTTTCAAGTCAAAGTTTTACAGGAAAGATTTAATAGACGAACTTAAAATTTTTGGCATGTCTTCCCGACATCACATAGATGATTTTATAAATGGCCGAATTATTGGAAAGATCAAAGAAGGGCGAAAAATAACAGATGTTGCCAGGGCGTTCGACATCGCTCACAGCGTTGTATCACGGCTGTGGAAGTCATTTAAAACTACTGGAATGTGCAGTAGACGGCACGAGGGAGGTCGTGTTAGAAGTACGACGCCAGCAGAAGACATATATCGTCCTAACAGCAAAAAACAACAGGCGCACCACAGCTCAGCAGGTGGCAAATCAGTTTCTTGCTGCCTCAGGAAAGCAGATCTCCCGAAAAACTGTTGCCAGACGTTTAAAGGAAGGAGGACTATACGCACGCAGACCTATTGTGTGTGTCCCATTGACCAGACAGCACTGTACTGCCCGTTTGAAATGGTGTCGTTAGCATAACAATTGGACTGAACAGGACTGGGCATGCGTCCTATTCTCAGATGAGAGTAGGTTCAGTCTGTCATCGGATTGTGGACGCCAACTGATCAGGCGCGAGAGTGGTACTGCTTATCGTCCAGAAAATATCCAGGAAAAGGACCGATATCTGACATGCCGTATCATGGTGTGAGCCGGCATCATGATCAATGGCCGCACGCGCCTACATGTGGTTGCGAATGGGACTATGACGGGCCAACGATACATTGATGAAGTTCTACTTTCTCATGTTCGTCTTTTCCGTGGTGCTGTCGGTGATAAATTTGTTTTTATGGACGACAACGTAACATGTCATCGAACACTCGCTGTTCAGGATTGTCTAGACAGCGAGGGTATTCAACGTCTCGTATGGCCAGCGCGTTCTCCAGATCTAAACTCCATTGAAAATGTGTGGGATGCTTTGGGGAGGCAAGTTGCTGGTCGAAACTATCCTCCGACAAACAAGAATACCCTCATCCGTGCACTCACAGAGGAATGGGATAAATTGCCTCAACAGCTGCTGGATAATGTTGTGCAAAGTATGGTACGACGTGTGGAATGTTGCATCACACTCCACGGTGGTCATATCCCGTACTGATACCTTTCTTTAAGGTACCTGCTGACTTTTAGATGCATTGTTCTATTTCTCCGTACGCAGATCAAATGAACATTTTTTTTTCTTTCAGATGTTTCACAGCTTTTGTACTTTCCAGAACAATAAATATTCTTTATTCTAATGTCTGAACAGTGTGGCAAATATATTTTATCCTACTAGGCCTCATGTCTCGCCTAATGTTATGCTACATAATAATTTGTGATCCGTTCTTAGCAATTGTCCAGTAGTGTAGTTTGGTGCTTAAGATTCTTAAACGAAGCCACAACCCATGCACTGGAAGAGCCCAAGAAACTTCGAATGAGCCAATCGAAATTCAAAGCAATGATGATAGTTTTTTGGGGGTTGGGTTGGCTTTCAGGATCCCAACATGGGGTTGGGTTCCTGAAAGTCAAACTATTTATCTGTATCACTACATTCATATTCTTGCTGAACTTCGTGAAAGAATAAGGAAGAAAAACGATACGAATTGTTGAGAGTCGAGTCTTAGGGCTCTTCACCAAGACAATGTGCAGACTGATTCCACATTTCTTTTTAAGTACAACATTCCAGTTTAATAGCATCTTTTTTATTCGCTAGATCTTGGGACATGCTACCTGTGTCTGTTTCCTAAGGTGAAATCTGAATTATAAGGTACTCGATTTGAGTCCATTATAGCTGGGAAAGAGAAATTAGCGCGCTTCCTAAAGAAGCCCACACAAAAAGTATTTCAGCACTATTTCGATTAAGGCAAGATTCGCATGGAGTGTTTTAGGGATAGAGAAGGAATGTATATTGAAGATAATAAGAAGATATGCGTGAAATTAAAATAAAAATATTTTTAGCATCAGTTTCGTTATTTAACCACCACACCACGTACATTATGTTTAACCATTGCATTAGGAAACTTACCTCGTCTTATAAATAAAGTATCTGTTTAAATAACGTGGCGACGAAAGATAAATATTTCTTAAATTAGCGCTTTTCAAACTTTCAAAACTTACGAACCAATATTCACTCATAATTTTCATCGAGCCCCCTTCTATACAACATTGTATTGAATTCAAAATATTATACTTTGACTAAAAACCTACAATACCACTTTAACCTCTTAATTGTCGCAAGCATATTTTAACGTCTCACTCAGCCAAAGCATTAATTGCCTCGGATGTATAGATAATTTTTTTTAAGTACTGTCTTTTCTGTGCACTGCTTTCCAAAAAAATTATTCCGAAAGCTTTCGATTACAACAAAATTACCTTAAGAGTGTTTGCTAATGATTTTATTATTTCAGAGGATTTGCTTTTATTTGTTCCTTTATTTCTCTCCTTCCCATACATCTTATACGCGTGCATAAGTATAAATGGGGCATTGAGGAGCAAATAGCGTAACTATTATTCAGCAGTTAAGGAAATAATTATAAACCGTACAAATTATCAAGATAAGTGTTTTATTTTCTGTATATAATTTAATATATGACCAGCTCATAGGATCACTGGTAATCAATAAACTTGTTCTTAACTTAGAATTATTGAATTGATTATAAAATGCATTCTGCAGTACAGATACACTTATAAGTCTATTTTATCAGTGTCAATGTTTATTTTATTTTTCATTATGCCAGAAAGTATTTTGTTTGTTTACTTTCAGTAATTTAATAATTTATAATTTTTATTAAATAGTTTTTGTTTTTGATTTTTCAATATGCTCGTGCCCCCTTGTAGAGTCAATACGCCCCCCAGAGGGGAGCACACTACAGTTTGAGGAACGCTGTCTTAAATTCAAAGTGAACTGTGTTTTTGAACATTTCCATTCGTGTCAGAATGTCCTCAATTAATGCCAATGAGTGAGTGAATATTAATGTCGTACTGTTAAGCTACTAGGGTCTTTTGGAGACGGACCTCGTAATTTTGAACCATGGCTAAATGACGAGGATGACACCTGAGCTGTGCTATCCCTTCTCCTAACTACCATACTACAACAACGGGAGGACGTTTGAGTTCTCGGTAGATTTAACGGGCATTGGAGGGTCTTCTGCGGTATTCGGCTTGAGCTCCTGGTACTGCGGTCACTAGTCCATTTCCTTGACCACTAGACTACCAAGGCTACTCATTTATATATTGCCAAAGCAAGGCTTTTTTTTCTGTTAAAGTTTATCTACGTGATGAGTTTATCAATAGAAATATGCTTGCATTCCCATTAAATTCTGCATTTTGTACATGCAATGGCGTTACTTAAATATCAATTAATATCTATTTCCTGTTTATTTGTATGACACTGTGACAAACAAGTAATTAAAATGCACAATTTAGATCAATTCATGTAATAACATTGAAATATAAAACAAATTTGCAATTTTTTAAAATTTCCTACCAGAATGCTTGTATCATCTAACTTCCGAAGTAATAAAACCATAAATATGTTAGCTGTAATTTGCATAATTTATTTATTAGAAAATGGTCTATATAGATGGAAACTATTTTGTTACCACTTTACTAAAAACATAGAAAAAGAAGAAATAGTATAATTTTTAACACCATATAAATTCCAAAAGTACTTCCAAAGCAAATTTGGCAATTTGCCAGTGCTGTTTGTAACCTCTTTGAATTACGATACTTTCAAAAGAGAGATACATTTTTTGGAACTTATATATTATTTGTTTCAACTTTCTTAAGGAATATATACATTTCTCAAAACTTTAAAACATGTGTTCCATGCCAAATATTGATTGTCGTTAAAAAAATTTCACATAAATCAACGCATTCAAATGGATAAATAATTGTGTTCAAAATAAATTAAGCTTGTAACCCCCGTAGTTTAAACTCTTCTCATATGAACAGTAGAAAGACTATCGCGCCCTCTAGCGGCTAGAACATACTTTAGTAATGGCCTTGCTTCGGAACTGTAAGGACGTACGAACATGCGCTCTCTGATCCCTTTCAATTCTATTGTAACTGTTAGTTCTCTAGTTATGTATGTAAATGTTTGTTTTGTCTAATAAACGTGTTTAATTAACTAGTGGATTAATTAAGAACCCCTTCCCCCGTGTCCCTTTATTACATTGGGTCACACCCCTTCTAATTTGGCACCCAACGTGTTTTTATAGTTAAAGAGGCTTGGCTGTTGCTCGCTATTAATTTTCAGGTTAACCGCTAATGTTCCGTTGTCACTCGTAGAAATGTGCAAGTAAAAATTTTTCAGGTTAACCGCTATTGTTCTGTTCTCACCTGTAGAATGAGCAAGTTTAACAAAATCGTTGGATTTATCTTCACCTGAAGAACAAGTAAAGTTTTTACTTTGAATTTTCTTTTAAGTATTATACCTTTTAATACTAAATTAACCTTTGCATGCCGAATTGCAAATTGGATTTAATATCCTAAAGAATTGTGTACGTTTTAATTTCTTAAAAATTGACTTCATTGTTCTGACATAGAGTACATTCTTTACTGATTTAAATTTAGAACGTCCTGTTCGAATTAAATTAAGAAATCTTTTTTTCTTATTTCAAGAAATGTAATTGTGTAATTTGCTAAACAGCATAATATACAGTTAAATTATATTCAATGTGTTTTTAAAATATACTTCATGTATTGTTTAAACTAATAAGTATAACGTTGTTTACTTAAAAACTTAAGTGAGAACACAAAACCAAATATATATGTATTTATGTGTATAATTTTCTCTGAATGATTACAATTCTTGTTCGAAAGCATTTAAGATGGGAAATTTTTTGTATTGTTATATGCTATTTTCAAAAAAATATATATATATATTTATTTATGTGTATAATTTTAAGTGTAAAATGTGCATTATATGTTGAAAGATTTGTCTCAGTTAAATAATATATTTAGTGGTTTAAAAGAAAAAAGAATATATATATATCTCCGTTTTCTCTTCTTGCTAGTATTAATTTTTAAGCTATGATTCATTTATGAAACTGGTGAGATATTTTAGGCTGTGTAAGCGAAAATAAAGTAGGGGGAAAGAATCTGAGATAGTTCAAGGTTGTATATACGAAACGTTCATCATAACTGACTTCTATGCGATTGTTTTTTTTTATGGAATCCACTGTAATAACTTGAGTTTTTCTTTTGAATATTAATAAGAAATTTTGTTTCGGCTTGGTAGAACTGTCATTTATGAGTATATGATTTATTTTTTAACTTGATTGTGCCAGATATTTCAACTGTGTTTTAGATTAGTGATGATTTTTAACATGCTTTTATATATTTTTTTTTGGCTAAATGTTTGATAGTATTTTTACTTAGATTTTTTGAGTTATAAGTGATATCTACGAGAATATTTTTTATTTTTTTCATTTTGTGATTCATATACAAATTTTTCGATTTGTATTTTGTAGAAATTAAGATATTTTTCTGTTGCATAATATTGTATTATTAATTAATTAATAACATTTGGTTAAATTTAATTTAAAGTTCAACGAATAAATTTGTAATTAATTTTAAGTGACATTTCGCAATGACTTATTTAGCAAAAGGTCGCAGGCGGGACCTCCTTGAATTGGCGGAAACGCTAGGTATAACAATACAAGACAATTTTAAAATTCTTGACATAAAAGATGCAATTTTAAATAGTGAGGGATATGATGCAGAATTTACGTATGAATGCTTAAATCGCATTATTAGTGATAGAAAAAGAGCTCGAATTGCGCGCTGAAAGAGAAAAAGAAAACCAAAGACAATTTGAATTGCAAAAACTCCAAATTACAACTAATACTTCTACAACTTCAGACTCCAATATGCAAAAATTAGAACTCCAAAAATTACTTCCGATTTTTCATTCAAAGACAACTGATATAACAATGTACCTAAACCTCTTCGAAAGACAATTAACATTTTTAAAAGTACCAATTCAACAGTAGGTGGTATACATTGTTGGTCTTTTAACAACTGAAGTTTCAAATTTAATCACTAAAGAATCTTTTGCCGATGCTCAAGACTAATATAAAGTGAAACAAATTCTTCTAAAACGCTTTAAATTAAGTACAGAAAAATTTCGGCAGATGTTTTCCCGACACACTAAAGATACTGTGAAAACCTGGCGTGACTTCTTTGACTTGCAGACATATTTTGATGGGTGGCTGAAAGAATCAAAAGTTACGACGCTTGAATAATTGAAAGATTTGATTGTGGCGGACCAAATAAAAAAGAAAACACCTCAAGATTACAAAGATCACTTTTTGGACCAGTGGTGTAATTGGAACAATCCTCTGCAACTAGTGGATAAGCTAGATTCGTATGAAGAAGTTAAAAACATGAGAAATAAAAACAATAAAAACTTTAGCTGGAAACAAAAAGAAATGAATTTTAGTCCCTGGAGAAGTAACTACACACGAAATCCTAAGTTGTCGTATGAATATTCTCTGTCTAATTTCCCCAGTCAAAGAAGGCGGTAAACCGGGATTCCCAGTAACAGTAGGTGGAATCCCATTTTCAAAGACAAAATATCTGAAAAGAAAATCGCTGATACAAAAGAAGACAGAAGTCATGTATCTTGCTATGGATGTGGTGCTCCTGGAATCATTCGATCAAGATGTCACACTTGCAAACCAGTTCGACAAAAAGATGATGCCTTGTCATCAAGTCTGAATCAATCATACTTTTATAGTTTTTCTAGTGAAACTAATCCCATTAGTATAATCCAAATTTACATTTGTAATACAGAATCAGCAGTTTGTGCTGATACTCGTGCTACACATTCAGTGGCTGGTGAAAAATTATATCATTTACCTACACAAAAAGGATTGAATTTTTAAGAGAAAACCATGCAGATGACTCTTGCTGACGGTCGTACTCAAACCACAGAAATACTGACAACTTCTGTAGACATTAGTATTCAAGGAAAATTAATTCCAACGGAACTATTAATTTTGAAACATGCTAGAGGTAACAGAACCCTTCTAGGCATAGACTTTTTAACAGCTGCAGGGATCATCTTAGATCTCCAAAGAAAACAATGGTACTTCACTGAAACGTCTGACAGAAAATATAATTTTGTGAAAGCGCCTCCTAATATATATGATCTGCTCACTGTTCTCCCTGAACCACATCTTTGTCAACTTCGGAAAAATGAAGGTACTCACCTTTCACTTCCACAACGGGAAGAAATAAATTCACTATTGGAAAAGTATGAAGTGTTAGACATTTTAAAAATAATCGGATCCAAATTTTTATGATCTCCTTGTGTTGTTTTTCCAATCCCGTTCCATGATCTCAATGAAAGTAAGCACACCGATTCGAACCCGATCTTTTTGAGTTTCGTGATTTGAGGTTGGCAGCAACTGCCATGCAAATCGAGCTAGTATTTAAACTCGGCTCATGTTAGTTTTAAAAAAGGAAGGAGAAACGGAAATATAAGAAGTATGTGAGTGATTTAACTCAGAGGGAGAGAACAACTGGTTGGCAATGCAACTGCAGGTTGCATCACCATTTTAGATTAGAAATTAATTTTATAATATTAGAAGACGGTTCGAATCGGATGTCGCTGGTAATGTTACTTTTTGGATTTATTGATTTTATCGCTCTAGTAACGAGCGTAGTGACTTTATGATTGATTATTAAAGGCCAATTTTAAGAAACTGTTTTTCGTCTTCATGCCTCCTCGACACATAAATTTCACTGCTAGCTTTGCAAAATTTTAATTAGTTTACCAATAAGTGTAACAAATTTGGTTATGGGCCCAGGCCATGTACTGTGTCGAGGCAGGCTAAGAAGTTGAACTAGGCCATGAACTTTGTCTATTTAAATACTGTTCCAGTCTAGAACTATTTTTTATGAACTCTGTTGCTAGTACGCTAAATCGAGTAACAGGTATGGAGTTTAACAACCAGATATCAGTGTTAACTCCAAATAACTGGGACACATGGAAGCATGATATGCAAGTACTCTTAATGCATTATGGTTGCTGGCAGTTTATAATACAGACCAAGACAGAGCAACCTGATGAAGAGGCAACATACAAGGAAAAATTAGATCTACAACTTCGTAAGGATAGATGTTATACGTTGATCTATACTAACATCAGTTCAGATTTGAAAAATCTGATAACGGAAACAACTGACGGAGTAGCGGCATGGAAGATATTAAAAGATCACTTCGAACCAGTCACAAGAGCAAGGGTAATTCAACTATTAGATCAATTTTTTGGAACAAAATACCAACCAGGGGAAGATGTTGGAATCTTCATATCTCGTGTAAAGACAGCGGCAACCAGACTACAAGAAGCGGGTCATAAATTGGACGACCTGTACATAGGCTTTCAATTAATAAGGTGGCTTCCTCAGGAATTCCAGTCTACCGTGCAACAAATCTACAGATGGAAAGAAGAGGACTTCAGAGTTGTCAAAATTGAAGCAGAGCTGATATTAGAAGCCAATCGTCTTCAGTTGATGAAACAAGATTTGGAGAAAGCGGAGAATGCTTACTTGAGCAGTTTCACTTCGAAGAAGTCGAAGACGTTACCTGGTGCTACGGCTGCAGCTCATGGAAATCAAATGGCAAGAATGATCACCAAAAGAAAAGTGGTAAGGTATTTAACTGTAAAACTATTAAAAATGTTAAACAATCTATTAAGACTATAGGTCCGTGTTATGTATGTAATAAGTACGGGCATCTTAAAGTAAACTGTAAAGAGAAAAGTCTCTACCAAAATCTCCTTCAACTGTAAATGAAACTTTTAACACAGAGTTTGATAAAGGTCTTTGGGTAATAGATACTGCTGCCACGAGTCATTTTTGTAATGACAAGAGTTTATTTTTAGATCTTAAACCGATAACTAACATGAAAATGTCGTTAGCAACGGAGGATAAAAGTTGTCCCGTAGAAGGAATCGGTACACTTAGATTTCGGGTAAAATATAAGGGGAGTTTTCATGAAATAACTTTGACTGATGTATTATTTAATCCTAAGTTGAGGAGAAATTTATTATCCGGTTCCAGATTAGAAAGTAAAGGTGCGCATTTTGTGGGTACTAAAGGTAAAATTAATGTTTTTAATAAAGACTGGATAAAATTGTTCTCGGCGACACGCCATGAACATTTGTATTTTTTTAAGCCGGATCATTATATTATACCAAAGAGTAAAGAAATTAGTTTTTTTAGTGATGTAACCGCTAAAACAAAAAACGGATCAATAGAAATATGGCATCAACGCTTTTGTCATGTTAATAACGATTACTTGGTAAAAACTAGTAAAAATGATAGTGTAAAAGGTCTCCCACGCTTAACTGATAATGGTAAGACTCGTTGTATACCGTGTAAATTAGCAAAGTCCAAGAGAGTTTCATTCAAAAAGACGGGGGCCGTAAGATCAAAACGTCCATTGGAATTGTTGCATATGGACCTCTGTGGTCCAATGCCAACTGAAAGCCAAGGCGGTAATAAATATTTCTTGAGTATAATTGACGATTATTCAAGAAAGGTGACTGTATTTCCCATCCGAAATAAATCTGACGTATTTCATACGTTTATAAGATTTCAGAAACGAGCAGAACGTTTTCTAAGTAAAAGGTAATAGCAGTTAGAACTGATGGCGGACTAGAATTTTGTAATAAAGATATGGATAATTTCTTGACAGAACTGGGTATAAAGCATGAGGTAACAAATTCATATACGCCAGAAATGAATGGGGTCGCGGAGAGATTCAATTTAACCGCTCTAGATGGCATCAAAACATTGCTTAAGTCTAGCGAAGTTCCCCATAAGTTTTGGGGAGAAGCATTACTTTGTTTCACTTATGCGTGGAATCGAATTTGTCACAAAGACAGTAACAAAACGCCTTTCGAAAAATATTCAGGTAGAAAACCATCGGTATTGCATCTAAAACCTTTTGGATGTTTGGCATACGCTGGTGTGCCAAAACAAATTAGGAAAAAATTCGATATGCGTGCGAAAATGGGAATTATGATGGGATACGCACAACGTACTAAGGGTTATAGAATATGGTTGATAGATGAAAATAAATTAGTCGAGACTATTAATGTAAGATTCGATGAAAATAAGAGGGAAATTAATTTTAGACAAAAAGTTAATAGTAACCTTGGATATAATTTAAACCTTCCTGATTATTATGATGATGAGGATGATTTTGATAGAGTAAAAGATTCATTAACGAGTCGTTTAGTTTCAGAGACAAGTACGGAAACGCCCTCAACATCTGAAAAACCAAATGTATGTTCCGATAATCATAGCTTGATCCCATGTACAGAGGTTAAGTGGATTCGAAATATAGGTAGGAAAGTAACTGGATCTAACGTATATTATAGTATAGAAGGGGAAGCAACCCGATTGAAATCTTTTAACGAAATAGAGAGATACTGTAAGAGGCATAATATTGAGTATGATCCTAGTTTATTTAATTTTAGAAAAGATGATACCGAATCCCAGGGATTTTCAGATTTATCAGAGCAACAAGAAGCTCTTATGGTTGAAGTAACTATTCCTAACTGTTACAAACAGGCGATAAGATCCAGAGACGCATCTAAATGGCGTAATGCAATGGATAAAGAAATTAACGTAATGATGGAACGTAAAGTTTGGGATTTAGTTGATCATCCGGATAATATAAAAATTTTAGAAAACCGTTGGGTTTATACCATTAAATATGATGAAAATAATAAAATTGTTAGATACAAGGCCCGCTTAGTTGCGCGAGGTAACACACAATTACGAGGTGAGTCATTTGACGAGGTATTTCAAGAATACAAATTAGAACTTTTAAAAGTTAAATCATTAAAACTAAGATGTTATTCAGACTCGGGATTTTTCTACAAATAGGGATGATCGAGTGTCAATGGGAGGGTTCATAACTTTTATAGACGAAACTCCAATTTCATGGCGAACCTTCAAGCAAAAATCCGTTAGTCTGTCGACCATGGAAGCTGAGTATGTTAGTTTAACAGAAGCAGCTAAGGAATTCATTTGGCTAAAGAATGTAATTGATAATAAAAGTTTAAATTTGGAATTAAGTGAAAATGTAATGTTTTGTGATAATCAAGCTGCTATAAGTTTTTCAAAGTCACCAGTAGAAAATTATAGAACAAAACATATCGATGTTCGTTATCATTTTCTAAGGAATTTGATATACGACAAGGTTTTCCAAATTAAATATATAGGTACCAAAAATAATTTGGCGGACATTTTTACCAAACCCATGGTAAAGGAAAAATTGTTAGAATTTTGTAGAAAATTATTTCTTTTTAGAGAATAAGACTTTGTTTCTTTTAAGATTAAAATATTAGTTTGTTTATTACAATAAAGATTGTGAATAAAATGTATTTTTTGTGTTAAATTGTATAACATGTGATTATAGATTAAAATTAGTTTACTGATTTGTAAGAGATAATGGTGCGAGATTGGAAAAAGGGGGCCGATTGTTAGACATTTTAAAAATAATCGGATCCAAATTTTTATGATCTCCTTGTGTTGTTTTTCCAATCCCGTTCCATGATCTCAATGAAAGTAAGCACACCGATTCGAACCCGATCTTTTTGAGTTTCGTGATTTGAGGTTGGAAGCAACTGCCATGCAAATCGAGCTAGTATTTAAACTCGGCTCATGTTAGTTTTAAAAAAGGAAGGAGAAACGGAAATATAAGAAGTATGTGAGTGATTTAACTCAGAGGGAGAGAACAACTGGTTGGCAATGCAACTGCAGGTTGCATCACAATTTTAGATTAGAAATTAATTTTATAATATTAGAAGACGGTTCGAATCGGATGTCGCTGGTAATGTTACTTTTTGGATTTATTGATTTTATCGCTCTAGTAACGAGCGTAGTGACTTTATGATTGATTATTAAAGGCCAATTTTAAGAAACTGTTTTTCGTCTTCATGCCTCCTCGACACATAAATTTCACTGCTAGCTTTGCAAAATTTAAATTAGTTTACCAATAAGTGTAACATGAAGAATTCTTTCAACCAGTGGGAGAGCCTACACCATTTATTGAACATCGTATAAATACAAGAAACCATCTTCCAGTTGCAGTGCCACCTTATAGGAGGAATCCTTTCAAGAAGGAAATATTAAAACAAGAAATCGATAGACTTCTCTCAGAAGGCATAATTGAAGAATGTGAATCCTCGTATGCTTCCCCAGTGGTACTTATACCAAAACCAAATGGAACATTTTGCATCTGTATTGATTACAGGAAATTGAATGAAATTACTGTCGCAGATACCTATCCTCTTCCTAGAATGGATGACTTGTTACATCAAGCAAAACTCACTCCTTTCATGTCTACACTTGATCTGCGAGCAGGATACCAACAAGATAAAGTGCATGTTGAAGATCAAGACAAGACAGCATTTGTATGTCCTTTTGGCACTTACCGTTTCTTACGAATGCCATATGGTTTGCGCAACGCACCTGCTACGTTTCAAAGACTGATGAACCGTTTTTGTAATGGTCTGGAAGACATTCTAACACTACCTTATCTAGCTGATATAATTGTTTTGTCAGAAATTTTTGAAAAACACATGTTTGATCTTAAAACTATTTTTGAAAGACTCTTACATTTCAAACTTAAAGCAAATAGTGAAAAATGCCATTTTGCCTCTTCTCGAGTTAATCAATACGAGCCATTTTTATTTCTACTGTGCGATTCGATCTATTTATCACTGGAAAAGTTCTCGCAACTAGGCTTGGCAGAGCCAATTCGTTAGCCTGATGATTGAATCAAAGGAAGGACTTTTTCAAGGATTAAAAACTTTTAAATAACTTGACAAAGGATTAAATACTTTTTTGGAAATTCATACTAGTTTACGGAATACCTTTCGTTTTAAGTGCGTCACTAAATGTACAACGTGCGCATATTGAACAACAGGAATGGCGCTGGTACACAAGTGCGCTTCAAAAGCCAGCGACGGACAACTATTTAGTCTTTAGTCTTCTCTTTCAAAAGCAGTACTGTTCTTTTTTTATGCACAAATCTGGATAGATGTAGTTTTTGTTTGTAATAGGTTTACTTTTTTTTTGTTTCGTCGAAAAATGATAAATAAAAAAATACGTCAAAAAATTGTGCGGTAACTTTATAGGAAACTTGGCGAAAATACTATTGAAACTTGCAATTCAGTGAAACAAGTGTATGGCAATCACGACTTATTGTATGTTTTTGAGTGGTTTAACCTTTTTCAAAATGGTCGAAAAGATATTGAAGGTGATTCCACATCACCCACTTGATTGCCCTTCCACATCAAAAAGAAAATGACAATATAAAAAAAAATTGGTAATCTGGTTCGATCTGACAATCAGTGAAGAACTCATTGGGTTGCTGAGACTGTAACGATTACGTTCGGCAAAGTTTATATAACAATTTTGGCATGCAAAAAGCGTGTACCAAAATTATGCCTAAAAATCTCAGGCAAATATGTTTGCAATGATAATTTCTATGCCTTTGAAAATTACCCAAAACTATTGAAAATGATAATAACGTGATACAAATTGTTTGTTGCTTATGATTCTGAAACGAAGCCCCAATTCATGCACTGGAAGATACCAAGAGACTTTGAATGAGCAATCGAAACTCTAAGCAATGATAGTTTTTTCGATATGCATGGGATTGGATACCTGAAAGCCAAACTATTAATCTGTATCACTAACTTCATATTCTTGCTGAACTTCGTGAAAGAATAAGGAAGAAACGATACGAATTACTGAGGGTCAAGTCTTGGGGATCTTTACCAAGAAAATGTGCCGACTCATTCCACATTGCTTCTCAAGTACAACATTCCAGTGTAATAGCATCTGTTTTATTCGCTAGATCTTGGGACATGCTACCTGTGTCTGTTTCCTAAGGTGAAATCTGCATTATAAGGTACTTGATTTGAAACCATTATAGCTGGGAAAGAGAAAACAGCTCGCTTCCTAAAGGAGCTCACACAAAACGTATTTCAGTACTATATCGAAAAAGGCAAGATTCGCATGGAGCGTTTTAGGGATAGAGAAGAAATGTATATTGAAGTTAATAATTAGATATGCGTGAAATTAAAATAAAAATATTTTTTAGCACCAGTCTCGTTATTTAACCACCACACCACGTACATTATGTTTAACCATTACATTAGAAATCTTACCTCGGCTTATGAATAAAGTATCTGTTTAAATAACGAGACGATTAAAGATAACTATTTCTTAAATTAGCGCTTCTCAAACTTTCAACACTCGCAATCCGAAATTCGATCATAATTTTCATCAAGCCCCCTTCCATACAGCAAAAATGTATTGAATTCAAAATACTATACATTGACTTTAAATCTACAATAAGACTTTAACCTCTTAAGTGCCACAAGCGTATATAAACGTCTCACCCAGCCAAAGCTTTAATTGCTTCTGACGTATACATACGTTTTTGAGGTACGGCCTTTTCTGTGCAACTGCTTTCCAAAAAATATTCCGAAGGCTTTGAAATGCAACAAACGGACCTGAACAGTGTTTGCGAATGATTTACTCATTTCAGAGGATTTTCTTTTATTTGTTCCTTTTTTTCTCCCCCCCTCCATACATTGTATATGCCTGCCTACATATAAAATGGTGGCATTGAGGAGTGAATAGCGTTACTATTAATCAGCAGTTAAGGAATTAATTATAAACCGTACAAATTATCAAGATAAGTGTCTTTTTCTGTATATAATTTAATATATGACAAGCTCATAGGGTCACTGGTAATTATTAAACATGTTCTTAACTTAGAATTTTGAATTAGTTATAAAATGCATTGTGCTGTACAGATACACTTATAAGTCTATTATATCAGTGTCAATGTGTATTTTATTTTTCATTATGTCAGAAAGTATTTTGTTTGTTTACTTTCAGTAAATTTATATATTTTTTAAATAAGTTTTACTTTTCGACTTTTCAATATGCTCGCGGCTCCCTTGTAGATTCAATACGTCCCCAGAGGGGAGCACCCAACAGTTTGAGAAACACTGTCTCTTAAATTCAAACAGAGCTGTGTTTGTGAACATTTTCATTCGTGCCCAGAATGTCCTAGTTTAATGCCAATGAGTGAATGAATACTAACGTTGCACTGTTAAGCTACTCTAGGGCTTTTGGAGATGAACCTCGTAATTTTCAACCATGGCCAAGAGACGAGGACGACACCTGAGCTGTGCCATGCCTTCTCCTAACTACCATACTACACCAACGGGAGGACGTTTGAGTTGCCGGTAGATTTAACGTACGTTGCTTTCCTACACGGTGGGTCTTCAGCGGTTCTTGGCTTGAAATCCTGACACTACTGTCACGAGTTCATTACCTTAACCACTAGGCCACCAAGGCTACTTATTTAATGCCAAAGCAATGATTTTTTCTGTTAACGTTTATCTACGTGATGAGTTAATCATTAGAAATACGCTTGCAATCCCAATAAATGCTGTAGATTTTATTTTGTACATGCAATGCCGCAATTTAATTATCAATTAATATCTATTTCTTGTTTATTTGTATGACACTATGACAAACATGTAATTAAAATACACAATTTAGATCAAATCATGTAGCAATGCTGAAATATAAAACAATTTTGTAATTTTTTAAAATTTACTACCAGGTTGCTTGTATCATCTGACTTTCGAAATATTAAGACCAAAAATATGTTAGCTGCCATTCGCCTAATTTATTTTCTTAAAACACAGTTTACATAAATGGAAATTGGATTGTTAATTATTCACTAAAAACATAGAAAATGAAGAAATAGAATAAGTTTTAACACCATATCAACTCAAAAGAACTTCCAAACAAATTTGGGAATTTGCCAGTGCTGCTTATAACCTCTCTGAATTATGATACTTTCAAAAGAGAGATACATTTTTGTACTTATATATTATGTCTCAACTTTCTTAAGGAATATACACATTTCTCAAATTTTTAAACTTGTGTTCCATGCCAAATATTGATTGTCGTTAAAAAAGATTATACATAATTCAACGCGTTCAAGTGGATAAATATGTGTATATTTAAAATAAATTAAGCTGTATTTCTCTAGATATGCAAAAGTTTACAAAAATGCTCTAATTTGTATTTCCTTTCCTAATTATTTACATACATATTATGTGAGAAAATAATATCATTTAGAGTAGAACCTTCTTCAAAAATAAATATTTACGTCTTTAAAATTCCGGGAAAAGATATTTACTCAAGTAGAGTTACTTGTATTAAAATAGTTTTCAATTTTCTGTTTAGAAGAAAATTCATTAACAAAAAAAGTGGGGTAAATTTGTTTCAAAGGCTATCATTGATTAATATTAGTCAAGTGGTGAAACGTATGAAAAAACTTAAGTTTTCTTTTTTTTTCTTTTAATCGCTAGCTGTGCAAGGGTTTTACTTTATTTTGGCTTTAAAAGTTTTAGTTTGTAAAACTTTATTCGAGTAAAGTTTTATTCTTGTTCCTTAAAATCCTGTTTTTATGATAAATTTCAAATCAGAAAAGTTTTTTTTAATATTTATGTTTAATTATTATAGAGATAAAGTATTATTAAAAAAGAAACTTTATTTAAGAGTTATGTTATAATATTTATATTACGTATATAAAAATATATAAATCTAATTTGTGATTGCCACACTCACACACAAACAGTATTTGCTTTTTTCAAAAATATATTCCTTTAAAAAGTCGGTGATAATAACGCACATAAGTAAACAAATCTACTTGATTGAAAAAGGCACTCAATTTTAGAATAACTGTTTAGGTTTTAAAATTATTTTAAAGAGTATTCGTACTTGAAATCCTTATGCAGTTATCAAATTAGTAATTTTATCTAAATATTACAAGCGAAACAGCAAATACACGTGTAATGCCAGTTTTGAATTCAATGGGAAATACTTGATTGCATTTATCACTCGACCATTCAGAATTAGACTCATGGATTGACAAGGTTTAACCCCTTGAAGGGTTGTCCTGTACAACTTATGGGCTATCAAAATCTGTCCACAGCCAGTTTGCCTGTACTCTGTACCGGAACAGTTATTTTCTTCTTTCTATCTTTGATTTGCACATATTTTTAATTCTTATAGTGAGATTATTAGTACTAGTGTTTTAAGAGATGAAGTTCGTCCTGAAATATTTATTGTCCGGGATTTTCTTTGTGGTGAAGACGGGAATGATTCTTTGAAGGTAGTAATTAATATTTTTGAAAATATTTGATAAATAATAGGAATTGACAAGGCCGTGTGCAATTTGTTGCTTGAGAAAAAAATGAAAAATTTAAAGATAATTCACAAAAAGGCTGATGTTTTCTCTGTCCCCATTGCAATGTATAGCTTAGTATTACGCTATGCTGCAAACCGTGTGTGTATATATATATATATATGCAGACACACACGAAATTTCAACCGTTTGAAAAGGAGGTACGAACATGAAATTCTTTTGCGGTATGAGAGAAATTATTTTTAAGATACATGAAATACTCTTCATAGCACGCTGATGGTACTTATAAAATGTAAACATTTAGCGGTTATTTATGTTCCAAAATTATAAAATAAAAAAAAAAAAAAACTTTACGAAAACTATAAAATTTAAAATTAAAATTAAATTCTTTCACTTCGCATTCTGTCAAGTATAATGCTTAATTATATGCCAGAAAAAATTCGAATTTTCATGGAATATTTTGGGCAAAAGTTCGACTTGTTAAGGGGTTAACGTGAACTCGCCTATCCATCTCCATATTGAAGAGGCAGTAATATATCTATAGAAAGTTTAATGTGCATCAGCTATCATTTTATAATTGATATTTTGAACATTGTGTGACTTAATATTTTTTTGACGAAAGACACTAATAGTGATAATGTTTTTGAAAAATTCCAGTCTCTAGGTACAATAAGCAAGAAGTATAATTTAGTTTTTTGTTTGTCAAATATATTAAAATTTTTAATTAGGTATAAATGAGCAGATTTTGTTATTTTTCTCAATAATGTAAGGAGTAAATGTTACAATTTTTGTAATTTAGCAGAGACTCCACTCTGATAATAAGCCTGTGTATTTATTGCTTGATTAACCAGCATTAACTCCCGCCTTGAATATTCAATAATTAAATGTTAGTTATAGCAATACTTAAAAAAATGAGAAATAGTCTTTCTAAAATGACCGTACTTTTCCAAATTGAAACTGTATTCTAAATTATTTGAATTTATAGGTTTTTTTCTGTTTCTTTTATTTTATACCGTTTGTCTTTAAAAAACTCCAGAAACAAGCACTGAAATTCGGGTAAACAGACAAGGGTAGCCGCTCAACCGGTATTATGGCTAGTGAGGCTGTGACGTAGGACATGGGTTCGAATTTTGGAGAATGCATGGATATTTGTAAATGTATAATATCTGTGTGGCATGGGGATACTCTCTAAATAACTATAGAACCGCAAGCCTCTCGTGAGGTGGTGGAAGGGGAAAGAGAAGCGTGAAGTTCCTGACCATCTTATCAGGATATTTCGGTCTAAAAATAGGGTGGAACCCAGCCAAATCCAAATGTCACCTCTTTGGTGCACGGAGCTGCATCTACGGATCTGAGAACATCTAGCCCTTTGTCGCTAAGAAATTCGTGGACCTTGATCCGACATCATTAAAAAGATAGTATTAACAACAACATACAACGTTAAAATATAAATTATACATATACGTTTTATAACAATGTTTTGAGATTAATACTTCATTTTATATTATCATGTAAAAAAAACAATGAGCTGTTTTAAAATACTACCTTTAGTATCCGAAGGTTCTGCTAAAAAAAAAATTAAAACGATAACAAATTTGTACTAAAATCTTATTACAATATCAAATTAATTTAAATATGTAATTTACATATTTTGAATGTGTTCAGTTTTCGATATTAGAAGGTTGTTGATTTTGTTGTTGGTGATTTTGCTAATACCAGACTTTCTAGCAATGATAGGCAATTTTCATGATTCCAAAAGTTTCTAAAAGTCTGAAAACACAATAGATATCTGAAGGACATCGTCCTTTTCGAAATTTTAACAAGTGTTTGGCAGAAAAATCCATATCCAAGTGGAGAAAAATATTATTATTTTTATTCAAACAGGTATAGATAGATTTTACAATATTGAATGGCATTTGGCGATGTCTGCTGATTTGAGGTAAATGATGGACTGAAAAAAAATATAACCTAAAAATTAAAATAATTATTGCAACAATTTAACTTAGAATAAATGGAGAAATATAAATAGGCAGAAAATTTTTATAAGTACACTAGTCAACTTTGGCTTGATTTTGAAATAAAGCCAAGTAGATCTTTGGCAGGGTCTAATGTTATCGATTAAAATTTAAGAAAATTTAACTATTTCACGGAAAAATAAATAGCAAATTGAAGTCAAAATTTAATACTTTATATGTAAAAATTAACTAAGGAAAATAACCCAAGCTTGGAGACACCATTACACACAACTCTTTTTTTACACCATTTTGAAATGACACGTTTTATCAATACACTTTTTTACAAAAACTTTTATTTTGGGAAGAAATTCCTTTTTTTTATTCTAAATTTAATCCGAAGATGGTCGGTTTATGTCCACACATTTCTGAGTGACTTGATCTACTCCATGGCTTTGTTACTTTATATTCTAGAGTTTCGGAGAATACCTGATTTTTATAATCACTATTTCATCTATTTTGTTGTACTCAATAGAACTTCGTTCTTCAATATAATTGCATTTTGTATTAGAATGTGCAGTTTTTAGGATGCAACAAAAAATTTCAATAAATTTATAAAAGTTGATGTTTAAGTTAATGAATTTAAATTCAATGTTGAAATTTCCAGTATTATCAGGGTATTACAGCAGTATTGAAGATGTACCACATATTGCAAATGTGTCAATGGAATCCCATGGAAGAAAGAAATTTGAATGTCGTGGAAGCATGGAGAAAATTAAAAATTATGCATTACATTACACATGCTTCTTTTGATATTAACAACAGCAGTGCTAATTAAATTTGAATGCTCTTTCGAGAAAGATTTGACCAGCATGCATCAAAGTGGAAGTTTCGTAGTACAAAAAATCATTTGCGTGGACTGAAATTATAACTCTTTCAAATGAAACTGGTGACGAATGTTTTAATTACATGAAAAACGTTAATTTTAATTTTTCTGTAATAAAAATGAATTATTTTTCTTTCATAAATATGTAACATGGATTTCATCATTACATTTTTTCACAGCTTTCTAAGGAATAATTCTACCATGGGAAAAAGAAAAAAACAGCTGGATGTGTACTAACGTTAATTGAAGCAAAGATATTTTAGCTGACTCTATGAATCTATAAAGGCATAATTAAAATTATTATTACAATCTTCGCTTACTAAACAGGCAAATCAATTTAGTACACAATTACCTGAAAAATACGATTATAATATATAAGCAAAACCTTAAACATTATGTGACGAATGCCTATCAGAATGTTACAAAGAAATTAAATCTTAAACAGCTATTAAAAAAACAAAACAAAGTTTAATATTTTGATTTCTTTTTTGAGAACATTTATAGCCCCGTGCCCCAGAATGTATCACACGGGAACTCACATAGAAGTAAGAGCGAAACCCACATCATAAAGAAGAGTTACATGACAAATACCTTTGCCTTACCCGGAATTCGAACCCAGAACCTACGTCACCGCAGGCAGCGTCTGTACCCACTATACCAGATGAGTGACTAATACTCTATCAAAATCACCATAAACAGTTCCAAGTAAACCCAAAATACATGCCAGAAAATCTTAAAATTGTAATTTGTATTTCAATAGTGACGTGAAATGAAATTTAAGAAATTGCCTTAAACATTGAAAAAAATAAACATACTTATCATATAATCCCGTGAATTAATTTCGCCAAAGTAAGACGTAGCCAAGTGCACAAAAATATTGTGCTTAAACATGCACGGAACGATTTCTTATTGCATATCGGATCATTTGTCGACTTCTTTTGATTTGAGGTAAATGTTTGGTAGGGATTTAATTTAGGAATACTCGAGAAATACAAAATAACCAGAAACTTTAATCTGTAAGCTACTCTTTTTTGGCGAGATTTTGAAATCACGCCGAATAAATCTTTTTCGGCCTGTCTTATGTTATCGTAACTATTAGAAATTTTCACTTTTTAGCAGACAAATCAATAGCTTACAGAAATCAAATACAATTATAATTTTTGCTTAAAAAAAGATATATAATTTTAGCTTAAAATTACAGAAAAAAATACGTCGTAATGTATAAGCAAAGTTTTTAACATTGCGTGATAATATCACAGAATGTTGCCAGAACTACAACACAAAACTTGAGTTGTTTAAAGAATAATCAGTAAGAAAAAATTATTTATTCGAAAAATAATCCTAATTAAGTATCAAAAAACCGAAAAATTGGATACATATCCCTACCTATAAACATAACTATAGTAAAAATATGTAATAACCTTGAAAAACTGCGTGTAAAGTAAAAGTTTTAACTTTTCGTGACAGACATGACATTATAGGACAAAATAACACCTGAAAATCACTTAAAAATTAAATTTTAAAAAAAATTATAAAGAATTACGAAATATATAATAAGTACGTAAAACCCGTCCGGATTCATGGTGCAGTAGTTTTGGAGAGTAGCGGCTTTGAACACACAAACACACATTGCCTTTTTACTTCTATAGATTCAGTATTACAAGTTATTTTTTCGGTATATTTTACCTATTTATTACAATATATTCAAATAAAATTAAAATATGTTGAAATATATTAAAGCAGTTCAATCTTAGTCCTCTCCGCTAACGAGATCCAAAATATCTTTAAGTAAACATTTTCAATAAAAAAAACTGCCTAAGACACCACAGAGTTCTTAAATTGTTACTTTACTATTGTATTTGGAAGTTGTTAAATTACTAAAATATAGTAAAAATTGAAATTAATGATTGTGAAATAGAAACATTCTCAATAAGTTGAAAATTTCAATTTTTTACATGTTTATGCAGTGCTTCCTGAAGTTTTATGTATGTTTCATTTCTCTCTCAAATTAGCATCATTTTTTTATTTTTGAGAACAATTTACATAACATTTAATTATATTTGTTTTAATTATATATGGTAAAACATATGAAAATGTTTCAAAGAAGTGAAAGTTCAGTTACATTTAAATAAGTATCGTTAAAACCGGTGTACTCGTATAACGCGCACTTATACTTTCAGCCTTTATTTTTTTAATTTTTCGGCATGTTCGTCATAGAACGCGTACCCTTTTTTACGATGAAACCTGAATTGTAAATGTGCAATATTCTTCAGTTTTCAAGTCATTTTTCTAGGTATAATCTCAGGTTCTTTTAAAAAAAATACTACAGTTTTCTAACTGCTACTCTTTAAGTTCATAACGAGCATATTATTTCTTTCAACTGCACACTTCTACAATATATCTCGCAATCTAATTGTTTATGTTCATTTCTTTTATTTTTTTAATTTTAGAGCTATAATTTTTATGCCTGGCGTATAACACACACTCGTAAATTTCGATATAATATTTTATGTTAAAAGTGCACGTTATACGCAGATTATATGTTAAATATTTTTTAATAAATATTTGATAAAATTATCATTACATATTCATTTGTATAACAGTAATATGCATGCACTTTTTCAAGGCTGTACGATATATATTAAACCAAAAAAAATTTTTGTGCTGTAATTTACAGTTTCGAAAATTTTCAATTTAAAAGCGCTGTGACATTTTTATTTTTGACAGATCTATGCAGTTTTTTAAAAAAATATATAATTAATTTTTTTAAATTTAAATAGTGCAAAATAGAATGAACTTCAGAAGAAGAAATATTTCTTTTCCAACGCAAATTGAAGAATGTATTTTTGACCAAAAATATCCATGCGAAATTACAAGAACCATGTTTTTCCGCTGGACAGGGCTATACGTCCGATGGAACTAAATATTATTTTTTATTCTTATTATCAGACAGTACGTGGTCTTAGTAGTTTATTACCTTATTTGTTTTTAGTTATAAAATGAATGATAAATAAAAAAAAAATAATTTACAGAGGAACAAAAAGTTCAGATTTTCATTCATAAGAAAGAAAATTAAGCAATAGAACGTCCATCGGTGTGCATTGGACACGGAAGCCTGTTTACTTTGTTCTCCTTGACGCATTTTTGCAGGGAATATAAAAAAAAAATTCGTGACCTTTTTTTTTTTAATCCTTTTTACTGGTGATTACAAAGAAACGGTTATATGGTTCACAAGAGGTTAATTAGGAGTGATTTTATAACTAAATATACCCATAACGTCCACTGGTGTCATTTCGACACGAAAGCAATTTATCATTATTATTAGCTGTCATTCAATAAAATATAGTTTATTAAGTTCACACCATTAGTAAAACAAACTTCTCAAAGTCCTTTTGCGCAATTATTTGACCTTAAATGCAGTGTTATTGAGAATCAATTATACTAACATTTTTTTGTGTCTAAGTGTTTCGTTCCGTATTATTTGCTTATCTGCTCATAATGTAAATAATTCATTCAATTTTCAAAATTAAAGTACAGCAGACGCCAAGAAACGATGACTCATATAAAGTTCTATGTCATGGTGAAATTTTTAATTGGTTGGCTTTCTGAGAATGAATCGGATGGTGGATATCCGTCTTACTCTAATTTAGATTCCGTGAAAACATAGTATTGAGTTTAAGCGGCTGAGAAGAATCTTAAGAAAGTACAGATGTAATTGGTAATATTCCAATAAATCCTGATATATATGTAGCTAGAAACTGCTTAAAATGGATATCGCATAATAGTAATGCTCCTGCCAGATTTGAGACTCGAAATTTTTTGTGACAAAACAGTGGTCCATCAAACTTAGCGACACATAACACCGTCTGAGTTAATGATATGAAGGTCATAAAATATCATAATTACATGAAATAATATTAAAAAGTCTTGAAACTAAACTCGACTGAACAGTTATTTAGTTCAGCGTTTCTCAAACTGTGGGGCACTCCCCCTGGGGAGCGCGATAACCCTACGAGGGGGGCGCGAGCATATTAAAAATAAAAGTTTTAAAAAATAAATTTTTGACTGAAGTAAAACAAAATGCTTTCTGACTTATTAAAAAATACACATTTACACGGATATAATTAATATATATCATAAAAAAAAATCCAATTCAAATCCTCCTTAGCTATCTGTGATCCTATAATTGAATAAGAAAAATATATATTTTTTTTTTTGCTTTGCTGTAATCCCATGATGTGAGATTTTTTATTACATTTCTTTTAACCCTTAAAATACTACTTTTGATTATCATATATTTGACTTTTAAACTTACTGGTATGTTTCACCCCGTTTCTTTTTCTTCAGAGAGAGTTGTAAATAATATTTTTCTGTTGCATTTTTTCCATTTGAACGAGTTTTATAATATATGGATAAGCATATATTGAGCACTTTGAAGGAATCATTTCTCCAAGATATATTTTTATTAGCATTCTGAACCATATAGAGCATAATGAAAAATGTTTTACACAATGAGTTTTATAATATATGGATAAGCATATTGAGCACTTTTAAGGAATTATTTCTCCCAGATATATTTTTATTAGCATTCTGAAACATATAGAGCATAATGAAAAATGTTTTACACAATTATTTTTTAACTGAGATTGAATATACTTTTAAAGTGGAAGTGTTTGCATGAGGTGCAAATGTCAACCCAGGCTCACGAAATCGTTACTTCTGGGAAAACTGCTTATTGGTTAACAGTGACCTTGACATTATCCTTGTATTAGACAACCTTAGAGGGAACTAAAATGTATTTGTCAGAAATATGCCTCTTCTTTGAGAGTAGCAAAGTAGTTTTTTACAATCAAGGAACTTGTTTTGATCGAATTCCGTGCGTGACCACTTTTGTTAAAAAAATATTTTCTATGAACAAGCTACATTTCCCCCATTAACAATTTCGTGGTTTTGATTGTTGTGCTGTACTACTTATTATGGTTTATAAATATAAATGAGCAGAATATTAAAAAAATGGGCTTCTGTGATCTCTATTGAAAAAAGATGAAACTGATAAAGTATTTGAAGAACCTGCTGAAATAATGCATATAAATCAAGATAGCGAAAGTAAATAGGAGAAAAGCGACAGACATGAAACATTTAAGTTGCATGTAAATTTTCAAATGCTGCCTAAAGTGTATTGTGAGGAAAACTATGAAGCCATAAATGCAGTACTTCGCCTTGTCAAAATTACACAAGGAAGAAAAGTTCAAAATGTTATTTGTAGATCATCAAACGATTGCAAAACTACAAGAACCAGAGCTTAAAAAGACAGTTGTGCTAGAAAATAACGTTCCTGTATTGTTAGCGAAAAGTGTCTGTGGTTTATGTCCTTTATTACGGGCACGCACATTTAGAACATTTTTTTAGTTTTGTTGGATTTTTTTCTCTAATTATCAAATAAAAATTGAAACGTCCTTCAAAGTAGGTAAGTTTCTTTTCTCTTAATTAAATTATTCACCGAAATTGTGATTTTTATCGTGTATAGTAAAAATAATAAAATAAATTATAGTTTAAAAACAAATTAAAAAAGACGCTTTTCTAATGAATCGAACTAAAAATTAAAAAAAAAATAAACATATAAATTACTTAAATGTAACAGAGACAAAATTTAATGCTTATCTTGTTAATTTATACTCTTTATAATTATGATCATATAGTAGCTTTAGCGCCAAAGTGCATTATTTTTGCATTTAATACATTACTATATTTCAATACATTACAATACATTGCCGTTTGAGGTGGGGCGCGATAAAAATTATGATTGAAACTTGGGTCGTCATTAGCGAAAGTTTGAGAAGAGCTGCTGTAGTAGAATTTAACAAATATATATATGTCGGTCATCTTAAGATATTGTAGTACATCAGCTGGAAGCATAGATAAAAACTTGATCGCGGGTTTCTTACGGTCACTGAAACGACTGCAGAATATTTGACCAATGCAGTGCCGTTAGAACTAGGAAAAAATGGCTTAGTTATTCAGAACTAACGTGAGCAAGGATACGGCAATAGATCAAATATGGTAGGCGTAAATAATAGAGTCAAAACACAATATTAAATAAAAATCCCAGGGCATGTTTCATACCTCTCGGTAGTCATAGCTGGAATCTGTTATTGGTAGTGGCTGCTAATTTGTCTGTGGCAACAAAAACATTTTTTTTTAAATTCAGACGATTTTTGTTGTTGTTATTTTTAAGTTCTAAGAAACGCTGGGAAAAATTAAATCTTATTATTGAGCCTTTTTCAGACAAAAGGTAAGAAGGCAGATACGAGGAGGTGAAGGCACCTTATTACAATTTGATAATGTTGTTGCATGCAGAGAAAACTAAAAAAAATAGAAAGAAACGGAACAATCCGACACACTTAGTGATTGCGATTCCGCTTTAAATGAAATGTTCAGTGTGGAAAATATCTTATTATTACATTTATGGTATGAGTGAACGCGTGTCAATGCCATAATTTGCTTATGGTAATCTGAACAAGCCAGTGCTTCTCAAACTTTCAATATACGTGACCCACTATTCAATCATCATTTTCATCCAGCCCCCCTCCATACAATCCAGTTTTATTGAATTCAATAAAACTATACTTTGACACTAAAGCTACAATATATCTACGACTTGAACTTCTTTTGTTGTACCACTCAGTCAAATTATTAATTTCCTGGACGTATGTATACGTATATTCCCAAATTACAATATATTCTGTGCTGTGCTATCCATAAAATTATTCCGAAGTCTTTGGAATGTGATGAAAGGACATTGACAGTGTTCGCGAAAGATTTACTTAAATCAGAGGATATGCTTATTTATTTCTTTTTCCCCCCTCCCCTTGAAAAAAACATCAAATACGCTCGTCTTCATGGAAAACGGTAGCATTGGCGAAAGAATCACATAACTTTTAATCGGCAAGGAATTAATTATAAACCGTACAAATTATCAAGTTAAGTGTTAATACAAACCCATGGGACCACTGATAATTATCAAGTTTGTTCTTAACTTAGTATTGTTCAATTAACCCTCCATCTGGACAGAACGGATTTTTCCGCCCTACTAGAGAGGCTTCGAAATGGACTGCACGGATTTTTCAGCCTTCAAATAACGTTTTCAAAAGCGGATTAGCCGCACTTTTCTGAAATCCTTTCCCCCTTTTAAGGTTTAACATCTTGAAAGATAATGAGGGACGGAGGAAGCAACACAGCAGGAGTTTTATGGCTCGCAGGGAACCCCGTGTTTTTACCCCCCCAATCGTAAAAGATCGGGGAGAAATTTCTTTACAACCCAAGAAATGTTTCTTTGCTAGCTTGTATGTTAAAAGTTTCCAAAAGTCCCAACGCATAAGTAAAATATGTTACAATTCCCTTTTGGTTTCATATTAATTTCAAACTGTAACAAGTTGGGGCGTGTCAGGGCAATCTGCTATTTTATATAGTTAGACAAATTATCTTTTTTTAAGTATATTCTTTCGCTTCATTTTTCTTATAGAAAGCTTTCAGTTTTTGAAACATGATTATTTTATTATAAGATACCGAAAAAATTAATAAAACATCAAACTCTTTAAAATTTGGAACCTTTTCAATTTTCCAACCACTAAAAATGAATAAATTTAAACTTCATCAAATCATTTGAAACATTTTCTTACACTTTGATAAAAATAATAACGAAAAAAAAAAAATAATTAAGATTTATTAGTTGTTTTTTTTTTAGATTTTAAAGCCTAAGTGTCCAGGGAAGTTTAAGTACAGTGCCTGGGGTTATATATTGTTAAAATACACCGAATTATATTTGAATTTTAAGTGCTTGAACTTCAGTTTACATCAAAGACAACATGAATGAAGATTTTCACACATTTTTTATAACTTGAATGTTTGAATAAATGGTAATCAAAAATATACGGAAACATTTATAGTAGACATTTATGCATATAAATAAACATAAAAATCAATTTTAAATTCGAGCTATTGAAAAACATTCGAATTATATATTGTTCAAAAATATCTATTTATACAAAATATACCTAAACATTTATCTTTTTTAAAGGCTAACTGAATAAGTAATTAAAAAATCTGGATATGTTTTGAAATCTCGAGCTTATATAAAGCTAGAAATTTTATGTTAGAAATTCCATTTGAAATTTCGAAAAAAAAATGCATCGCGCAGTTAAAAATTATTTACCATAAGTTTTAGCAATTGTTTGAGTATAAT
Source organism: Trichonephila clavipes (assembly GCA_019973935.1). Classification (NCBI taxonomy): domain Eukaryota; kingdom Metazoa; phylum Arthropoda; class Arachnida; order Araneae; family Nephilidae; genus Trichonephila; species Trichonephila clavipes. The sequence continues at coordinate 44,005 of BMAU01003016.1, read as the reverse complement.
AAAAATTTCAAATTTTATTATATAGCTTCTTTGGTATCTTTTAATATATTTCGGCCGCGGTAACCGAGTGGTATAGGTATCGAAACGTGGCTTGCTTTGTCACGAGTTCGAGCCCAGTACCACTAAAGACCCGCCGTGTAGGGCAGCGATGCACGTTAAATCTGTCGAGAGCTGAAACGTCCTCCCGTTGGTGTGGTGGGGTAGTTAGGAGAGGGGGTGCCAGCTCAGGTGTCGTCCACGTCACTTGACCATGGTTCAAAATTACGTGGTCCGTCGCCAAAAGCCCTCGTGTAGCTGAACAGTGGGACGTTAATATTTAATCATTCATTTAATATATTTCGAAGATTTCATACAATTCGGTTGAAAACCGCATGCTAAGAGCAAAAAATATACTAAAAAACTTGATGAATATACAATTATAATAAATTCTTACATAAAGAAGCAAAACTGAGAAGCTAAAGCGTAGGAATAAAAAATTTTTAGTATATCTGAAGTAGTTTTCGAAATATTTATTTTAAAGTTTAGAAAATTTTTGTGCGTTATGTTATACTTGATATCAATTAAATGGTTAAAATAATGTGTGTGTGTGTTAATATTAGTCATGTAATCGTTTGATGACACATTCATATACTAATAAAATTTATAACGGCCATTGATGCGAATGTCAAGAATTTATGTAATTTTATAAATTCAGACATTAAGATATTGATGTAGAAAATATAAAACGACCATCTAAAATACATGAAAAATGCAGTCTGCTATAAAATGATCTTGACAAAGAAAATCCGGCATTTTCACTTACTATGGCAGAGCCGGCTTAGTCAGGGGCGATCTGGAAAAACAGAGAGAGAACCGCGGTTTTTTGATGGATGCCGCTCTAGCTTTTAAAGCTCCCAGGAAGAATTATATATATATAAATTACAAATGCAAAAAAAATCTTGTAATTTTCCATACATTTTATAACAACGAATTGTGGAATTGTCTTCCAATACATTGTTGTGTTTGACAATACCTAAGGTAACCAACCCTATTTTAGATAGATTTGTACTATTTTTTCGTAACCGTATTCCTTTTAAAATTAATTCGTGCAGCCGAAATACACCTTTTGTACCCTTAAAAATTTATGTTAACTATAACGGTTAATTTTAATTTATGCAACTTGTGAAATGTTCATAATTAATCATTTCCGTCTAAACAGTTTACATGAAAAAAAAGTTTGGACTCCCTCATTCATTAGGGATTTATATAAGATTCTAACATTAAATTTTATTTTTCAACGAATAGGATTGAGTGGAAGTGTATAGTGCTTCCACACCACAGGTCTGGGGTTCTATTAACGGGCTGCGCAAGGTCGACTCTGTCTTTCATCCCCGCTACATTGGGTCAATAAATGAGTACCAAGCTTGCTTCGGGTCTTAAACACTGAAGGTTTCTCTTCAGACAGACCACCAAATCGGGACATCTGTTCATGCACCTCAGCGTCCAATGTTCACGTGTATTATGATGGGCACAGTAGTTCCTGGCCCTTATGGATTGTTGTGCCACTGAGTTTGAGTTTTAAGTTTGAGGATTACCTCACTTTGGGGATACCCCTTAGATAAACATGTATTTCCACTCATTTGCAATTAAACATTTTTCTTTCAATTACGTTTATTTCAGAAGGAAGTTTGATTTTTCAAATGTATTTGCTTAATAACATGTATATTTGTGTATTATATTAAAAATTTGATCAGTCCAAAATTACATGTTTTTAGCTCCTCTAAAAGCTTTTAGGATTTTACAAGTGATCTTACAATCCATATACGTTTTATAGTAGTATATTTAAAAATGATAAGGACATTTTTACGACTGTGTGAGCTGTTATGCCTCGTTTATAAATATAAAAAATTGCATTCAGCTACAGTTTTTAAAATGTACAGAAATAAGTGGAACAAAAGGATGCTTACATATTATGAATATTTTTGACTGCAGTAAGATATATTTATATTTCAGTTTCTTTACAATTTGAATAGAAGTTGTAAGCCATTTTGCAAATAGTTTGATATTAAGTATAAACCCATAGGCTGTTTAATATTGTAAAGTGTTTTACTTTGATACCAGCACACATTAAAATAAGGCTCATTTGCAGTTATATGATCAGCTTCAGTGATATTTAATTTTTCAAAAATAGTCTACACGTACGAAAACATTCTTTCACAACCTTTCACATACTATATCTTCCCTACAGCAAGAAATATTTGTGTTTACTGAAAAATTTAATACAGGATACATTTCCAAGTGTTAAATTTGTTTTTAAAATTTGGTATGAATACATTGTGGAACTGTCGGTTAACTTCACTGAACAAAATTGGTTTAAGTGTACTGTTTTGAAAGACAAGATTAATTAGGGAGAACTTTTCTCACAATAGAATTCGTAATGACTGAATTGTGTGAAAATGTAGTTATCGATGTGTGACATTTTTCCTTGTAATAAAAGAAACAGAAAGATAAGAAATTTAACTTGAGTAGAAAATGGTTAGAAGTACTGTCATGCGCATTTGAAGAAGTATATCCCCCATTAAAATTAAAAATTATTGACTGAATGTGTGTTATGTCCATCACAAATGCCGATGTAGAAAAGGAATATTTATTTAATACAAGAAGTTCGAAAAAGAAAACACTAGGAAGGAAAATTTAAATTTTTCCGAAAAATATTCAGTTAACATAAAAATATCTTTTATATGATTTTAATTAAAATAAATTACAAGTATTGAAATCCTTTTTTATGCTATTTTAAATTAAAAATATAACTGAATAGAGAAAGATCAGTTTTATTTCATAAATATAATCATTTTATGTAATATTTATTGTGTTATTGTTTAAAAATGAGATAGGGACTTTTCTCTTTTTACCTCATTACTTTTTTAAAAACAGGAAAGTTAGCGCGTTTTCTTACTCTCATATTCAAAAATGAATACAGGATGCTTTTTTCTGGTTCAAATCGCAATACCAAATATATATATATATATATATATATATATATTAATTTTTAAAAAATGACAGAAAAATAAATTTTCTTTGAAGAAAATATAATTATTTTTCAACTTCTAACATACTATTTAATTCATTTTTCCTCTTTTTTTTACCTTTCATTTCATTTTTAATTTTACTGTGACTGAACATATATAAGAAAGAAACACCCTATCTTTCAAAGAGGATTGATCAAGAGGGGATATCTACGCTTTCAAAGAAGATTGCCCAAGGCAACTTAACAGCTAGCTGTAAACGATTGATCTCTTGGTTCTTACTTTTCAAAAGGGACCGAACTGGGTCGTAAAATTTTCCCGTTCGACCTCCCAAGTTCTAAAGGGGGAAAGGAAAAAAGTATGTTGCATATTTGAAGGGAATCGCAAAATAAGAGTTAAACGCTTTCGGAATAACTTTTCAGAAGGAAGGTGTCCAGTTAGAGGGTTAATAATAAAATACATTGTACAGTACTTATACATTTATAAGTGTATTATATAAGTGTAAATGTGTATTTTACATTTTATTATATCAGAAAGTATTTTGTTTGTTTGCTTTCAGTAAATTAATTTTTTAAATAATCTTTTGTTTTCGACCTTTCAATGTGCTCGCGCCCCCCTCGTAGTGTTATCACTCCTCCGAATGGGGTCACACTCCACAGTTTGAGATACGCTGGTACAAGCCCATTTACGCTTTACTATTGAAAATTTGCGTACATTTTGTTGCTGGACCAAAGAGCAAACTGTATTCGGAAGATGCTTGTCTGACCCTCCTAAGTAAGTCAAACAGTTATGATTTGCCAAAATATTTTAAAAATAAAAGGGTAGCAACAAAGAAAAGAATGTTTGATTATGAGGGCGGTTATCAACCTATAGAGTCTGTCAAAAGCCGGTATGTGAAACAGACTTTTTAATACCATGATTGATTCAGTGATAAGCAATATAGACTCAAGTTTAATGTCTTTACATCATTATTTGGAAAATTTTGTTTTTCTCTATGACATAAGCAAGTTAAAAAATATAATAAACCATCAAATACTGAAAAACTGTCAAGAGTTACCCACAGTCCTGCAAATAGGTAAGATCAGTGACTTCTAACCTTACGAATTATATTAAAAAATACATACTATGATCCCAAATTTACCCAACATCATTACAGACGTAAAACTTCTGCTCCAAAATGTCACAGAGTACGATTTGAAACAAATTTTCTGAAATATTTACATTGTCTTTTGAATTTTGTTAATAATGCCTGTAAGTACCACTTCTGCTTAGAGGAGCTTCTCAAAGTCAAAGCTGATAAAAAATTATGTTGGAAAAACTATGGGTCAGGAAAGACTTTCAGCTTCGGCAGTTTTTAATGATGTATATAGTTATACATATTTTATTTTACGAAAAATTATACCTCAAGTGCGAACTGTTAAATATATCAGAAATTTATGCAACCTCATTCCTTTTATTTAAAACCAGACTGAGTAACAGGAACGTGTTGCAGTGTACAGCTCATTTTCATTTTATAAAAAAAATATACCTTAAGTGGAAAAAAGTGGGTAAACATATAAGAAATATGTTCTTTATTTTTTCTGAGCCACAGCAACGCGTGGCTGAAGGCAGCTAGTTATATAACAAACTTAAATCTTAAAGAAGCTATCAAAAACAAAATAAAGGTACAAAATTTTTATGAAAAACCCATAAACAGTTCCAAGAAAACAGAAAATATACATTAGAAAATCTTAATTCAGTCATTTATATTTCAGAGAAACATCAAATGAAATTATGAAATCGCACCAAGTAGATCGTTTTAAGTAAATGTAATATGTTACCGCCCCAAATCTTAGTAATTTTAACAAGTATTTGGCAGAAAAATCCATATCCAAGTGCAGAAAAATTTTATTATTTTTATTCAAACAGGTATAGATTGATTTTACATTATTGAATGGTATTTGGTGATGTCTTCGGATTTGAGGTAAATGGTGGACTGAAAGAAAATGTAACCTAAAAATAAAAATAATTATACAACCATTTAATTTAGAATAAATGGAGAAATATAAATAGGCAGAAAATTTTTATAAGTACACTAGTCGTCTTTGGCATGATTTTGAAATAAAGCCAAGTAGATCTTTGGCAGGGTCTAATGTTATCAACTAAATAATAAGAAAATTTAACTATTTCACGGAAAAATTAATAGCAAATTGAAGTCAAAATTTAGTACTTTATGTATAAAAATTATCTAAGGAAAAAAACCCAAGCTTGGAGATACCATTACTCACAACTCTTTTTTTACACCATTTTGAAATCACACGTTTTATTAATACACTTTTTTACACAAACTTTTGTTTTCGGAAAAAAATCCTTTTCTAAATTTAATCCGAACATGGTCGGTTTATGCCCACATATGTCTGAGTGACTTGATCTACTCCATGGTTTTGTTACCTTATATTCTAGTGTTTCGGAGAATACCTGATTTTTATAATCACTATTTCCTCTATTTTGTTGTACACAATAGAACTTCGTTCTTAAATATAATTGTATTTTGTATTAGAGTGTGCAGTTTTTAGGATGCAACAAAAACTTTTAATAAAATTCTAAAAGTTGATGTTCAACTTAATGATATTAAAAAAATTCAATGTTGAAGTTTCCAGTATTATCAGGGTATTGCAACAGCATTGAAGAGGTACCACATATTGCAAATGTTTCAATGGAAGCCCATGGAAGAAAGAAATTCGAATGTCGTGGAAGCATGGAGAAAATTAAATATTATGCATTACATTACAGATACTTCTTCTGATATTAACAACAGCAGTGCTAATTAAATTTGAATGCTCTTTGGAGAAATATTTTCCCAGCATGAATCAAAGTGGAAGTTTCGTAGTACAAAAATCATTTGTGTGGACTGAAATTATAAATATTTCAAATGAAACTGGTGACGAAGGTTTTAATTACTAGAAAAATGCTAATTTTAATTTTTTCTGTAATAAAAATGAATTATTTTTGTTTTATAAATATGTAATATGGATTTCATCAATACATTTTTTGCACAGCTTTCTAAGGAACAATTCTACCATTGGAAAAAGAAAAAAAACAGCTGGATGTGTACCAACGTTAATTGAAGTAAAGACATTACAGCTGAGTTTATCAATCTAAAGGCATAATTAAAATTATGATTACAATCTTCGCTTACTAAACTGGCAAATCTCAATTTAGTACACAATTACCTGAAAAATACGATTATAATATATAAGCAAAAGCTTAAACATTATGTGACGAATGCCTATCAGAATGTTACAACGAACTTAAATAGTAAAAAGCTGTTAAAAAAACAAAATACAGTATAATATATTTTGATTTCCTTTTTGAGATCATTTATAGCCCCGTGCACCAGAATGTATCACACGGGAACTCACGTAGAAGTAAGAGCGAAACCCACAACGTAAAGAATAGAAGGATTACATCACAAATATCTTTGTCTTACCCGGAATTCGAGCCCAGAACCTACGGCACCGCAGTCAGCGTCTATACCCACTATACCAGATGAGTGACTAATACTCTGCCTAAACCACCTTAAACAGTTCCAAGTAAACTCAAAATATATATCACAAAGCCTTAAAATTGCCATTTGTATTTCAATAGAGGCGTCAAATGAAATTTAAAATATTGCCTAAATCATTAAAAAAATAAACATACTTATCATATAATCCCGTCAATTAATTTCGCCAAATTAAGACGTAGCCAAGTGCACAAAAATATTGTGTTTGAATATGCACGGAACGATGTTTTATTGAATGCATATCGGATCATTTGGTGACTTCTTTTGTTTTGAGGTAAATGTTTGGTAGGGATTTAATTTAGGAATACTCGAGAAATACAAAATAACCGCAAATTTTAATCTGGAAGCTACTCTTTTTTGGCGAGATTTTGAAATCACGCAGAATAAATCTTTTTCGACCTGTCTTAGGTTATCGTAACTATTAGAAATTTTCACTATATAGCAGATAAATCTATAGCTTACAGAAATCAAATACAATTATAATTTTTGTTTAATAAAAAGATATATAATTTTAGCTTAAAATTACAGAAAAAATACGTCGTAATGTATAAGCAAAATTTTTAACATTGCGTGATAATATCACAGAATGTTGCCAGAACAACAACACAAAACTTGAGTTGTTTGAAGAATAATCATTAAGAAAAAAGGATAAGTCTAAGGAAAAGAATAATGTCTGTAATAAGCTTGAAAAACTGCATGTAAAGTAAATTTATAACTTTTCGTGACAGACATGACATTATATGACGACATAATACCTGAAAATCACTTAAAAATTAAATTTTGAAAAAATTTATAAAGAATTACGAAATATTTAATAAGTACGTAAAACCCGTCCGGATTAATGGTTCATTAGTTTTGGAGAGTAGCGGCTTTGAACACACAAACACACATTACATTTTTAATTCGATAGATTCAGAGTATTTCTATGTAAGTTGTTTTTTCAGTACATTTTACCTATTTATTTTAATATATTTAAATAAAATTAAAAATATTTAAATATATTAAACCAGTTCAATCTTAGTCCTTTCCGCTAACGAGATCCAAAATAATTTTAAGTAAACATTGTCCATAAAAAAACTGCCTAAAACATGACATAGTTCTGAAATTGTTACTTATCTATTGTATTTGGAAGATGTTAAATTACTAAAATATAGTAAAAATTGAAATTAATGATTGTGAAATAGAAACTTTCAATAAATTGAGAATTTCAATTTTTTACATGTTTATGAAATGTTTCCTGAAGTTTTATGTATGTTTCATTTCTCTAATTAGCATTATTTTTTATTTATGAGAACAATTTTCAAAACATTTAATTATATTTTTTTAAATTATATATGGTAAAACATGTGAAAATGCTTTAAAACAGTGAAAGCTCATTTACATTTTAATAAATATGGTTAATCCCTATGTATAACACGCACTTATACTTTCAGGCTGCATTTTTTTAATTTTTAGGCATGTTCGGTGTAGCACGCGCATACTTTTTTACGAAGAAACCTGAATTAGATGTGTGCAGTATTCTTAAGTTTTCCAATCATTTTTTGAGGTATAATCTCAGGTTTTTTAAAGTAATAGTATAGTTTTCTAACTACTACTCTTTAAGTTCTTAATGTGCATATTATTTTTTTCAACATTACACTGCTGCAATATATCTCGATATCTAATTTTTTATGTTCATTTCTTTTATCTTTTTAATTTTTAGAGCTATCATTTTTATGCCTGGCGTATAACACACACTCGTAAATTTCGATCTAATATTTTATGTTAAAAGTGCGCGTTATACGCAGATTATACGTTAAATATGTTTTACTAAATATTTGATAAAATTATCATTACATATTCATTTGTATAACAGTAATATGCATGAAAGTTTTCAAGGCTGTACGATATGTATTAAACCTAAAAAACATTTTGTGCTGTAATTTACAGTTTGCAAAATTTTCAAATTAAAAGCACTGTGACATTTTTATTTTTAACAGATCTATGCAGTTTTTATTTAAAAAAATATAGTTAATTTTTTAAAAATTTATATAGCGCAAAATAGAATGAACTTAAAAAGAAGAAATATTTCTTTTCCAACACAAATTGAAGAATGTATTTTTGACCAAAAATATCCATGCGAAATTACAAGAACCATGTTTTTCCTCTGGCAAAGGCTATACGTCCGATGGAACTAAATATTATTTTTTATTCTCATTATCAGACAGAACTTGGTCTGAGTAGTTTACTACCTTATTTTTTATTAGTTATAAAATGAATGATAAATATTAAAATGTAATTTACAGAGGAACAAAAAGTTCAGATTTTCATTCATAAGGAAGAAAATTAAGCAATAGAACGTCCATCGGTGTGGATTGGACACGAAAGCCTGTTTACTTTGTTCTCCTTGACGCATTTGTGCAGGGAATATAAAAAAAAATCCTGACTTTTAATCCTTTTTTCTGGTGATTACTCAGAAACGGTTTTATAGTTCAAGAGGTTAATTAGGAGTGATTTTATAACTAAATATACCCACAACGTGCACTGGTGTAATTTCGACGCGAAAGCAATTTATCATTATTATTAGCTGTCGTTCAATAAAATATAGTTTATTAAGTTCATACCATTAGTAAAACAAATTTCCCAAAGTCCTTTTGCGCAATTATTTGACCTTGAATGCAGTGTTATTGAGAATTAATTATACTAACATTTTTGTGTCTAAGTGTTTCGTTACGTAGTATTAGCTTATCTGCTCATAACAAAAATAATTCATTCGATTTTCAAAATTAAAGCACAGCAGACGCCAGAAAACGATGACTCATAGAAACGGTCTGTCTTGGTGAAATGTTTAGTTTTTTGGCTGTCTGAGACTGAATCGGTTGGTGGTTATCTTTCTTAATCTAATTTGGATTCCGTGAAGACATAGTATTGAGTTACAGTGGCTTAGAAGAATCTTAAGAAGGTGCAGATGTAATTGGTAATATTCCAATAACTCCTGATATATATGTAGCTAGGAACTGCTTAAAATGAATATCGCACAGTAGTAATGTTCCTGCCAGATTTGAGACTCGAAATGTTTTGTGACAAAACAGTGGTCCTGCAAAATTAGCGACACATAACAACGTCTGAGTTTATGAAATGAAGGGTCATTATATAAGATAATTACATGAAATAATATTAAGAGTCGTAAAACTAAATTCGACTGAACATTAGTACTACAGTCATATGGATCAGCGTTTCTCAAAATGAAAAATATAAAACTTTAAAAAACTTTTTTTTAGTGAAGTGTAAATAAAAATATTTTTATACTTTTATATATCATCTGCATTTTTCCATTTTTTTTATCAAGAACCCTGCTACTTTGTTATTTTTCACCTTCAAACTTACTGGTATGTTTCATCCCGTCTCTTTTTGCTCTAGAAAAGTTGTAAATAATATTTTTCTTCTGCATTTTTTTCCATTTGAATGAGTATTTTAATATATGGATAAGCATATTGAGCACATTGAAGGAATTATTTGGTCAAGATGTATTTTTATTAGCATTCTGAAACATATAGTGCATAATGAAAAACATTTTAAACAATTAGTTTTTAGAACTGATATTAAATACACTTTTAACATGGAAGTGGTCGCATGAGGCAGCAGAGTCAACCCAGGCTCACGAAATTGTTAATTTTGGGGAAACTGTTTATTCGTTAACAGTGACCTTGACAGCATTCTCCTATTAGACAATGTTAATGGGAACTAAAATGCATTTGTCACAAATATGCCTTTTCTTCGAGAGTGGCAAACTTTTTTTTTACAATCAAGGTACTTGTTTTGATCGAGTTCCGTGCGTGACCACTTTTGTTAAAAAATATTTTCCATGAACATGCTGCACTTTCCCCCATGAACAATATTGTGATTTTGATTGCTGTGTTGTACGACTTATTATGGTTTAGAAATATAAATGAGTAGAATATTAAAAAAATGGTTTTTCCGTTATCTCTTTTGAAGGAAGTTGAAATTGATTAAGTATTTGAAGAACCTGCTGAAATAATGCATATAAATCAAGATAGCGGAAAGTAAATAGGGAAAAGTGATTGACGTGAAACGTTAGAGTTGAATTAAAATTTTCAAATGCTGCCTAAAGAACTCTATGAAGAAAGATGTGAAGCCATAAAAGCAGCACTTCACTTGTCAAAAACACAAAAGGAAGAAAAAGTTCAAAATGCTATTTGTAGATCATCAAATGACAGCAAAATTTCAAAAACGTGAACAAAATATGACAGTTTTGCTGGAAAATAACATTCCTGCATTGTTAGTGAAAACTGTCTATGATTTATGTCCTTTATTAACAGCACACACATTTGGAACATTTTATTTAGTTTTATTGGATTATTTTTCGCAAATTATCATAGAAAAATTGGAAAGTCTTTAAAAGTTGGTAAGTATAGTTTCTCTTGATTAAATTATTCACTGGAATTTTTTGCGATTTTGATTGTGTATAGTAAAAATAATAAAATAAATTATAGATTAAAAATTAACTAAAAGACTTTCTTTTATAGTGAATCGAACTAAAAACTCTAAAAAATTAAAAATATAAATTGCTTAAAAATAACAGATGCAAATTTTAATACTTATCTTGTTGATTTGTACGGTTTATAATTATGATCGTATTGCAGCTTAAACGCCAAAGTGCATTATTATTGTTCAGGCGGGCGGTAAAATTATGATTGAAAATTGTGTCGCCAGTAGCGAAGTTTTGGGAATTACTGATGTAGTAGAATTTAACAAAATGTCGGTCATCTTAAGATATTGTAGTACATCAGCTGGAAGTATAGAAGAAAACTTGATCGCGCGCGCGGATTTTTTTTTTCTGTTACTGAAACGACTGGGGAATTTTTAATCAATTCAGTACTGGGAGAAATAGAAAAAAATGGCTTAGATATGCACACCTACTGTGGGCAAGGATACGGCAATGGATCAAATATTGAAGGCGTAAATATTAGAGTTTATACACAATATTAAATAAAAATCCCAGGGCATTTTTCCTACCTTGCGGTTGTCATAGCTCGAATCTGTTATTGGTAGTCGCTGCTAATATGTCAGTGACAACAGAAACATGTTTTTAATTCAGAAGATTTTTGTTGTTGTTATTTTTAAGTTCTAGCAAACGCTGGAAAATTAGCAAAGATAAATTAAAGCTAACTATTAAGCTTTTTTGAGACACAAGGTGAGAAGCAGAATCGAGGTGGTAAAGGCCGCATTATTACAATTTGTTGATGTTGTTGAATATATAGAAAACTCAAAAAACCAAGCGGAACAATCCGACACACTCAGTGTGATTGCGATTCTGTTTTAAATGAAATGTTCAGTGTGGAATTATTCGTATCATTACATATATGGTATGAGTTAATTCGTGTCAATGCCATAATTGTCTTATGATAATCTGTACAAGCCAGTGCTTCTCAAACTTTCAATATTTAATCATCATTTTCATCGCATCCCTTCCATACAATAACAAGGTATTGAATTCAAAAATACTATACTTTGACACTAAAGCTACAATATATATATGACTTTAACCTCTTATGTGTCACCGCTCAGTCAAAGTATTAATTCTGGACGTATATATACGTATATTTCCGAAGTACAATCCTTTCCATGCTGTGCTATCCATAAAATTATTCCGAAGTCTTTGAAGGTGATAAAAGGACCTTGACAGTGTTCACGAAGGATTTACTTTTTTCAGAGGATATGCTTATTTATTTCTTCCCCCCCTCCCCTTAAAAAACATCAAAATAAGCTCGTCTTCATGGAAAACGGAAGCATTGGCGAGCGAATCACGTAACTCTTTATCGGCAAAGAATTAATTATAAATCGTACAAATTATAAAGATAAGTGTGAATACAAACCCATGGGACCACTGATAATTATCAAATTGGCTCTTAAATTAGTATTGTTCAATTAATAATAAGATACATTGTACAGTATTTATACATTTATAAGTGTATTATATAAGTGTATATGTGTATTTTATATTTTATTATATCAGAAAGTATTTTGTTTGTTTGCTTTCAGTAAATTAATTTTTTAAATAATCTTTTCTTTTCGACTTTTCAAAGTGCTCGCGCCCCCCTCGTAGTGTTATCACGTCCCCCAATGGGGTCGCGCTCCACAGTTTGAGAAACGCTGGTACAAGCCTATTTATGCTTTACTCTTGAACATTTGCGTACATTTTGTTGTTGGACCAAAGAGCAAACTGGATTCGGAAGATGCTTGCCTGACGCTCGTAAGCCAAGCAGTTATGATTTGACAAAAGATTTTAAAAACAAAAGGGTAGCCACAAAGAAAAAAATGTTTGATTATGAAGGTGGTGAGTAACCTACAGAGTGTGTCAAAATCCGGTATGAAACATACTTTTTAATACAATGATTCATTCTGTGATAAGAAATATAAATTCAAGATTTATGTCTTTAAATCAACCTTTGGAAAATTTTGTTTTTCTCCTTGACATAAACAAGTTAAAAATATTCCAAACGAGCAACTACTAAAAAATGTCAAGAGTTACACACAGTCCTGCAAGGAGGTAAGTGCAATGACTTCCAACCTTACAAAATATATTAAAAAATATATACTATGATCCCAAATTTACCCAACACCATTACAGATGTGCAGCATCTGCTCCAAAATGTCACAGAGAACGATTTGAAACAAAATTTCCCGAATATTTACCTTGTCTTTCGAATTTTGTTAATAACAGCTGTAAGTACCGCTTCTGCTTACAGGAGCTTTTCAAAATAAAAGCTGATAAAAAGTTATGTAGGAAAAACAATGGGTTAGGAAAGACTTTCAGCTTTGGAAGTTTTATATATTGAAGCAGATATAGTACCTAAAATAAATTATTAACCAATCATTAAGGATTTAAGCCAGTGTTTCTCAAACTTTCAATACTTGCGACCCAATTTTCAATCATATTTTTTGTCGCACCCCCTGTACAACAATAATGTAGTTACTGCAATAAAAATGCACTTTGAGAGAAAGAGACGCTAAAAATACAATACGATCTTAATTATAAACGGTACAAATTAATACGATAAATATATTGAATTTTGTGTATATATAACTTTTAAGTGATATATATTTTAAGAAAATTACTTAAATTATATATTACTTATTATTATGTTATTTTTCTTTCTCTAATTTTTAAATTGGAACAGATCTCGCAAAATGATATATTTAATAAAAGATTTACTTACAATCCATTTCTCAAAGTAGAAATGTCATTAGAAAAAAAGTCTAGTCTATGTTGCTCTCTATCATATCCATCACATCTGGCATTATAGGGTACGTTTGCGTGAGTCTGGGCTACCTATCGGAAGGCTGCGCAAAACATGTTAAAATGTTTTTCCTCGTACAATTCCAGTCAGTTTTGGTCGACTCGATACTCCTATAGCTACCGAATCTTGCTTGAATGAATTTTTTTTTAAAATTTACACGTTAATTGTAATTCACGGTAATTAAGTATTTACGGCAGTAGATTAAAACAATATCATACATACATTTTTAAGTCGTAGGCAAACATTCGATAATAATAAAGAATCAACAAGTACACAGACGAACGAGCATGGTTCCGAAAATTAAATCAAGGCGATATTCTCAAAATTACTTAAATTTTGGATTTACCACTACTGAAGTAAATGATGGGAAAAAAAGCCGCAGCTCAATATGTGTTAAAATTTACAAATCTGTGGAACAACATGTGAAAGTTGTTTTTAAAACATGCAAAATCATTTAGCTATGTTGGCAGATAATTTTAAAAAAGTATTTTCTGTGGAGGAGGACAGCTTGGTAGCAAGTTACGAGTAGATTAGGGATCTATTTCAAGATACTCCAGATCGGCTCTCAACTTCCGAAGAAGAAATCTTCATAGATTTCACATCCAGTGAAAAATTAAAAGGCAATTTTGTAATAAATCGCTCTTTGAATTTTGGGTAGAGGTGGATGAGGAATTATTTGCACTGAAAAGAAAAGCATTTCGTATACTATTACCATTTTCCACTTCCTACCGTTGTTAAACCGGATTTTTCTGCGGTGGATGCTTTGAAGACAAAATATAGATCTCAACTAAATATAGAAAAATAACTCTTGAAGTGTCAATTTCTGATATAAAACCTTCCTTTGAAAAGCTTTCCTTTACAAGACAAGCCCGTGGAAGTCCCTTGTAATTATTAAACGTGTTTTTAATGTAGTAATAAGATTGATTGATTGAATATTAACGTCACACTGTTCAGCTGCACGAGGGCTTTTGATGACGGACCACGTAATTTTGAACCATGGTCAAGTAACGTGGACGACACCTGAGCTGGCACCCCTCTCTCCTAACTACCACACAACACCATCGGGAGGACGTTCCAGCTCTCCACAGATTTAACGTGCATCGCTGCCCTACACGGTGTGTCTTTAGTGGTACTGGGCTCGAACTCGTGACAAGGCAAGCTACGTTCCGATACCTATACCACTCGGCTACCGCGGCCAAATCTAGTAATAAGAAATTATTTATAAAATACTTTCTTCAGTACTGATACATTAAACGTATGCTGGCTGAAACACCGACTCTTCGCACGAGTTCATTTTTTTAAAAAAATAAAACATTATTCTTGATATAATAGCTGAACTGTAAGGAGAGTAAAACTGCGTGCACGACATTCTATACAAAAATGTAAAATGATTTTTTTAGATAAATGCTATAATTGTAA
This sequence comes from Trichonephila clavipes, assembly GCA_019973935.1. Taxonomy (NCBI): domain Eukaryota; kingdom Metazoa; phylum Arthropoda; class Arachnida; order Araneae; family Nephilidae; genus Trichonephila; species Trichonephila clavipes. The sequence continues at coordinate 28,736 of BMAU01003016.1, read as the reverse complement.
ATAACTGTTTAAAAGAACTGTAATTTTAAGCCTCACAGAATTAGCATTTAGAATTAATGTTAAATAATGAAAAATAATATAAAATTCCGATGAAGAATAATTGTGTTACTTTTTAATGTTTAAAGCGAGGAGACTTCAGAATGTTTTAACCCGGGTGCAGGCGCGCACTCGATACTAACGCTAATGGTAGTGCGGGGGGGGGGACTCAGTCACCCCACTCATTTGTTTATAATTATTTTTACTGTACACGATACAAATCGGAATTCTAGTGAATATTTTAATTTCTAGAAAGTATACTTACCTTCTTTCAAGGACTATTCAATTATTTGATGATTTGAGAAAAAATCCAATAAAACTGAACTAAAATTATTCAAAAGTACAAGACCATAATAAAGGACGCAAATCAGACACTTTTGACTAATATTACAGAAATGTTAAATCAATCAATTCTTTTCCAAATATCGTATAACTCTATTATTTACAATTTACCTAAGCGAAAAGCAAACGCATAAAAGATGGGACGGAACTAATATTGAATAACCATACCATAAGATTGAAGGTCAATCAATTGATTAGCAAACGTACTATGCAGCCTGGCTGAAAAGTGAATAATGTCTTCCTTTTCTTTTTCTACAACTAATGTACAGTATTTAAATAATAAAAACAGTGATGAATTGTTTATCTTCTTAGAATTTTTCTCATGGTCTAGGTTTCGTTTTTTCTTTTAACGAGTAATATTTTATGATAAAACGTAATAAAAAAATCTCTCATTGAGGAAATACAGCAAATAAAACAAAATGTTTTTTTTTCTTTAATTTGCTTTTGGGATCAAACATAGCTATTTGATGAAGGAAAAAGCCAGAGAATAAACATAAATTATGTCAGTTTTGTTGTGGGTATTTTTTTATGATGGAAGAAAGCATTTTGTTTTACTTCTCTTTCCGGTTATTTTTTTTAAAAAAAGTCTTTAAATTTTCGATATGCTCGCGCCCCACACTTTGAGAAACACTGATTTAAGGGAATCTTAAAATAGAAAAACTCTGTTTCTTTATTTTTTTTTTCTTTTTTCCTTTTTTCCTTATTGTTTAATGTGCCAAAGAAATATGAGTAAAGAGTTTGGTTTTTTCTTTATAAAAAAAAATTCGTATTTTATTTTATAAACATTTTTCTTACGCCACCAGAAAACCTCGCGAAATGTATCTTGTTCACATTAAGTTCAAGTCTCGCGCCGCCACTGGTTACAAATTATTTTTTGTGATACACTCTCTAATAAAACTGGCAAATAAAACAAAGAAACCTCTGAGTTTTTTTTTTCTTTCTCTAAATTTTCTTCTACCGGCATTAAAACTGGTATCCCGGTAACAAGATCTAAAAAATACCGAATACCGGTATTGAACTTTTGTTCCGATATTGCAATCCCTACTCACGAGCAAGGAATTTTCATTGAATTTACTTCAAAACACATTATGCATGTTGAAAGAGAATAGCTTTATTTTTTGTTATATACTCGTATTTCCTCAGCAAAATGTTTGCATATCAGAATTTTACTTTATTTTCAAAAAAAAAAAAAAAAAAACATCAGTTTTCCCCTCTCTTACCATAAGGGAGCTTTTGCCTCCATTTGGGGGGTATGGTCGCTGGGAATCAAAAATCATAAAATCCAACAGATAAGTTCTCTTTTTCAGCACCTAAAATGCCGTAATCATTTCTGATTGTGGAATTATACACTCGTTTTTTTTAATATGCATTGAATGATATGATTTCCAATTTAACAGTTTAAAGGCATATATTTTTTAAAGTATACTATTATTTATTACGTTCATTTATTGCCAAAAATAAATTCCCTTTGACCAAAGTATGTTATTTTCTACAAAAAGACACAGCCTATTGAGTATCGTGTTATTAAGTTCTACAAATAAAAATTTAGATTTGTAACTTCGTTCCAGTGAATAAAAAGACTGCTGTAGCCCAGTGGTCAATGTATCGGATCAAAGCATTCATTTCATGAGTTCGAGCCCAGTACCACTAAAGACCCGCCATGTAGGGCAGCAATGCACGTTAAATCTGTTGAGAGCTGAAACGTCCTCCCAATGGTGTGGTAGTTAGGAGAAGGGGTGTCAGCTCAGGTCTCGTCCAGGTCTCTTGACAATGGTTCAGAATTACGTGGTTCGTCGCCAAAAATCCTCGAGTAGCTGAACAGTGCAACGTTAAAATTCATTCACTCACCCAGTGAAGAATAAATTGTAACTGTAGCATTGTTTTTCGTGTTTTCAAAAATTGAGCAACTCTTTTAAAAATTTCACCAACTCTTTCTACCTAGGTGTAGAAGCTTAAATAATTTCGTATTATTTTCTAGTTTTTTTAACGTTCGGTGAATCAGTAGAGCTTCTGAGTGTGAACCAAATCTACCATTTTGTGCCTCTTAAATATTTTTGTAGCACTTTACTGGCTACCTAGATTCTTATTTGTAACAAATTCATGCCTTAAGGCTACACAGTACCCAAAAAATTTAATTTTTACCAAAAAATATTTTTTTGCATGTTTTGGTGGCCCATTTAATTGAGATGTTTGCAACGAAATTTCAGATCTATTAGTAACTTAGTTTTTAAGATATTTGAAGTTTTATGAACTATGGTTTTGGTTTCGGTTTCCTTTTAAAGCATTTTTTTCACACTTCAGTTGAATTAATTAAAAACATTTTTGAGCTTTTAGTTTGAAATGGTTATTAATTCAAATTTTCATTACTAAAATCATTTCTGCTTGGTTACGTTTTGAGTTTTTTGAGTTCTCATAATTAATTAATAAAGATTAATTTTTTGGCCAATTTTTGCTTTAAAAATAGTTTATATAACTTAAAAGCTTTATCATTAATTTTTTCTTGTAGAGAAAATGCCATGGCAAATGCGTTCAGGGTTTCTGTCAGAAACACTATTTCGAAGAGATGGAATACTACTGAAAATGATGCATCTAAAAATCAGTCTTCAGCTGATTCTGCAATTAGACTTCCGAATACAAGTATTCTGAATTCAAATGCTGCAGATATAACTGAATATTTCCCTGATGTATATATATATATATATACCAAACTACGTTATACTAATTATATTGTAGTATTATATTTAAGTATTTTAAAGTTTTACGGCAAGAGCTAAAACTTCCTAAACTGCCCCAATTTAAAACTGAAAAAAATTAAATTTTATGAGCAAATCTGACTATTTTTAGCTTAAGTTAGTATCATTATTATTTTGTACATAAATGCTTTGTGTTTCAAATCTTTTGTGAAATATTAGGTTAAGATAAAACTGAATAAACCGACGGCTTAACAAATGTCTAACAATGTTATGCAAAAATATTTTTTGAATTAAAAATATAATGTTCAGTCATACTTAATAAAAATAGCGTTTTAATGTAGATCATGCAATGGAAAATAACATACTAAAAATCAGAATTTTATGGGCATTATAAAGTTTTGTTTTATGACTTTACAAACTTTAAATGCATTTTTCTCAGACTTATAATTTTAAAGGTATAATCCTTATAATTATATAACTGAACACCTTATAATTTTAAGGTGTTTTCTAATCCCTAAGACTATTTTCTTGTTCAAGATAGAGCCTTGAATTTTTTTGTATATACTCCCAATTGTATGTTCTATAAAAGTTAGTATGAATTAATTGCTGAAACTCAAGTTTATTTTTTCTAAAAAATGCTAAATTTGATATTTTAAAAATTTTCGTGTTTTTTCCAGGTTTTTCTAAAAAAATAATTATTAAAAATCAACAAGGAAATAGATTTTCATATCCATACTAAATATTACTTGTACTAATCTAAGAATCATAAATAACTTAAAATTACTAAAAAAATTTAAATATTGAGTATTTTATAAGAGTTTGAAAAAACTTCAAAAGTTCCTAATTTTTTTAAAATTGTAAAATAATGGCTGGTCAAACTGATTTTTTGCTTACAGAATCAGCTTAATAATATAATATAAATATAAAACATCAATTATTTTTACTGTAACTGTCTCCAAAAATTTTTTTTTGAAAAAGGGTACCATGTAGGCTTAAAGCAGAAAGTTTCATTTTTTTTTTTTTTTTTTTTTTTTTTTTTGCGGTACACATTAAACCATATCAAAATTTGGCGACACACTCACAAAATAAGGTTAAAAGAGTTTTATCACTACTTAAAATAATAATTTTCAATGTTAAATATAATTATATGTACGACAGACAGTAAAATATATTTTTTGAGTAATTAATTACAAATCAATTACAAGAACACATTTAATGCGAAATTTGAGCTTGACGATTTTTGATCATTTTATTGATATTTGTCATAAAAAGGGTAATGCCACTCACCTTTCGTTATCTACATTTTGAGAAGTCTCTCACGCAATCTTTTTTTCTGTTTTTTTTTTCATTTTTATATTTATTAATGCTGAAAATCCGAACTCACGCAAATAGAATGTAAAAAATTGAAACCATATTTTTTTTCTATTATGAGATAATCCAATCTAATTTTAATCCACAATGAATCAACTCACTCTTTCAAATGTTTTAAAAAATTAAATCTTGATTATGTTACACAGAGTGCGAAATTACTTTTTGAATTCCTACTATTAGGCCACACTCTCTATTTACTTATTTATCTTGGTGGACTTTTCAATCGTTAATAAAATACATTTTAAAGCGCTCAATTGAGCTGAAATTGTATATACATGATTATTTTCGATGACAATACAATAATTTAATTATTATTAATAAAAATTAATTGATTAAAAATAATTATTTAAAGAATTACAAATACAACCACGTTGGCATCATTTTTGGAGACTTAGCCACCTTTTCGGCGTGTAAAACTTGAAAAGGTTTTTTTCCTCACATTTTAAAGCATTCAGTTGAACTGAAATTTTATATACACGATTATTTTGGATGACAATACGAAACTTTCATGATAATTAATAAAAATAATTACCACTTATTGTTGTGATTCTGTCATATGTTATAAGTATTAATTTTAATTGTTACTATTTAATAAAAATTATCTAAAATAAAATTTTTATTTATTTAAGTGGGAATTGACTAAATATTTTATGTATATTACTTGTTCTTCATTCAAATTTAGTTCATATACAGACGTATCTGTTATCACAAATGGATTACAAACCCAATGAATTTATATATATATATATATATATATATATATATATATATATATATATATATATATATATATATATATATATATATTCTATACATATAAAGATAAGTTTACCGCGAATACCCTTAGGTGTTTACTTTAAAATGGCCGAATGTGTGATTCGGTTCCGTATTCATTTCTCAAAGTACAATTAATATTTTTTTAAAAAAAAAAAAAAAATTTGCAGCATTGTGGTTGAAAATCACTGTGTTAATACATCTGCCATAACATTGCATTCAAATGACAATTCACTGTAAATCTTTCGTTTTAATACAGTTGTTCTAAAGATTAAATTAACGAAACTTAAGAAACATCAAGCATAACAATTTCTTTAGAAATTCAAGTAAAAGTGAATTTTAAATAAGACAATTTTTGATAGTCATTTAATTTATCATTCGAACCAGTAATTGAAAGTAATTTTTCTTATTTGCATACCAGAACCATTAAATGGCAGCAAAAATGTACATTTTTTTTAATTTAGAACCAGGCTCATGAATATTTGCATTAGACTTCTGAAGAGTTTTAGTAAAATTATTATTTTATAATAAGGTGTTCGGAATCCTTCGCAATCATTTTTTAAATCCAGGATTTCTACTCCTTGTAGTTGCGGAAGAAAAACCGTTTCCATACATCATTAATTTATAGTGATCATTCCTAATTTTTTTGCAATCCCAGTAATGATTCCAGCTACGATACTTTCAACAGTTTTCAGCATCAATTAGAAATACCTTGATTCTCGTTAGCTGAGCTTTTTACAGCACCTCTTTTATGATTTAGAACCATTATAATGGGTCTTGGAAGTCTAGTGGTTATGGTCACGAACTCGTGACTGAAGTGTCACGGGTTCTAATCCTGGTGCTACTGAAGAACCGCCTTGGAAAAGGGTTGATGCAAGTTAAAACTGTCAGGTTTCAAACTTTCCTCGTTGGCGTAGTGATGACGTTTAGAGAGGGGTGCCAGTTCTGGTGTCTTCCTCGTCACTTGACCGAATTTTAAAATTACGAGGATGATACCAATCATCCTCGAATTGCTTTGTTGTGTGACGTAAAAAAAACTTACTAGCTCCAAAAATTGTTCCTCCTACAAAATGAACTTTAAAAGCAAACTACTATTGGAAAGAGGGACGCTTAGTTTAAGGCTGGAAAGATTTAATGTGCATCAGCTACACATCTACACGGTGCGTCTTCAGTGTGTCACCAGGACTTTAACCTTCTACAAGCCGGCTACCAGTTTGTCACAGTAACGACTCAACTGTGAAGCCTAAAGCATTACTGAAAAGAGTTAATTGGGATATTAGTCTCAAGAAATCAATATTCCTGGAAAACAGCAGACATCACTTTGAGGCTTTGTGAGTAACCATACTAAAACTCTTGCCTTCGAAGGGGGTCGGTGGTACTAGATTTAATCTCATGACACGTCGGACTCTAGTCCGTTATCTTCACCACAAGGCTATCGCAGCCACCGCGGACGGGGTTAGAGACTTCCCGCTCATATTCTTAAGCGTTTGAATTTCACTCTTCATGAGATTTCAAAAGATTCTTTTTAGACGACTCGCTGGAGGTCTTCAGTTCCACGGAGATGGTGTAACATAGATATATCATCGAAAATTAGAAACAAAACCACATAGTTAATTCAGTGTCAGGATGAGGGAAACTTAATAAAATAACGTTTTCTACCTATTTTTTGGGTTGCTCAAAATTTTATCTCTGTCAACGGAATTTTGGTTTTGTGTTTTTTTTTGGACACTTTTTAAATAGTTATAGCTTTTGGCAACATCGTTTGTATATTACATATAAAAGCCATTGAGAGTAAGGAAAGTGTGCGATCGGTGGTTTGTTTCTGACACTCATGGTGATTTTCAGGTAGGTTTCTTGAATCTTCAAAACTTGGTGGGATTAAAGTCTTTTAATTGCATTACTCTCCTAACAGACTTCTCAATATTTATATCAAGACCGTATTGCTATGATAGCGATAGAACCAGTTGTAAGTGTGCTCTGCATGTTCACCTTCGGTTGAAGGAACAGCTAAAATGTGTTCTAAATAGTAGGGAAAACAAATTCAATCTAAACACTGCTTTATGCATGGAAATTTTAAACGTAGATGGCCATCTTTCGGTTTCAAAAGTTCATTATATTAATTTCTAACAGCTCAAAAGAAATATTTTTTTCGTTTTTGGTTAACAGCTTCCGCAATTGGAATATGAAAGAAATACTAGGTTATTTCAATTTAAGAGAATATTTCCCTTGATTTTTAATGTGCGGTGATTGTCCTCTATTCTGAGTTGAATAACGTTGCGGAATCGTTTGAGCTTCTGTTATTCCCAACAGTCAATGATTTAAATCTTTTTTTGAAAAGTAAATGAAATGGACTAACCCGTAGAGATGCATTTTTTTTTTTTGGTTTTAGGGTTTCGCTATCCAACATCAATTTGAATTCCTGCTTATATATTTTAAACTCTATTTTCAAATGTAATTAGTGAATGTCTCTCAATAAGGAAAGGGCATTTCGTATGTAAGGACTTGCGTTAGGGTTTTAGTCCCAAATTAACGAATTGGGTGTTCGTAAGTTTGAAGTTGGGAACGAACTTGCGTACTGAATCTTTATTAGTCTTATTTCTTATCCACACTTGATAAAAGCCTAATATGATATCGAATATGCAAAACTTGTAACGTCGTCTATTAATTTTTTTGCTATGCGTATCTATAAATAACTTCATTATACAGTATCTAAAATAGTGTGATCAATTTCGCTTTCAAACTTGAGAAACTGAATTAATTCACCTAAATCTGAAGTTAAAATTTTGAAGTAAAAAGTGTTTCTTTCGCTGCCTATTATTCACGAGTCTCGCATCTTTCATGGTTTGGGGATGCAGGCATAAACTGGCATCACAGTTGACGAGAAGCGATATATTTTCCCATAAGAAATATTAGTCTGTATTGCAATTCAAATCAAAGGCTAGAATAGGTGACCTCTTGGTGAGGCCATTTCTTTGTCGATCAGAATCGGTCGGCAAATTACCTTATATGTAGCGATAGGTTTTCAGATTAATGAAGCTATGCCGAAGTAATAAAGAACCGAATTCATTCTAAAATCTTGTTAAACATAATTCATGCGATCCCTATTCTATAATGTAGTCGCAATTCACATTGATGTCTTGTCATCTTTATATATTTAAGAACTTTTTGAATAGGAAATGTTGATTAGACGAACGAAGCTTTTGTTATGGAGAATGCTAATCTTTGGCTGTTTACTAAAGAACTCGCTAATACTCCAAACAGAAAACGTATTGATGAAGTGAAAGAATCGTCTTGCCGAAAGATGGGTTTTGATTTTGTAAAAGAAATAAGAGGATCTCTGAAAGCGTATCCTTTTTGGTTTAAATATGTTTTGCAGGTTTAACAAATCTTTATTGTAGTCAGAAAAGTAATGGCGGACGTATCACTGCATGATTTTTTTTGCAGCATCTAATAAAGGAAAGTATTACTCTCCTGTTTTAGTTTTAAGAAAAGTCTTAAGTTCTCTTTTCGTTTTGAAATTCCTTTAAGAATTATCCTAATTTAAGTTTAAACGTATTCGTTCAACCTAAGAGAATGAATTTATAGGCTGGATATAAAGGTTTTGCAATTTTTTGAATGAAGCACAATTATATTTCTAATGGTAAATAATGAACAGTTAAATATAATTTACTCTTTCGAAGGAAAATGCAAATAAGCGATAAACATGTTTATAACTAAAATCTTCTCGTTAAGAAATCTTCAAAAATTCCAACAGTTTTTAACAATGTTAATTACAATCAAAGAGGAATTGTGTACAAGAACGTACAACGAAGTCGAAAGCAATTGTTGGGTCGTCGTATTAAAATGTCTCTTTGTAAAGATAATTTTGGCTGAAAGTTTACTTCAGAATTGTATGTTACCTTCAAATAGAGATCGGTTTCTCGCGGGACTTCATATTTGCAGTTTTAAAGTAACAATTTAAAAGTTACTCAAATGATTTTTATCAAGATATGACATTAATTGCAAAATTAGTCCCCAGAAGCTGAATTTGATATGAATACCCTAAATCTTTTTTAAAGCAAATTAATCTAATGGATATCTGTCTGAATTTTACTCCCATAATGGATTTCTGACTATATTATGTTGAACAGTATAGGATTAATTATTTATAGAACTTTAAATCGTAATAAATTCGTGGAAACGTGAAAAAAATTTCCTTAAAATACCTACATTAATACGGCATTTAAAAGTTCAATTTCTTAAATAGAAAATTGTTCCTTTTACAGTGTCTGAACCTTTTCTAAAACGATACAAATTTATTTGAAACTTGCATCATGCGATCAGTCTACGTTTTATGAATCTTTATAATGCGTGAAATGATAAAATGTTTCCTGCATAATATACTTATGTAATACTTTAACTCGCACTTAGATATCGACTGGTCATTAATACAGCAATTGTGTCCATGCATCGATTTTACATGATTCGTGCTTTTACAAATGCCTACAGAAATGTAAGTATTCCTATTTGCTCCAACACTCGGTACTTCAGGAAAGTATTTATAGAGAATAGTTTTATAATATATCAGAGCAATCTTATTTTGATTATAAACAATACTAATATACAAATAACATCTCGTATATAACAGTTTTGAGCTAAGGGAAAATTTCCTAAAATGTTTCAGTTGAATTTGATTTAGAATCAACATGATAGAGAATGACTTGATTTGCGAGGTTTAATGGGGTTTTAATCACCCAATTTTCCCTGAATGCTTTGGGAGGCATATGAAGTTTTATTTCAAGATTATAAAGAAGTTTCTTTCCGCGAAAACTAATACTACACCTCTGGCATGAGTAACGTATTTTAAAAGACCTCAATTTAACATCGTCTTTGTTCATTAAGAAAGTTTCGATCCGAACGATACATTAGTAGAATTTTCAAAACCTAGACAGAAAATCTGTCTACATGATAGAATATTATGCCTGTCATGAGACTAATTACTTTTCCAGATTTTTCAGTATTATAATTCTTGCATACAAAGGAAACCAAAATGTCGGTGGATGCAGATCCTATAAAGCAGCAGTTTCTAACTCGCGGACAGATATCGGTTGATGGATGAAATGGTTTAAGAAACGTTAAATTTCCATTTCATTTATTATAACGGGTTTGTGCAACTTCCCATGAATTCCCCTGAAATCACTTTAAATGCCCTTTTAATTCACTTTATTAATTTTTTTTATGAAACTGTATTTTATTTTGATTACATATTTAATTATAATTAAATTTAAATTATTCAATCACAACGCAGCCTAAAATATTAATCAATATCCTACCCTCGGCAGACTATGGTAAAATTTTTAAATGTTTAAATAATAATTAATAAAAAAAGTTATAAATAAAAACTTATCACTGATAATTTATCTAATTTGTTTCGTAAGTCTCGGTGTTTTTTCATAAGATAAAACCCCACGGTGAAATCGCATCTTGCACAATGTAACATTTATGCTATACCAGTCTCGGACCATTGGGGCGTAAGTTGGCGAGCAGCCCAATACAATATAGATGGTCATCCAAAGCAGTCGATAACATTTAAAGAAATACAACTGGGAACAGTACAGGGCCTATTTTGCGGTAGTATTCAGTCATAATCACTAAGAGGGTAGAAATTGTAATCTGCCATTTCCATTCGAAACGGATAATCCTGCAACATCATGAGCAGTAGTAAGTCTAAAACGGGCTACTTACAGACTGCTCTGCGTAAGAAATCGGAAGCTCTTAAGGGCTTAATTTTTCCTCTGAAGCTCTGTCTAGGATGGAACGTATGTATCAAATGCTGCTGGATATAAAACGTTTTACATGTCGCCAATGAGATGTGCCTGCGTAACTAGGGATCCACTTGCTCTCGTATCCATATCCCCTATGATTTGGAATTCACACTGCGATGAAGTGTTTACATTAAATGTACCTATATTCTCTGTAGAGATCTGCAAAACTTCGCATTCAGCCATTACAAGTAAATTTTTAATTGCCGCCTTGGAACAATTAAGGTGATAAATTAATTTTCACACTACTCTATCCATGAATGTCTTAAAACATGTACTAACTGGTCACAAAGACTCCCCCAATGGGGCCTCGACTCTTAAGCTCACGAACCGAATTATTTCAACGGTCAAAAGGCGGAAGTTGGTGACACCTGTTTGTGCAGATGCAAGTCACGCACTTTCTTTTACGGTTACGCGGATTGTTTGTACGAGTATTTGACAACGTGTACTATGAACCCTAGCTTGAAGAGTAGTAGCTAAGGCCTATTTTTGCGTAGAGGTCAAGGACCTCAAGTTTAAGACGTCCCTGACTCTATCTTATTTATGGGTAAAAAAATACTATTTCGCCATCAAAGTTACGTATAATGCAAAATTTAAGAGAAGGGAAACTTCATTGCTCGAGCAATACTTCAAAAATGTGTACTTTAAAAAATTTGGTATATTCCACACAATCTGATGGGAAAAAATTTCGGCAATAAGAAATAAGTATAACTGGAGCGGAATTAGAGTATCAACAAGCTTTATTTCCTCGTAACTACCCCCTTTTAACTTGTACATATTCGTATTATGTAATTGTCAACTTTAGCTGTCATTTATAGTGTAAATCAAATGTTTGATCTTTTCACTTTTAATTGTTGGGAATGTGCTTGCATTATTCTACGTTCGAATCCATAATTTGTTAATGACTGCTCTAGTAAATCCTAATTTTTAATTCGCAGTTCTCAGTTCTTCAGTGGAATATGGCTACTGTTTTTATTAGGGTGTTTTACAATCTGCAAGATTTAAGGTTATCGCTGCATTAATATGGTTCCTCGTGCCTCTTTTGGAAAAACAATTCTAAACGAAAATGCGTAACATCTTTAAGCCCACAAATTTTAGTTTGAATTTTTTATGATTAATAAATGCTCCTGAACAGTTTGTCTGATTGTCCTTGAAAAACGGTGGTCCTATATTCTGAATAGTTCTTGGGAGGCCTTTCAAATTCCTAATTTCAGTTAATAATTTCTCTCGAGGATCTCTGCACTACAGTTTATTTTTATCAGCAAAGTTAAATGAAAAACATTTTAAACTGGAACATGTCATAAAAACGGCTTCTCTTTTACATAGACGCGTTCCACGACTAGATGTTGGATCTGAGGTTAGATATGTATGCATTTCTAAATTCAATAGAATAGTTATCAATTAGAACTTCAGCCTCTTGCTTTTAGATTTGACTCGAGATTTTCTATGACACGCAGTTTTTCCATGACATCTTTAATAATTTAACGTTATGGCTTGTACAAAATTCCATTGTATATAAAGCTATTGTATAAAATCGTTCGAGACACGCTAAAGTAGAGTCGTCAGCAGCTAAGGATGAGTGTTTCTGATTTAGATGTGTTCCCACCTATTCTTTAACGCTGGATCACCTGTTCTTCTGACTTAAAATCGTTTAACATTGCATAACTGTTATGCATTTGAGGAAAATTACAGGAACATATCTAAAGTTTTACGTTATGTTCGATGGTACCAAGCAGATCGGTACTTGAACAGTTCATTACATAGGGAACATAAAGCGGGGTTTGTAGTGTCATTAAGAATATTTTAAAAATTTAAATACTAAATTGATTTAAAAACTGATCAAATAAGTCATACCGATTCTATCGAGCGATACAGTCTATTTTAAGAATTTCTCAAATTTTTTCTGGAACAAAGAACAGAATATTAAAAGATGAAATCTATTTCACGAATTTTCCACGTGACTAACTTTTTCGGGACTTAGTGATTTCGATAAATGGAGGTCGGACTGTATGTATGAATTAAAGTTGCATGTTTATACCGATCCATATCCTCGTGCACAGAAAATGACACCTTGAAATTGGAGTATTTACCCTCTATTAAAATGCAATAGTGTTGTAATGCCTTGCATATATTAATCAATTAAAACATATCGTCATTCAAGTTCTGATGCAATTGCCTGCTCAAAAGCAACGTTTTGAATCGTATATTTAGAGAAAAATGTTAAATATTAATCGGGGTAATGTTAGCGGTATTTCCGTTTATTTCTAAAGATCGCAAATTGTTATATTTAATAAGTTGCATTATGAATAAATTCAATAAAATTCCATTAAATCGGAGCCTTGTAGAAATATCGGGTATCGATAAATAAAAGTTGCCATGTATAAATATATAGGTGGCGGCATATATTTCTAGATTTATACATATGTAGTAGGCCATTGAAAAATCGCACACCAGAAAACTAAAATTTTATTGTATTATGGTATAGTAGGAAGAAAAAGGATTTAATTGTCTACAATTTGTGGTAAAATTTCGATATTCCATCATACAGCTACCTTTTGTCGGCTGAAACAAGGCCGCGGTAGCGATCAAGGTAACAGACTCTTATCTGCCGTGTCATGCATTCGAGCCTAGCACTGTTGAAAAACCGTGCAGATGGGCCGATGTATGCTAAATATGTCGATGTTCGAACGTCCTCTCGTTGATGTGGCGTACAAGTTACAGGGGTGCCAGCACGCACACACTACCATGGTTCAAATTTACGGAGTAAGTCGCAAAAACCCTTGAGTATTTGAGTAGTTTGACGGTAATATTCACTCGTTGGCAGATGAAATGGTTCTAACTCGGGTAGGAATAGAGTTGAACTCGACTTGTATTACGAATAAGGAGATATTCCACACAGTTTAAAGTCATCAAACATGGTGGCTGAAAAGAGGTGGTAACTTGGTCTTTGAGAATCCCAGGAAAGTTAAACTCCAATGTGAGATTTGGAGAACATGTTACCGAAGGCACAGTTGAACACCCTTTGTGTCGAATGATGTCGGGCAACGAACGCATCTTGCGGTTTCATTTACCATGACTTCTCCGAGGCCTCGAAGAGGAACACACTTGAAGGTCGTAAGACCAGATAAGCTATCACTGTTCAGATTACCAACGACGTGAGCAAGAGGTATTCGTGTCGTATTCTCGACGGTTTCCCATACCATATGGAATCGGATGAGACGTTCGTATGGTAGTTGCGGTGGCATAGTGGTTAGGGTTACAAACTAGAGTTTAGCGTTTATGACGAAATATCCACATACGTTTAATCTATCTTACCAAACGACCTCTTTGCCGTAGTTAATAGACAGGGGAGTGATGTTAACTGGAGTATTGTCTTCAATTGCGAGAGGTTCAAAATTTCGAGGTACGTTGCCAATAGCCCAAGTCAACGTTCATCAAACTGTGGGGCGTGATAACCCTACAAGGGGGTGCAAACATATCAAATAAAAAGATTTAAAATATTTGCTTGCTTCGTTGCAGTAAATTAAACACTTTCTAACATAAAAAATATGCATTTACAATAAAATGTATATATATATATATATATATATCAGCAGGATATTATTTCATCAAAAATACGTTTCCACTTCCTTGACTCCATTGACTATCTGATGCTATAAATAAAAACTCATTTTGCTTCTACTGTAATGGCACGAAGATACTCTTTTTACGTTCTCTTTAAACTCAAAATACTACTTTAAAAAAAAGCAAAAGTCAGAAACCAGAGAAATTCTAGGAAGAAAAGAATTAAACTGTTATTGAAATGCTGTACAATATATGTTGAAAGAAAAGGAAGACTTATTCATTTCTCACCCACCCAGCAAACAGATTTGCGTCGGTCATCCTCGTTCTCATTGTTTGAATTGATTGGTATGATTAGTTCTGTTCTTGGAGGATTATTTGGCTAAGATTTATTTTTATGGGTATTCTGAAACGTGTCAAGCATGATGAAATACGAGTTTTTCACAATTTGGTTTTTAGAACTAACATCCATATTTAAAAAACTTTTAACAAGGAGCAGTCGAGCGGGGCTTACAGTCGAAGGACAGCTACAGTACAACAATTTCAACAAAATATGATGGTTTTGTTTGCAAATATCATCCCTGAAATGTTTGCGAAAAGTATCAGATTTGTGTCCTTTATTGGGGTTACGTACCTTTGAAACATCTTAGTTCGCTTCTAATGGATTTTTTCTCTAATTATCAAAGACAAAAAACAAAAGTCCTTGAAAGTAGGCAAGTATGTTTTATGTTAAAGTATTCACTCGAATTTGGTTTTTATCGTGTACAATAAATTGTAAAAAGTAAAACTTTGGGGTAGTTCAGTCGCTTATTGTTACTATTAGCGTTAGTATCGATTGCACGCCTGCTCTCCAGCGTTAAAAAGTTTGATGTCTTCTCGCTTTAAATAGTGATGCCAAATTTGATGGATATAATAGAGCAACGTATACTACTCTTTCTAAGGACATTTATAATTTTAGAAATGGATGATGGAGGAAGTTTTAAGGTATCCGTAAACCTTCGAAGAAAATTTTTTTAAAACTGTAATATTTGCTATTAAAATATTTTTTACTGATGAAATATAACTTAAAACTATGAAAAATACATTTAATATGTTACTTGTAGTACATAAAAATATTCTAGGGAGTAAAGCATAGTGTAAATAGTAATTAAATTGATTATTAGAATAACGCACATAACTCAAATGTAAACAAAAATATCCCTTTTCTGTAAATTTGATAATTATAACATTTTTTAGGGCTTGTACTATTTTCCTGATAATAAATTTATTACAATTTGTATCAAGTTTCGAGTAAAAGAACATTGAAAAATCCTTAAAAAAATTATTACGAGCATGTTATATATCTTAGTTACTAAAAACATATCAACTATATAATTATGAAAGTAGTAGGGGTTCTTTAAATCTATAAAACAAATATATTTATAAAATTTGAACTAATTTGGTTCACAACTTTTCTGATATTTACGTTGTCAGATGTCGATACGTTAAACAAATTCATTTTGAGATAAATCAGAAATAAACTTTGAACTGCAAATTTTAATATTAAACACAATTTGATATACTTAAAATGCTCCTGATTTATAAATAACACCTTCTTTACTCTCTAAAACACTGATTTTTTTTTTTCCTTGTAGCTCTTAAAATTTTTCTACGCTGCTTTACATTTGGTGTTGAATGTCGTTCTGCGTCGATAATTCTATTGATGTCAAGATGTTTGTATGCTTTTTAAGTAAAATAACCAGGAGTTATATTAAGTTTTTAAAAATTTCAACACAACTCTTGTATCCATCATTAAATTGGATCACAGCATCCAATGCACCCGATTTTAAAATGTTGAGGCACACGAAAACTTCCTTGGTAATCTCTGCCATATAACGCCATTTAAACACTCGTTTGAATTTTGTGTTTTGCCATGCAGGCATTTAGTAAGCAGTTCTTTGGTACACAACTCTAAATATGTAGGCTTAATCGTGTTTAGTACTTCATTTGATAAGCCTTTATATTTTTCGTTTGGCTTTTGCCACAAGACAGTGCTCGCTGGTAGTAGCACCAACTATCTTTTCCGATGGGGCACTGCCTATGCATCGGTTTCTCGACACTTGATTAGCAATGAAACAAAGCCGCAATAACATTTTGCTGAAGACTGGATAGGTTTCCAACATTGCTACCTACAGCAATCCCATAATAGTTTTGCAATCGGTCAATAAAAGAGTCGGTGAGTTTGCCTTTACGAGACAGATTTTTATTTTTAGACTTTAGTTTGCGCAATCTCGCACCTACTCTCTTTGAACATGACCAATGCATTCATATTTTGTGACGCTATCCTTCCCATAAGTATCTTTGACACTGATAAAGCCCTTAGTGTCCCCGTCACCATAATAATGTGCATATTTAAGGCCTCGTTTGACAATAGAACGTTGGAAGATTCTCGTAGCACCAACAGCTTCCATTTTTAACGCAGATCCTGGAAAATTGCTATGGCACACGTAATCTGCTGCAAAAGTTTCCGACTCAATGCTTCTAGGCATTTTTTTAGAAATATTTCTGCAGGTGGGACAATATGACGACATTATTTCAATGTCTACTACTTTACCAGTGTCAACTGACAAAGCTGCGACACACCCATTCATGGAAGAGTAACCTCTACGCTGCCACGTTCCATCAACTGAAATGCCACATTCAACAATTTTATTTTTAGTAGGATGTAGCACTAACAGTTCAGAAGCTGCTTTTGCATTGATAGTTCACTAACTTCTGAAATCGCGGACATGAGTTTATTCTCATGATTAGTGTACGCAGTTTTACTGAGCCTGGGTAAATTTAACGTACCACATAATTTAAACCCAGCAGAAAAACATTTCCCAATTTGTCTCATACCATACACAAATCTTGTATTTACTTCAGGGCAGTTTAAAGTTTTCTTTGAACTAGAAAACCCTGAGTAAAAGTCACAATGTTTACACCTGATAACAAAATTTGAGCACAAACCATATGTGGAATCCTCAGAAAGCAGGATACCTTCTTCGAAACATCTTGGGCAGCAAAGTTGTAAAAACAATTATAAAAGGACTTCCATATCAATTATTCTGTTACCAGTAAGTGGTTTACGTTGATATTCTGCTATTTCTTCATCAAAGGCAGCAGGTATTTAATTTTTTGAAGAACTGGCGTTGGTAGATGTTGCGCTGCTATTTTTTGAATGTTTAATGGTAGATCCATTTACTAGAAATTGGCGTTTTCTCTTTGCACTAACTCTACGTTTAGCATTACCCATTTTAAATGACAGAAAATTAAAATTTTCTGCTATAAAAAAGGATTAAACAAAAGCTTATAAAGAGCTACGCAATCATAAGCAAATGTAAACAAACAGTAAAGCACTCTATTTTCTTGCCAGATTCTAGATAAAAATATAAAAACCTGTTGCCAATTATATTCTTGATAATTCTGAAAACTCAAATTCATATTTTAAAAGTTTAAATTTCTTACTATTGCATATTGAAACGTTACTTTGAAAAATAAAAAAAAATGTCAACAAACATTTTTTTCTACTTCGCAATGCAGACTTGTACTTCCGGGTTCAAAAAGGTGCTATCGAATGAAACTCAAATCCCCATAACTTAAGTTCTAAATAAGATGGAAACAAAATTTAAACACCATTTTAAAGAATAAAGTTCATATTTTCAAATAACATTTAAATTAAAAAATCGAAAATTTTGTCGAAAATGACGTTTTGAAGGTGTACGGATATCTTAATTAAATATCATTTTGCAATTTGTTCCAATTTAAAATTTAGAGAGAATAAAAATAACAAATATCTTATTACTTAAAAATAACTTGCTTAATATATAAATATATAAATATTACTTAAATGTCATATTTTGTATTTGTTACTTTTATCTTAATTTGTACGGTTTATAATTAAAATCGTTTTGTAGCATTATAGCCCCAAAGCGCATTATTGTATAAGGGGTTCGCGATAAAAATTATGATTGAAAATTGGGTCGCCAACAGTGTATGTTTGATAATCACTGATCTAAAGTTTGAAATTTAACTAGTGTCATTTTTATTTTATGTGAACTAATATAATAAAGGGAATTGAAACATCTTTCTTCAATAGTAGAATTTTACTTTTAATTGAAGAAATTACTGTTACATAAGACTATTTAAAAATCATTTTCCATCTTTTCCTTATAGTTGAAACAAAGATACTCATTTTTTCAGGTATCCTTTTTTGTAATTTTAATTAACTTTTTATAGTTTTCAGTATAAACTTTCCCAATCTATCCCACCAATATGAATAGTATTTTCTATATTTTAACTTGTTTAGTTTAAAATCTGGAATTGCATATTTCTGAGATATGTAGTTTTATAACGTTAATGATTCACATTAAAATATTCAGTATTAATTACAAGACTTTTTTTTTTTAACATTGACAATCTTATCGGTACCTTTTTTATAATTTACTGTTTTAAATTTTTGAAAGTCAAAATTCTTAAAATTTAAATTTACTTTTGCACTTTTTCTTCGTATACATTTGCTTGTTCATTTGTGTAAAAACTAAATTTTTGCAGGGTATTATCCACTTCATGGCATGTCAAGCTTTCAATCGTTTCCACGTCAATTGCCTCCTCCACAAAGAAATGGCTGTAAAGCTGTACCAATATTTGATCCCAAGACTGACAAAAACGTTTTAAATGATAAAAATTGTGGTGAAAACTGTAACTCTTCCAAATATGGATGAATGAGTAAGTACTACATTAGATTTTAATGGGATCGAAATTTAAATTTCTGCTTTAGCTATTTAAATTGTTCTATAAACTTTCAAGCACTCTTTATCAGAAAATTATTTCTTTAATTACAGGAAAACTCGGATCCCAATGTTCGTGTGCAGTTTGATACCCAAGCTGCTGCCGTATTAAGAGTCTCAATCAAAACCTATTGAAACGGGGCAATGGTTCCCGACTCTCAAACTGTTATGTATCCAAGAGAAAAATGAAAAAATTAGAGTTGTAGACACGGTAGACATAAAACCTGTTGAAAGGGCTGAACTAGCTGAAACGGCGAGTTTAGACAAATATATATGGAAAGTTCGAAAGTTATTGTAAATGAAAGGTCCTTTGACTATTTTTAGAAAAGAAACTAATAAAAATGGTACTAATAAACATATGAAAGTTTATCAACTCCAACTGTGGTGTGTGCACCTGTCACTGATCAAAGGGCTTAGTCAATGTTAATTATGTTGTATCTAAGGAATTATTCCACTCTGAAGTTGCAGTAGTTGTAAATGAAACAGTTAAGAGCCAAGATTCTTATTCAAATGTTGAGCCATCAGTAGAGTTTATTGAAGATAAAAAAAAATACTGAGTTAATTATAGAGGATGACTCTTCCTATAATGGGCAGGAATCTATACCAGCTAAGAAAACTGTAAATCCAACCAGTTGGAATGAAAATTCGGGTAAAGAAAACATCTGCAGTTAGCTCTAAAATTCAAGAAAGGTATCAAGAGAATTAACTTTTTTATGCAACAACAGTATGAAAGCAGAAAATAGAGTAATGTCCTTTTAGTAGATCAAGGTTTTAAATGTGGTTCTTAGCTTTATTTGGAGTTGAAAAATTCAACTTTGTGGTCAAAATTTAGAAAATAAGGGTTGTGACTGACAGGCTTGAGATTATGATACTCCAGATAACATACCAAACTAGTTGTTCTTATCACGCTTAAATGTAAATTTATTTTTAAAAAAAATAAAATGAAATAAGCTGGAAAATTTTTAGTTAATATAAAAAAATACACACAAAAAGAATCGCGTAAGAATTTGTATAAATTGTATTATATAAACTGGATTTTTCATGCATAAGTTTGTCGGTATATGAAAAAACGTAAATTTCGTCTGTTTAATAATTTTTTATCCGATAATATTTTTCGGTGTTTTTTATTACTTAATCGTTGTTCGTAACATCAATAGAATGTAATTGTGATCAGATGACCCACCAAAAATAAAAATTGTCACCTGAAAGAGACTGTCAAAGATTCTAGTTGCATTTGGAAACAAAATATATTTGGTAAAATTAAAACAAATAAAAAACGCTATGTAAAAATTGCTGCAATGAAAAATGACATTAAACTAGGAGAGATGTGAAATGAGATATTTAACAGTCAAGCTGATCTAAAATACTTTTGGTGACTGAATTTATTCTTGTATTGATTAAAAGTTTGCGTGAAGGCTTCATAAATCTTTTTTCCTTTCAGTGTTGTGAGGAATTTCATAATCGATTGCGTGGAACTATAAAAATGCTATATCCTCAAAGTTTTAAATGGATTATCAAAAACTGTTGCTTTTCTATGAACACGGAATCCTCAGTTCCTAAGTGGATACAATACATGGAAAAGCTACAGAAGAAACCGAAGGAATCACAACTGTTCTTTGCGCGGAACTTTGCAAACGTTTGTCACTTACGGTACTAATCTTTCATTCTCTTTTAATTATCAATGTTTTACGCGCTTTCAATTGGAACTTTAGATTTCTGGTTATACTTGTTATATTCACTATAAAAAAAACGAATACTTAGATTTTTGCGCTTTAATTAAAAGAATTGTGTTCAAATATTTTATTGGATTTCTTTAAAAAAAATGTAAATTAAAAATTGAATTCTAAATTTCAATAAACAAAAGTGCAAAAACACTTGTATATTTTAATCTAAACAAAACTGGCGAAAATTATACTGATATTTTTGGTAAATGTTTTCGTTTGTTCATAAAGATGTCCGGTTGGGATGCAATCGAAACTCCTCGGAAAAGCTTTCAAAACTGTTATTTAAAAAATGTAGCGACGAATTGGATCTTAACAAATATCGTGAACAAAAGGCTGAGATGTTTCAGAAGCAACTGAATTATTGAGTTATTTACTCCTTTTATTCTGCACGCGACAATTTTTCGATAAAATATAATGTTAGAAATTTACGGGGTAGGGGGGACTAGACTTGGATGACGGATAAGAGAATATTCCATACCAAAGGACTACTCGTTTTAAATGAATATTCTTATTTTGTCTTATGCTCGAATATCTCTAATATTTTAACTAACCGAATTAGCGAAGTTTATGACGCGTTTCCTTTAACTAAATATTATGAATTATTTTTGTTGCATAACCAGTAGGAATGCAGTAAATTCTACTATCCTCATAAATCCTCGTCTCAGAACCAACTTGAAAGAAGAGTCTTAAACTAACGGGAATCGGTACTAACGCAGTCGGAAACATGGTTCGACACTATTATCTAGATCCGCTTATACAGATGTAAAATATATGAAGTGATTATATCTAGTTTCCTTAAGGGGACAATAAAACTTACAATATCATTTTAAAGAAAACAGTTTTAAAAAGGAAACCTCGCGAGATAGACCGATGATATTTTAATATTTTCAATGTCTGCACTCTTTTTGTAGTGATAACGTTACGCGCGATTTGCTGGAAAGTGAGCCTGAATGGGCGTCACGCTCGGGTATGCAAGGCTCATTCGGCTTCGTCTGTTTGGAAATCGTGCTCAAGATCATCCGCGATACTCTCCTAAAAAAGACGTATGACAAATGGAGGGACGTTTCTTCCCTTTCCGAGGTAACATTAAAAGCGGTAGTCCGCCAGCCTCTACCACAACAAATATACCGTGAAAAAATTCGCATAATCTTGTATCTTACCCATTGCTTCGATCAAAGTAGACTTCCCCCTCCCCACCTTTCTACAAATGACGGGATACTTTCTCCAATCCTAGTAGAAGCATTGAAATGAAACATGCAAAATTTTAAAAATTGGCTTAGATAGAGAATTCCTGCACTCTACTTAAAATGTAGATAAAGGAGATTCCTATAAAACTAAGTAAAGTAGTATAATGATTAGAGATCAATATTGCAGTGAATTTAGGAATAAAAACCTACTAAGCGAATCGGAATAGCAATGAACAAATGGTTCTATAAATCACACAAAATATGAGTCTAAAAGAAAATTAAAACAATTTCGTTATTTTAAATTTTTAATTAAGTGTACATGCATTAAGTTACATTAAATAAATTAAATACAAGAAAACAAAATATACGACTTTCCTTTCAGCAGCACCGGATATAATTGTACAAAACTGACATACAATGACAAAATAGCTAGTATAAGCCACACATGCGATATAAATCTTCAGATTAAATCTCTAAAAGTTTAGACCAAGATTCATCTTTTGCCAATCAACTACCCATATTGCTATAAATTTGCTTAAATTCATGGATATAATCGAATATTGTTAAATTGCAAACAAAAATTCACAGAAGTCGTATCGGCTCTTCTGAATAAATTACGTATAATTTTAAGCGGGGATTTTTAAAGTAAATATTTCAAAACACTAATCCAAACCTTAATTTTTTCATTTAAAAGCTAATTATGTCAAATGATTCAAATGATACCACGAAGTACGGAACAACGCTTGCCGGGGTTTTAAATACTTCGGATTCAAAATTTAAGTATTTATAACCTAATTCAGGTACCATAAACCTATTGTGGATCTCTACCGGCACTGGATCATTCCCGGGAATGCATTAAATTTCCAAAAGCTGAACATGTTGTTAATTGTTATAAATTGTATAAAATTTTATGCAATACATGCATATTTCAAACTTATACTTATTTGTACACTCGCCTAAAAATTCAAAAACGTAAAATAACCAATTTCTTTATTAAAAAAGTGACACGAAAACTCCGAGCAATCTACGCTATAAAATGCGTTTCGCGTTTTTATCGTAAACCATAATGTACAATGAGCTATATCTGCACGCATTCAAAGAGAAATAGAGTGTTCGTTGAATATTTTTGATGTTTTAAACACTATTGTTAACAGAGGTAGGAGTAATAATATAGCAAATTTCCATGGAAATAGGGTCACTTTTCTTTCTGAAAATGTGCTTCGCGTTTAGTTCAAACTCTCGTGCTTGTACCGAAGACAGCCTTAAAAGTTATAGTGGACAATAAAAAAAATATCAAACTAAGTATTAAAAGTAAGAAAATACAATATCTAAAGCTATGAGTGAGAATCTCTTGAAATGTACTAGGAAATTGTGGCGTAAATCTTTAGCACTTTCTTGATTTTTAGTTTTTGATAATTGTTATATTATGTCTTAGAAAATGTAATAACATAACCAATAAGAGCAAGACGCAGATATTAAAAAAAATTCTGATGCATTAATTCTTATAAACAGACTTTAAAGTTTAGAGAAAATTACAAATGTACCGAGACTTTTCTGGGTCATCGTAGATGTATACTAATGCAGTTGTAACGTCGTGAGTAGCTAACTAATTTGTCACGGCTTAATTTGGAAATAAATAATTGTTTATTTGCTCAAATCATTTTGAAACAATAAATTTATACGCCAAGCCAGTGCAGGCAGTCTATATCAATCATTTATCTGAAAGGACAAATCTCTCTAAACCTTGGATTCTAGTCCTCCTACGCCACCGGCGTATGTAGTCTCTGGTTCTCCGTCGCCACCGGTCTCTCCTTTCTTTCCATCCCAATCTCGGTCCTCCACCATCCAAGTCTCTTTTCCTTTAGGACTCTGCTCAAGTTCTCTCAATCCAGGACTCTCGTCTCCTAAATAAATGGTTTTAAACACCAGGGGCCTGTGGACAAATCCTCGTCCTTTTTCATTGGCAGGCCACAAGTCTCCCTCGACCTCGCTAGTCCTATTCCAGCGTAATATACAAATACACTACTGGGCCATCTGACCAAGAGCGCCATAATTCTTTTCTATCACACCACCTGTGTTCTATAATCATTCTCTCGACACCGGCTGTGGCGACAGGATTCTTTCTAGACAGGCTTCGCCTATTGTCAATGGGGTGCCGGCTCTTTGACTTATGTCTGCCAGTATGGATGTCGACGCTTTCCTTAGGTTAAACAATGTCCCCATGGACAGGTACACTTGTCACTCAACATCTGGTTGAAGCCCTAAACCTTAGCATGAATCGAAGGGTAGGATCGACGACGTTGCAATCCTTAAGAAAAAAAGTGAAGCCCTCTTGCCGTCGCTTCTATAATTAAAATATGTGAAATTTGTGTTGAGATAGTTTGGTTCTCAATTTGTAGTCAAGTACCTGCAATATTTTGTGAGTTTGATTTCTTTTATTTTTTAATGACTGTATTAGTAAACCCGGGTTTTAAATTCATTGTTCCAAGTTCTTCAGTGGGACTATCTTTACTGCTGCGTTTTGTATATATGGAGAATTAACATTATTGCTATTTCGTTATAGCTACACGTACCACATTTGAACAAAAATGAGACTCTAGCCTAGACTTTTAGCCACACAATTTTTGTATAAAATCAATTTTTTCTATATAGAATAAATGTTGTTCGAACACTGTCTAAAAATTATCAAACAGTTCTTTGATTTGATTAGTTTTGTTAATCATTTCTGAAAAGCACATTAAATTGATTTTGTTTGTTTTCAATTTATAATTTCTCCTTTCTATCCATCATGTAGGTATGCTTGGCTTATTTATTTTTAGCCGATGAGGTCCATGACTAGCATCATATCTTGGAAGAGGTCATCCAAGCCTCAAGTTTCCTTGCCGGTGGTGCAAATCTCTATGTTGATTCCGAGGTAAGATGTGTGCGTTCGTGTATTTCATAATGTGTGATTGTGTTTATTAAAAGTAGGGATTTAACTTTATACCAGATTTGACTCGCAGTGTTCTGACACATCCATTTCTTTAATATAATTTTGATTCTCTGTATGCATTAGAAAAAGATGCTATTTTGTAAAAAGATCTACATAAAAAAAAAAAAATTTCTTCAAGACTGGTTAAAATTCCCTCTAGACTACCTGCCGAGTTGCTTTGCGGAGAATCCTGCTCTAGCCAAATGACCATTAAATCCATGTATGGAGATATCTTGCCCAGCAATCCTAATTAGCCTTTTGTGGAAATTCAGCCATTTCTGGTGTAATTGGTATCTTTTGCGTCTTCAGACTGTCTCTAGGCTTCCATCACACATACCGAGGTGACTGAATGCATTATTTTAAGTGGTTGATCTTGGAGACATTCTCAAAGATAATTCCATGCTCAGTGCGTCTCGTACATCTCGTTATCTTCCTTAACAGTTAAGGTCATTAGATTTTTGCTAATTGAACAGGTATGGTGCAGGGTAACTTCCTAGATTAGGACAACTCGGATTTGTTGTAATTGTGTCAATGTAATTATATGTGTAATTGTCTTAATCACTACTTGTGTAGACATAGGCGAACACAGATATTTCTTCTATTACAGATATTAATATTTAATATACGAATATGGATGGATCCTTCGTTTTTAACTTTTTTATTCTTTTTAATACCCGTGTACAAGATCTACGCATGTTGATTTTAAATACAGTATATTTATTTATGGTACACATGTATATTTTTACTTTTAAATAGTTTAGTGAATGGATAAAGGTCAAGACAAGAGAATATTTATTTACTATGTTTTAAACCGTATATTTTATATACAGAATTCATAATGTTAAATTTTAAGATTCCCAACGTCAATTAACTGTTATAAATTCTGTAAGTAAATAAGACTGAGATATATTGGAATTTCGTTCACAGATATGAAATTTAAATGCTTTTAAGAAAAGAAATTTCTTTTTATAGGAATCTGCTGACTGCCAAGGACATCCGAATACTGCAAACTCGATTGAAAAAGATTCCAATTTCTGGACATGTAATCACTGCTGGAGAAGTGAAGTCCGGAAGACTCCTAATCATGTGAAAATAGGAAATCTGAATTTTCATGCTCGGTTTAAAGAGTCTTCCTTTAATGACTGAATCATGCAAGATGGAGAAATCAGCCACTTGTGCAACACTTCAAAAAATGTCTAAAGAGACAAATCATAGTCGGGCACCTGAAACTAGTCTCGAACAAAAGCATCGTGACAGTATAAAAATATCGTGTATTTATGTTACTTTACCTTTGATAGATTTATCTCCCTTATAAGCTCGAAAGAATTTTGAATCTTTTATAACCTTCTAGGTATCTATTTTTGTCGCAGAGATCAATCCTACTCACATGACGCTTTTAAAGATAATCGCTTGTGTGTGACCAATAATCTAATTTTCCTTGCGACGAGCATCTTCTCGGAAGAAGCGAGCACACATAAACGGCTCATAATCTCATGTAGACCTTTAAATTTGAGTCTTTGGTTAAATTGAGGTATTAGTGCGTGACTAACATAATTTTGCAAAAACATCTTTGAGGAAATGAAGTGCGTTAAAAATATATTGAAAATAGCAATTAACCTTTTCTCGGCTAAAATATCATTTTCGTTATCGTGGGGTACAGGAAGGAGTCTTAATTTTGTTCTAAAGTCAGAATGACGCGCGAGGTGACATTTAATCACCGTAACACTATTTGGTAATTCAGAGTTTGTTTTTACCAAGGAAGCACAACCATGTTTTGAGCAAAATTTTAAATATTAGCAATTCTCGCTATTGCACTAGTCGAGATGAAGAAATAACACGCATGAGAGATATTAATAACCTTACAAATTAATAAGAGTTAGAGTTGAGGAGTTGATAATCATGCCACTATATTCAGATCAATTATGGTTTACTCCAAAAGATCCTGCATGTTAATTTATTCTAAAAATCACTAGTAATTAAAAGTTCTAACAAACACACGCACAATCCACAAAACCAGATTCAAAGTATTAATTTAAATTCATAAATTACAATTTCAAACAAGGCGAAGAAAACGCATAGTCGTTGTCAAATATTTGATTTCAGCTCTGTTGCCCTGAATACATGTAAAATTCTAGAAAATTCTTTTCCGCTAATAAGAATTACTGTTTGACGATAAACTACAGCCTGATCTCTATTTTTAGGTCTCTAGGATCCAAGGAAAAAGTTCGTTATTTAGAAGATTCGTTTTCAATGTCACTTCATTTACGAACTTGAACTGGGTACAAAGATCTAGAGGATTGGCAAAATCGTGCCCGACTGTATATATGTTTTGAATTTCTTCTGTAGAAATATTTCTACAGATCACTCCGACCGACGCGCGCCACGTCATTACTAAAGAGTATCTGCTCTTGGCCTTTTAATCTTTTAGCGAAAACCTTTTTTATAAAGAAATGACTAAACTTTCTGTAGCAATATTATCATTTATCTGAAGTAATAAACAGTTTTCTCTTTTGTGCTCTTTGTCATTACATGCATCATACATAATTTCAAGGTATGCAACCGGGGTCGATCTTTATAAATGAACGCTGGCGCAAGAAGTCATTTGGGGTCCTAAATGTGGCAAAAAGTCAACAGAAAAATTTAACATGAACACGTATATTACCAAAGTATGTTTGTTTAGTGCACGATTTTGTTTTCAGTACGTAATTTTCAATTTGTTTGCAATATATCTTTCGATACTTAATATAGCGTGTATTTAAGCGTCCTATGTATATGCTTGACTGAAGATATTAACTTTCATTTGTGCTCAAGGCTAGCTCAGTACTTGCTATAACAACTGGTAGCGTATAGAAGATGTTTCAACTCGGTTGATGTATTTAGAAGTAATTCATTATTAGTAATTGGCACGTATTCTAAATAACTTGTACGTTCACATCTTTCAAATCATTGACTAAATCAGTCGAAAATAGAATTAAAAAAGTTATTAATTTATTGAAAGGAATCGAAACAAAATATATATTCCCATAGTTAAAAATTAAATAGGCATTTGTACCGATAGTTTTAAATGTGTCGGTACAGCACAATGTTTTTCATAAGTACGAGTAATTTATCAATATTACGTTAAAAGCATGTTTAATAATTACTAGTAACTCCCAGGGACTTCTCATGTACGAGATTATGTACAAAATGCAATATTCTGATAATTTGTACGGTTTATAATTAAAGTCGTATTGTAGGTTTATCAAAGTACACAGTTATTGCATTCAATATATTGTTATTGAATGAGGGGGCGGGAGGAAAATTATGACTGAAAATAGGGTCGCAATTGTTGAATAGAGTTAAAACAATTTATTGCAACGAAACGCCACTGGTAGATATTTAACGGTACTCGAAATCTTGGATATTCTAGTGGTAAAATTTATTTTCACTGCGTTAACTTTTCAGTTTCTGTTGATCTGTAACGTAAAT
>BMAU01003015.1:0-102073 GCA_019973935.1 Trichonephila clavipes | reverse complement strand
TTTAAATTTTTAATAAATCTGAAGAAAGACAAAATGTCTTGGACCCCCTTGTTGTCTCCCACATATATATGTATAATTAAAAATATATATGTTTAAAAGTATATGTATATTCATATATATGCATGCATGCACGCATACATACATATAATATAGTAAAATCGAAAAAAAAAAAAAAAAAACACTATTTAAATCAAAGGTAAAAATCCAATTTTTTTTTTTAAATGAAGGTTAGATTTTTTGGTGGGGAGATTCCTTCACCAAGTCAGATAAGGTTAAAACAGATGCATGAGAGAGGTGATGCGGATGATGGTTAAAAACGGACAATCTATTAAAATGTGATAAATAGAATATGGGACTTTACAGCAAGGATTACTGAGGCATTTTCACCAAACAGAAAATACCTGTGCGTGAAACGAGTATGACCAATGCGAAGTCGAGTCAAGTGGACATCATGTCTTCGCACTGGGGTAGTGCTGCCCAATGAGAAGCGGAAGGATGTATGTTATGTAGCTTGTTGAGGATCTGTTGACCCAAGTCTCTTGCCATACACCATAGATATAGTTCTGTGTAGAAGCTTTAAATCTCGGTAACATGACAGGCCACTGCATGTGATCAGACATTGATCGTGCAGCGGTATCAGCCTGTTCATTACCAACTATACCCACGTGTCCAGGTACCCAGGAAAAAATTATATCAAAACCCCTTCTTTCTAATTTTCGCAGAAGAATAAGTATTTCGATCACAGTGGGTGTCTATGCTCTGTTAAAAAGTGTAAGGACTCTAGAGCACTGATGCTGTCAGTGTACACACAAAAATGACGGTGGTTGGAACTTAATATATGTTGAAGTGCGACAAGGATGACAGTCAATTCAGCACTAAAGACAGAGATGGAATTGTGTAAAGTAAGACTAAGAATGGTATTGTTAAAAACAACACAACACCCAACATGTCCTGCAGTCTTCGATCCGTTCGTGTAGACAAGAGACCAGTGGGTGCTGGTACTAGGGGCTGATAGCCAAAGGTGTAAAATATCGTACTGATTAGATATCATATAATAATGGTGTCAATTTCTACTCAAGTTTGTAAATAAAATAATATTTTACCAAAGCTGTGGAATTCCTCTCGCTACTCAGGAATTAAGTCAACTTGGAAGGGGGGGGATCATGACACTACACTGTAAAGAACCACAAAAGAAATCATAAAATTGCATTTACAGAAGTAATTGTTCCTCAATATATTTGTTCTTGCAATAAACAAGATTTTAAAAGTAGAAAAATATGAAGATAATATATAAATTTTAAAATAATTTTTTTGAAAAAAAAAAGAGAATGTGTAAAAATTTTACTTAATAAGGTAAAATCAGATAAAAATCAAAACAAGTTAACTGGTCTATGGTTAAGTAAAATAAATGATGATTATTAAAATGCGAATTGTATCAAAATAATGCTGGACTTATTACAAATGCGTGATTTAAAGGATTTCATTGGATAATCATATTCTAAACCAGTGGTCTTCGAACTGTGTTCCACGAGCCATATTCAGAGGTTCCACGAGTCACAGAAAAAAAATCGAAAAGAAACTTATAAATGTACATGCAAAATGAATTCCCCTTCTCTAAAAAGTTTGTATACCCACAATAATTTAAAGTTCATCCCTGTCATTAAGAAGCTAAAAATTTTGTTCATACATAACTTTATTTTGCAATTCTCTTTAAACTTTTATTATATTATAATAAAAGAGAATATTAAAATGTTTTATATTTGTATCTATATATTACTTATTAGATTGTAAACATTTTATTGTTTACTATCCTGAGATCCACAAGATTTTTATACTCGTTAGTACAATGTCTTGCAAAACTAAATAGTTTTCTAATGGAAAATGCACTTTTTTATATTTGTGGAAAAAACGCCTACAACATATCAACAGATTCGATGCTGAAAATCTGAGCAAGCACATATCCCAATTTATAAACATAATACATGGGTAGGTGACACTTGTGTGAATCACAGATTAATATTATTAAGGTATCCGACAATGATAATAGACAATGAATTCATATAGTAGCATTAAAAAATGCCATAATACATTAGGAACTGATCAGAATAGGCCCTAACGAAGATCTTAAAATAAAATTTAGAAACGTTTGTCATCAACATTGGCTTTAAAAAGATATACCTGTTATTTGTCGCGAATTATGGAATATCGTGAAAAAGTTTTTAATTTTTTTCCCTAGTGAGAGGGAGTTTCAGTGAGTTTGTCTACCTTAAAAACAAAACAAAAAAAAAAAAAAAAAAAGAGAAAGAAAGAAAGGGGGGGGGGAACTGTACACTTATTTAGGAGGTTTAGGGTTAAACCCGACTAGGTGATATTAAATGTTGAAAACTTGTTATTGAAACACCAGATTAATCCCTTTCATTAAAAGCATTTGTTTGTTATTCAGTTATTTTATGTATTAATTTAATTTTAACTTAATTCGTTAACATGTGCTCCTTAAGTTATTAGCGCTGTGCTTCCCTACAGTTAGAAATTTCTTTCAAAATAAGTAGTAGTACACATGTGTGTGCGCTGTGTCAAAAAGATATTTAAGTTGATAAATTTGAAAAATCCAATATTAGCTAAGCAGGGGTCTACCCGAAACCGAAAAGCATGGCAAGGGGTCTATGAAACAAGAAAGTTTGGGAACCTATGCTCTAGTTCTTAAGATTGCACGAAAACACCTTCTAGTTCTAGGGGTGCCGTGAGTTGAAAAAGTTTGAAGACTACTGTTCTAAACAATATAAAAAAACACTTTTCAAATTATTGTTTATTTCATATGCAAATAATATATATTTACTCATATATAACACTTACACACACATACGTATATAGGAGAAATGCGACTCACTCATCTCGGGACATTCGGAACTATTAGTCCCCTACAGACTTGAAATTCGGTACGTATGTTTCTTTTTTAGTGAAGATCCGCCAAAAACGGATTCTATAGAAAATCAAACCCCAAGGGAGCTGGAGGAGGTTAGAGATAAGAATTCCCATTTTTCAAATATTAAATCAACAGACTTGAAATTTGGTAAACATGTTTTTTCCCTGTTGAATACATATTCTCTAAGAGCAGGTTTTGCGGAAATCGACTCCCAAGAAAGTTGAGGGGGTTAGGGGGCATTCTAGATTTTAAAAAATTCTAGTTTTTTGAGCTACTAGATCTGCAGACCTGAAATCTGGCAATCACGTCAATTTTTGTTGAGGTTCGCCAAGAATGGGTTTTGCGGAAATCAATGTCCAAGGGGTAATAAGTTTAAAAATTCTCATTTTTTGAACTAAACTTGAAACTTTTGGCAGCTATCAAATTTAGCAGCTTTCTTTCTTTTGTTGCGTAATGATCCTCTAAGTACCTATTTGACGAAAATCAACTTTTAGAGGGGAAGGAGGAGTAAAGAGCGAAATTATTTGTCATAGAAAAAGTCTTGTCCTTTTCAAATCAACAGATTATAAGAATGTTTTTAAATAGAATTGAAAACTTAATGCTAGGACTTAGATATCAATAGCTCTTACGAATAATATGTAGTCATACAGCTTTATGAAATATGTGTACAATATATGTGTATTATTGTATACAGTGGCGCACACAAGGGGTGTCCTGGGGGTCCGGACCCCCCAAAGCTCATAATTTTTTCCGATTGATTATAATTCTAAGTATATAGTACGTAAAATTTAAGTATTTGTCATTAATGATTAGTTTTATTAATTAATGCTAATTATTTACTCATTAATTAGTTTTTTACTGTGTTTTGTTCCCGAAAATCGACAAAATCAAAAGGAGCATGATACAAGAATGGTGAACTTTCGACCCCGGACCCCCCCTCCCTTGAAAAATTCCTGTGTGCGCTACTGACCAGTATATAAAAACTACATATAAAGCAGATTTATTTCTTATAAAAATTCAAGCCAATCTCGCCCCCGGAAATAACGTTAAAAAGCTTTTAAATAAAACAGAATGCCCATCGAATTTCCTTTTACGCTGTTGTCAATTTCGAAAACAAAGCTTTGAACTCTTAATTCCCACGCAAGAATAAATGAAACCGAAATTTGCAAAACATAAATCAGCCAATAGCTCTTCGTGGACAGAGGACTCTTTTCCATCCAACTAACCCATTAAGATTTTTTCTTCTCTCTGCAAACAGAACTGTTTTCACTTCCATTAATCTTCATTTGGAAGCGTTGCAGAGGGGTGTAGCAATTCGTGGTCTTATCTAAATAGTGGAAACAAAAAGAAAGGGAAAAATCCGGGTTAGAGGCCTTTTGGCTCGAGTCCAGCTCTCCTCTGTCCCTCGGGTGGGTCGTCCATCGCACCTGTCACGCGCGTTCGCTAAATAAACTTCGAACAGCGAAAGAAACTGTGGAAGCGTGTGACATTTGCGTCTGGCTGTGACGAAAACGTGCTGCTGGGAACATTCTAATGAATTAGTTCTTTCGATTCAAAGGGGAATGTAAATCCACCCGAAGGAATTTGTTTGTTGACGACACCAAACGGCTGGAATTATTTGTGACAGATTTGTTTATTATAATAGAATGTAATTTACGGAATTGCCATAAACAAACTGTTTTCGTATTCATAGAACAGGGGAATGTTATTGGAGAAAGGGGAAACATAGGGTTTGTGCTCTTCTTTTATGGTCAACTCCAAACCAGATTTATGAAAGAAACCGCATTAGCACAATGATTTATCGTTTTATAGCAGGAATGCGCAAGGCATTTAACTAGTATTTCATTCTCCACACTTTCACAGCACTTCATTAAAAATTTTTTAATTCTTTTTGAAATTAGCTTCAAATAGTTGTAACGGATCTATTCGTGAACCTCTCACTAATCCTCTTGGAGAAATTGATTTCT
Source organism: Trichonephila clavipes (assembly GCA_019973935.1). Lineage (NCBI taxonomy): Eukaryota > Metazoa > Arthropoda > Arachnida > Araneae > Nephilidae > Trichonephila > Trichonephila clavipes. The sequence goes on along the minus strand of BMAU01003015.1, from coordinate 97,183 downwards.
TTTAAATGTTGTATTGAAAACTTTCTGACGAAAAAGACACGGTTTATGTAAATGAAGGCTTATATTTAAGCATTAACTTTTAGGTACGAGAGAGAGCGAGAGAGAGTTATATGATACAAGTTTGTATGTAGTGATTAGTGAAAAAAGTTGAAAGCTAGTCGAGAGTGACTCGACGACTAATTGTTTAATATTTAAAGATTGTTAATTGACGGTATAGTCAATAAGTTATAATTGAATAATAAAGACCAGAGGTCGAATAACTGAGAAAGGAATTACGGTAATTCAGACCGTAAGTATTGAAAGAGTTCTAAGTGTAAGTTAATTTAATCATTATAAATTATTAAGTATCCTTTCTACCCGGTAGTTGCTCCTATACTTTACAGAAGTGTGCATTTCCTACCCTGGGTTGTTCAAATTTAGTAAAGGAATAATAAATTACAATTGCTCTGACTATGGACTCCCAAACTACGATGAACGTTGAGGCCCGTTCATTGTTCATTTCATAGTCACTATTCATAAAAAGAAGACCACGCACTTTCGTATTAGCTCATCATTTAATAATTTGAATTAAATTTTGAAGAATTTAAGCTAAAGTTTATTTACGTAAATAAAATCATTTAAATTAATTTCATTACTTAAATTCTAATATTTTAGAAAAAAAAAATTAAGTGGACGAATAATTTAATAAGTTACATCATCGAGTTGACGGTTGTTTGTTTTTAAATAGACATATTGCGACCACTATAACACACTCTTCCATAGAATGATCCCATAACTTTGGAACGCTCCACTACATTCTCTTTCTAAGTCACAAATTAAAAAAATTTTCGAAGGAGAAAAAACAAAGAAAAAGATAATTTATAATCAAGGTTATCCATCCGAATACTTGCAGAATCGTTTCATTTATTAATATTTTATGTGTTTTTGTATTGGCTGGATATCAATTCATTTAACATGGATGTTTGACTTAGCGAAAATGTTTAAAATGTTAATACGTAAGTATCTATTCGGTGCAAGGGAAAGTTTCGCTGTTTTATTCTGAAAAAAAAATACTTTAAATTTTCTTTATATAAAACTTAATCTAAAATATAATGTACTTTGTTAGTTACAACAATTTGCCTGCATTCTGGTAACTTGTCTAACCCCTTGGAAAAGAAGTCCTCTGTTTTGGAAACAAAGAATTCTTCCACTGCTATTTGGGCACTCTTATAATTTATATACTCATTTCCGTCAAGAAGAATTGTCAGATGGTACAATATGAAGAGTAAATTCTGGTTGAAGTAAAGTTTCCCAATCCAACTCTGCAATTTTTTGTCCGGTGTTTCTTGCCAATTGTAGTTTAGAGTTGTCGTGATGAAGAATCACACCCCTTTCTGTTGGCCAAAGATGGATGTTTATGTTGAATTTTTTTTTATTTAAAACATCAAGTTGCGAACAGCAACGGCCGTTTCATTTCCTTTCAGGAACTCATAGCATATTATACCCTTGCTGTCTCACCAACCACACAACATAACCTTCTTCTGATGCTCGCCAACTTTAAATGTGAATGGTGGTGTCTCCTTTTTGCAAACATATACTTTTTTTCTAATCACGTGTTGGTACAGTATCCACTTTTCATCTGCAGTCAGCAAGTGGTCTGAAAACGGTTCCTTTTTGTGACGAGCAAGATTTGTAGAACATATCGAAATTCTGTCCATTAAATTTTGTTCAATAATTCGTGCGGCACCGAAACAGAGAGTTTGGACACGAAACCAAGTCTTTTTAAAGTAATCCCCAAAGCTTTAATCTGATTAACTCCAAGCTTGAGGTCTACTTCTGTAGAAGTTAACGTGAGATTTGTCCTGGTCGTACTGCGACCAGGGGACCACTGGGAAATGGAACGCGAAACGTTCCTCCATCTCAAATCTGATTATTTGAATTTGGCCTGATGTTGGTGGGCTTTTATGATTGGGACTATCTTGATTGGTTGGAAGGATGTGACAAGGAGGCGTGGTCAGGGTAGCTGTTTCGGAGGTATTCGAAGTTGACTGGAAAACTCCTATAGTTGGATGATAGTCCTGGTTGTCATTGGCTGAGAACACTTGGTGAGTAGGCCCTCTATTGGCTGCCCTGATACATTGGAACATAGCAGTGAGGTGGGGTCTAGATAGCTAGCATATTTGGGATTCCAAAGCGAAAGCAGCATTGAACAATTTTAAAAATAAAAATAATTAAAAGAAAAAATAATAAATATTTAGCTATGTGTTCACTCACCACAAGGCGAGTGATTAAATTAATTGCTAGGGGGTATAAGAATCCAGGAGAATTGTCCTAGGTTCTTTAGTACTTGGCTCTGGATAGTAATGGTTTAGATTTTGAATGTTGCTTTTGTCAATATTAGGTAGGTTATCGAAAAATTTAATAGCTAGTTTCTGCGTATAATTTTTAAGAGGAAGGACTTTAATAGCTCTGTGTGTAAATATCCGAATTTTTGGTATATCGATCAGCTTTAACTATGTTACAAATCAGAGGGTTTTGAGCAACTTCGAGAATTTTAATATTAGCATTTGCTGCATAGCCCCACACAGGACAAGAATACATAAAATGGTCTTCCTGGGGCCACCTTTTTAAGAAAAATCACCCCAGCAAAATTTCATAAACCATCTTTGGCATGTCCGAGCTGTTACTGCTTCTTCTCCAAACACGTCACATATGTTTCTTTTTGCCTCCATTGTGCTATTCCCTTTTTGGAACTCAAACAACATACAATGTCTTAAGTGCCCTTTTCCTTCATTCATGCCGACAATTTTATAAGTTTAAAAAAACTAACTATTTTGCAAAAAAAGTGTTTAAATCATCCATAGTATGTACCCGGTTTCAGTTGGATCCGATATCTTGCTAAGAATGGACAATGCATAAAAGTGCATGTGTTCAAAAATGACAGAACTTTCCATTATACCCAATAGTGTCTTGTCAAGTAATAATAAGAATAATAATTAATAAAAGTCATTAGGGAACAAGAAGCAAAAGTTAAAAAAGAAATCCTGGTTGGATTTATAAAAGAGAAATATTGTTACCCTGATGGTAGGGGTCATAAAAAGAATCCCTAAATAATTTTAAAAAGTATTTACTATAGTTAAAATAATTTAAAATTCATATTAATAACGAATAATCATAGTTAAAAGAATAAGAATTTTAAAGCACAAAAGAATTCTATAGTATAATTAATACTTACTTAATGTTTTTTTAAATACCTAGGATAATTTGTTCTCTAAATGGTATAGCATCGTTAATTTTTGTATTTATATTGAAGTTGATTTATGTAAATTATTAGTTCTCTTCGTGTTGATTTTGAACTGAAGCTATTTCTCTCTCTCTCTCTTTCAATTCCAACTCACACACTCTCTCTCTCTATATATTTATTTATTTTGGTGGAATTTTCAATCGTTAATAAAATACATTTTAAAGCGTTCGATTGAGCTGAAATTTTATATTCACTATTATTTTGGATGACAATACGATACTTAAATGATAATTAATAAAAATTAATTACCACTTAATGTTGTGATTCTGTCATGTATATACATATTTACATTAATTGTAACTATTTATTAAAAAGTAGCTAAAATAAAATTTTTCTTTGATCTAAGTATGAGTTGACTTAATTTTTTTTCATATTACTTGTTTTAATACACACACAATAAAGATGAAAATAAAATAATATTTATATAGTAATATTATTATTCATTATATTTATTAAAATACACTGCTGGACAATTGCTAAGGACGGATCACAAATTGCTATATAGCATAACATTAAGCGAGACATGAGGCCTAGTAGGATAAAATATAGTTGCCACACTGTTCAGACGTTAGAATAAAGAATATTTATTGTTCTGGAAAGTACAAAAGCTGTGAAACATCTGAAAGAAAAAAAATGTTCATTTGATCTGCGGACAGAGAAATGGAACAATGCATCTAAAAGTCAGCAGGCACCTTAAAGAAAGGTATCAGTACGGGATATGTCCACCGTGGAGTGTGATGCAACATTGCGCACGTCGTACCATACTTTTTGCACAACATTATCCAGCAGCTGTTGAGGCAATTTATCCCATTCCTCTGTGAGTGCACGGATGAGGGTTTTCTTGTTTGTCGGAGGATAGTTTCGACCAGCAACTTGCCTCCCCCAAAGCATCCCACACATTTTCAATGGGGTTTAGATCTGGAGAACGCGCTGGCCATACGAGACGTTGAATACCCTCGCTGTCTAGACAATCCTGAACAGCGAGTGTTCGATGACATGTTGCGTTGTCGTCTCTAAAAACAAATTTATCACCGACAGCACCACGCAAAAGACGAACATGAGGAAGTAGAACTTCATCAATGTATCGTTGGCTCGTCATAATCCCATTCGCAACCACATGTAGGCGCGTGCGGCCATTGATCATGATGCCGGCCCACACCATGATACTGCATGTCGGATATCGGTCCTTTTCCTGGATATTTTCTGGACGATAAGCAGTACCACTCTCGCGCCAGATCAGTGGGCGTCTACAATCCGATGACAGACTGAACCTACTCTCATCTGAGAATAGTACGCATGCCCAGTCCTGTTCAGTCCAATTGTGATGCTCACGACACCATTGCAAACGGACAGTACGGTGCTGTCTGGTCAATGGGACACACAGAACAGGTCTGTTTGCGTATAGTCCTCCTCCCCTCAAACGTCTGGCAACAGTTTTTCGGGAGATCTGCTTTCCTGAGGCAGCAAGAAACTGATTTGCCACCTGTTGAGCTGTGGTGCGCCTGTTCCTTTTTTCTGATAGGACGATATATCTGTCTTCTGCAGGCGTCGTACTTCTAACACAACCTCCCCGTGCCGTCTACTACACATTCCAGTAGTTTTAAATGACTTCCACAGCCGTGAAACAACGCTGTGAGCGATGTCGAACTCCTTGGCAACATCTGTTATTTTTCGCCCTTCTTTGATCTTTCCAATAATTCGGCCTCGCATAAAATCATCTATGTGATGTCGGGAAGACATGCCAAAAATTTTAAGTTCGTCTATTAAATCTTTCCTGTAAAACTTAGACTTGAAACAACAACTGTCCACACGAATGAAAACCTTTAAAGCTCTTATGAACGCTATCACGTGATGAACAGACGTGGAAAAAAAAAATTTGCTTACTCTCATACTTCTTCTTACTAATATCCCGCACTTATTCTAATTTTCCACATTTTGCTTCCTTTCATTTTGTGGTTGCTATGGATGATAGTGTTATCCGTCCTTAGCAATTGTCCAGCAGTGTATATCTCATTTTCCCCTTTATGCGTGTAAATATTCTGATAATTTTTTAAAAATTATTTTTTCTCTTTAAATTGAACAAAAGGGACGGTATTCAATTTTGGCATCACAAAAGAATTATCAAATTTTTGTAAATGGTACTTTACACGCTGATTAGACAGATGATCGATAGTTTCACTTCTTTCACATCATAAACTTGATAGGGATTACTATTGAAATATAATATCAGAATATATATATATATTATTTTTAAAGTTGTAAATAATAAAACAAGTAATGTCGCAGTTTATTTAAGGAAAAGTCTATTCGATACTGGATACCATAAAATTCTGAAAAACTTTCACTTTATTCAACAGATATTTATTCCACGAATTATATTTTTACTAGCCAGAGTGATGCACGATTAATAATAAATGCGATAAATTGCATTTTTCTTTATCCTTTCTTTTCAGAACACAAAATTGCAAATTAATAATACAATGAGAAAGACAACTGCACGAAACTTCTTTTGAAATAAAATTATGAAGAAGTTGCCATTTGAAAAGAAAGGATGTCATATATAGTGGAAATTTTTTACTTCCACTTTTGAAACATTAATTTAAACTATCTTTATTTCGCGCAAGGGTTATTTCCTTTGACAATTTTTTTTTTTTTTTCTTCTTTAGAAAATTGTCTCAAATTATTATTTAAACAAGTTTTGAGTATTATCAAGAGAAAATTTCAAGATCTACCGTACGTTTATTTCTATATTTAATTCAAGAACAGTAAAAATTAATTTATTAGGGGACTATTCATTAAAATTACTGGATTAATGGCATATTTGGCAATAAATAAGCGGAAAGAAAAACTTTGTACAAGAAAGTTTTCAAAGGTAGTAGCACAAAAGCGTACTAAATTAGTATTATTACTTTTGTTATTATTATTCATGGTAAAGGAATAAATTATATAAAGTATGCTTAAATAATTTCAGAGTTTTTGGATTGTAAAACGAGAGCGTCACCAACTTCTTAAGCTTTTCTCGCGCGTTCTCGTGTTGTCGCTGATGCTTTTGGGATTTGTGACTGTCTTGTGCAATGTATGCCATCTTCAAAATATCATTATCAATAAAAGAATGTATCAAGAACTTGCTTTCCTGGATTTTTTTGGACATGTCTATATCAAAAGTGACATTCAAATAATTCACAATTTTTCACACATATATATATATATATAACTATAAAATTTTAATAATTATTTGATATAAAAAAATTTAATATCGTAAGTATCATCGACATATCGCTTACAACATTTATGCTCTAGAATTTGATTTATATTTAATAAAGTTAAATTATCTTCAGGGTGAAAAAACATATTTAAAAAAACAGCTTAAAATTAGCGATGAATGCACAAATGTACCAGCTCATGATACTGTTTCATGCATTAAAAATATACTTTTTTTCTATTTAAGAAACAGTGATAACATGTGATCATAAACAATTAATAAAAAAATATTAAAAAAAGTATGTGAATAAGTTCTTTTTACTTTAGGTACAGTTATTCAATTTTAAATGAGTTATGAATACGATGCTCTTTTGCATTTGCAGAGATAAATTTAATTTCCTGCAGCTTATAAGTATTTTTATAGTTATGTTAAAAATTCTAAAGATTAAAACTACTTACTTCATGATCCATTTTTTTAAAAAAAAAGTTACCTAAAAATATCAATAGGTAAATCTCTAGAAATTTAATTGAATCCCATTTAAACATATATCAATTAAAAGAATATCACTGAAGAATAATGATTTGCTGTCCACTCTTTGATATTTACTTTTTCTTGTTTATTAGTAAATAAAGCTGTTTTCAATGCCACCATTGACACAGAGAGGAAAAAAATCACTCTAGAATACACGGATCTCGAAGAACGAATCTCTCTGAGTCAAAGATAACAATAGAGCAATTTCATTGATGAAAAGGCTGGCAATCTTTTCGGCAAACATTATATTAATACAAACTGCGCACTGAGTAAAGAAGCATTCCTCCACAAATCCATTAAGAGATAGTTCTAGAAACATGGCCTCCGTCCAAGCGCCCGCCCCCACTCCCTCATTACGGGAATTCATTAGTCAGAGTACGAGTGACGTCAGAAGGCTTCCGCGAATCCCTCGCTCAGAGAGAAATTCTCCAGGAAGAGTGACACGGGCAATCTGGGAGAGTAATGTCCAACTAGTATATTCTTGGAGCACCGATTCGCTTCTTGAACTAAAAGGTTTTTAATGGCCTTTAATGTTTGCTTCACAGCATTAGAAGTTGCTGACTTCTTAAATATTTTTTTGTTTTTGTTTAATGACAGTGAGTAAAGAATTGATTATATATATATATATATATATATATATATATATATATATATATATAGAGAGAGAGAGAGAGAGAGAGAGAGAGAGATTGTTTATTCAATAAGAATTTGCCTATTGCAACATGCAATTAAATGATGTAATTGCCTATACCAGCGGTTCTTAAACTTTCGATCACCGGGGACCCCTTTATGTGTCAGCCTGATATCGTGGACCCCCAATATTTTAAACACCTTTCCCTGACTCCGAACAGATGGCAGAGTGATTTAAAAATTCCTTAATAATCTTTAGACTGCTTCTGATACTACTTCTAACACTTCTTTCCTCCCCTTTAAGAAAACATCTAATTAAAAATGTTACAAAATACTAATGTACTTAACATTAAATGAGAGACCTTCGCGGCAGTTGCGTGCACGAGGGGAGGTCTTAGGAGGTTCACACTCCCCCGTAGGCCAACAGATTTGTAATTTCCATTATAGTGATTATTTTTTCACGCTTACGTCCACGTGTTTTTAGAATGTTTACCCCCTCCCCTCCCATAAGAGAGATCTATGTGCGCCTCTTTTTCGCGGACCCACTACAACGGCACTGGTGACCCCAAGAGGCTCACGAACCATAGTTTAAGAATCGCTGTATATTACAGTATACGATATCAGTGCTTCTCTAACTATCTAGATGGCAAAATAATGTTGTTTTATGCTATCATGAGCATTTTAAATCTATAAAGACTATTGACCAATTAACCTATCTATGTTTAATGTTTTTTTTTTAAAGTTAATTATACGCTTTAACTGGTATCGCGCAATACTCATATTTAAGGAGTAATAATTACTGTGATCTTCATCTCAAGGTTGGTTTCACAATGTGATCAACAGCCCATTTCGTAGTTCTAAACAGCAACGTCATTAAGATTTGTGTTAATAAGTGAGTTAGCATTTATTAACATCGCAGTATTAAGCAATACTATAGATATTAGCGACGAGCCTTGTCATTTTAAGCCTCGATTAAGTGACAAGGATGACACCCCCTCTCCAAACTTCCACACCAAGACGGCATGAGAACTTTAAGTCTCGACAGTTTTAACGGGCACTGGCAACTCTACAAGGTGGTGAGTCTTCAGTGGCACTAGGACACAAACTCATGCCACGGTGGCCAAGTGTCCATGATCATGACCACTAGGCTACCGCGTCCTTCTAAGGTTTGTGCCATCCGGTACTTAAAAGCGTTAATCCTTTCGGGCCTTCAGTCCCTTTAAGTTCTATAATATTCAATATTAAGCTATATTCTATCAAAATTATTCTCTCAATGTAATAACAGAGTTAAAAAGGATAAATATTTAGGAAAATTGAAACTACTAAGGGGAAAAAAAAGCTAAGAAATATTCCAAGGGAAAATGACACAAAATTAAATTCAACTTGGCAATCACTTTCGTTACTCCTCTGGATGTCCAGTCTGGCTGTTCCTCAACTTACACACGTTCTTTTTCACAAAGCGAAAATATCATATGTAATAAATATAGTCGGATCCAGATTTAGCGAACCTCTATTTGACGAATTTCGTGGTTTAACGAACTTTTCTCTTTCCCCGATTCAAAAGAAGAAAGAAATCCTTAGTCGACGAATAATAAACCCCGAATAAACGAATTATTTCAACATTCGAAATTTTTTATTATGAATTCTTTTCAATTAATTATTTCAAATGTTGAAAAATTTGGTTTAGTAGTTAGTATTAGAAAAAACTCTGTTTTTTAAGTGGTATTTTTTTAAGAACAGAAAAAATATTCTTGCAAGTAGCCAATTTCAACGGCCAAAGATACAGAGCGTTATTAGACATTATATATATATATATGTGCAGATAAATCCTTTCTTATCTCCAACAACTCCTCAACGCAGAGGATAGTTTAAGATTTTAATGATTATATTACATTGGATGATGGACTGCCTAGAGCTGTGCAACTGGAATTCAGGAAGTTGTTGATTTGTTGGAGTCAATGAACAGCGATTCTGATGCAGAAATTGATAATGCAACTCTCATCAAAACTGTTACATTTTCCAATGCTTTACATTGTTTGGAAACTGTGAAAACATACCTTAAGCAGTAGGTCGCGAATGACTCAGTATTTTCTTCTCTGCATTGAATCGAAAAAAGAACTCTTTCGAGTCAGGAATCAAAAGATTTTCAAACATCTATTATTCAATATTTTAAAATTTCCAATTTGCTGTTGAATAAAAAGAGTGTAATTTCTAGATATTTTCTGTGTAGTGTTAGTGTTACTTATTATAGAATTTTCAGAAGGTAAGTGTAAAAAATTTGTATTTTATTTGAACCCTGATATAACAAACAACCCCAATTTAACGAACTAAATTTTCGGTCCCGATGAATTCATTAAATAGGAGTCCGACTGTATATCTATTTTAGCGATATATAATGTTGAAATAAGAGGGGAATCACAGGAAAAAGTTTTACAGGAATTCAAGCGTACCAATCAACTTAGAAAAAATCAAGAATTTGTTCTATAAGATGCCTCAGACAACGGAGCCTTTGAAGGAATCGAATGATGAATATAAACAAGCAATAAAATGGAAGCAATACTTATTGTATTCAAGTCACAACATTAAGGTTTTCAGTCCATTTTTAAAATTCGTAAGATGAAATTCCTCTTATACATTCATTTAAATTACCTATTCAACCACTTTCCAAGATTTCATATCTATTTGTACATTTCCTTCAATTTATTCTCATGCCTACTTCTATTTATTTCCTATAATTTCTTTTATGTAAAAGCAACACACTGCCTTTGAAATAGAGGGAAAATATGTTTTCACTTCTTAAAAATTAATTGCAGTATGATTGATATTACACTTTTTAAACAAATCTGAATGATGTTATCAAATTTATACAAGAAGGAAGAAAATATGTCTGGGGAAATGGAAATATTTGATAATTGTGTTTTGGTACGAAAAAAAATATATATTTGATCTAATACAGTTAGATAGAAATTTTTTTTAAATGAATTATTTTTAAATTTGAGGTTTGTATAAAAATTAAACTTCTAATTTTTAAATATGGCTGTACAATTTTCAGAGTCTTCAAAGAAATGAGATTTTTTCGATGATCAATTTTTTCTTAAGACGTCATATTTCCCTTTTAATGCAGTATAATTTACCGAGAATCACCCAGATATGTTATTTTGCACAAGCAAAGCTTATTTCACTTTTTTTTATTTATCAGCCCTACACTTTCACCCAAATTGAATTATCGCGTGTTTTATAACGTTTCCTGTAAAATGCAAAATTTTTTTCCCCAGTTTTCTTGCGCATATTCTATAGCAAATGCCTGTTGTTGACGTTGCACGCAGCTTTAATCAATAACTTTCTGAAATGCTTCAGATATTAGTCGCAGTTTTTTTGTTTTCGTTTTCTTTCTTTTTATAAAACTGATGAAATTGTCAGTAAAATAAAATGTATTGCTTCATCTTAGAGCAACTACAATTTTTGTTCTAGTTTTCACAGTCAATTATTGTTTCTAAACAACTGAAGTGAGTTGTTTTTAGGCAAAAAGGCCATTACTGCAATACCATTAAGGTATATGGATGAAGGAATGATGAACATGAATTATAAACAGTTAGTGATTTCGTGATGAGATACATGTGTACGCATAAAAAATTATTATTCAAGATATTGAGATATTACTCAAAAGCTAATTTTTTGGTGATTTCCGTTTCTGTGATGTGTTACGAACAGAGGCGCACACGAGAATTTTTCAAGGGGATCCAGGGTCGAAAGTCAATCATTCTCGTATTATGCTCCAATACCCCTCCCAACATATTCTTTTGATTTTGTCGATTTTCGGGTACAAAAAACAGTAAAAAATTAATTATTGAATTATTCATTAGCATTATTTAGTACAAATTAATAATTAATAAAAACTTACTTAAACTTTACATACTATATACATAGGATTATAATTAATAGAAAAAAAATCAAGTGCTTTGGAGTGGGATCTGGATCCAGGCCCTTGTACCCCCTTGTGTGCGCCACTGTCTATGAATTATCTCTGATCAAAAGATGAATTATATTACATGAAAATGATGCGCTATGCCTGTGTGTAGCATGTTTCTTTCCTTACAAAGAATTATTTTATTCATTTTTTTACTCTTATTTCTTATTATTTCTCTCCGGGAAAAAAGTTGTATATTCGAAAATGTTCGTGTAACGCCGGGCTAAGCGGAGAAAAAAAAGAAACCTGTCAGTCAAGGAAAAGAAACTGAAGAGATTTCAGAAAAGGGAATTTTAATAGCATAAATATAGAAATCACACACATTTAGTATACACAGACACCCAGAAGTACTGGCATTCAGAAGGAAAGGAAAAATTTCCATGGGGAATAAACCCATACTCTTGAAAAAAGCCCATGCAACGCCGAACTGAGCGAAATGGAAACAGACTCGTCCGATGGGGCAAAGACGTAGAAGAAATTTCTAAAAAGGGAATTTTAAGGACTAAATATAGAAATATACACACAAACCAAGAAGTACTGAATACGAGATGGCAAGAGGTAATTTCCATGGGCAAAAAGTTATAAGCTCGAAAAAGCCCAACCAACGCCGGGTCATGCAGCTAGTATAAGAAATAATTATTGTGATTGAAAATGAACACCAATTATTATGTTAATCATCACAGTTGCTTCAGAGATTCTCCATTCTTTTCTCTACATGTGTAATCAGTTACAAATTATTTTGCAAGGTTTTAAAAACTAAAATACACATAATGTAATTAGGTGTATGTGTCTGCAGCAGCCAATTGGTCTGAGTTGCGAACTCGTTGTCGGCGTTGCTTTTTTAGTCACAGGTTCGAATTCTGATGCCATTAAAGACTCTTACTGTAGAGATGTTTATGTACGCTAAATTTGTCGAAGTCCAAAGTTCTCACGTATGCGTGACAAAGCAAGTTTGGAGAATTGGGGGACAACTCAGCTGTCATTCTAGCCACTTGCATGAGATCCAAAACAGGGAGGTATGTCACCAATAGCCTCGTTTTGTTTCAGAGTGGAACGTGACAAACAACGAATCAGCGATTCAGTTTGTTCTCCCCTTAAGGCTAATGTCTTTTTTTAAACTGTACGATGTAGCCCATTAATCTCTAATTCTTCATTTTTATTAAAACCTACAATATCATTCAATCAATTTTTCGACAACGTGTAATGGGTTTTATTCGCGATTTTTACTAATCCTTAAGGGTAAATACTTTTTCTGACGTTATATGGTTATAAATAAAATATTTTTATATAAAAAGAGACCGCGATTTATGTTAATGAGGATTACTATTTAAAGGCGTGTGAAGATGAGAGTGTGTGATGGTGGTTTTTGTCACATCGAAACAAAGAAATTCATATTATAAATCACCGTGGTTCAAGTTGAAAGGATTCGACGGGGATTATTACTAGCTAGGACTAGCATTATTGTTGAGGTCCATCCGTTGATAAGTATATTTAGATTCTAGATATTTAGCTTGCTATTTAACTTGACGTACTCCTATGGTTTAAATCGAAGTTAGATAGTGATTAGAAAATGTATTTTTTAAGAAAATGTCCCATCCTGTGTGTGAATCCTTACACTTTAGCGAACGGCAGCTCACGATAAATGAAATATGGCAGTTTTAACGACAGAAAAACCTTTAAAAAGCAAACAAACAAAAGTAATGAAGATATGTATACAAATAAACATATAATACATTAATCACGTCATTAACTAATAATTCTCGATTCACTTTTAAATGCATCCGTATAACAGTTCGCTTCAAATAATGAAACCAAAGTGACTCAATATTAAGTAAAATTTCATTGTTTTTACCGCCCATAATAAATTTTAAAACTGAAAACCTCAAGAGGAAAAAAAAAACTAAGCATCATCCTATTTTTTCTGGGAACTTTTTAAAATGTATCGGTATTATGAAACAAAGCTATCAATTAACGAAACTGTATACACTAATCACATATTCTAAGCATTGTTTATACATAAATTTACATTTTAGTTTGATAAAAATAATCAAAATTTGACAATAACATTGACTTAAATAAATAACAAAATGGCCCATACTTTAAAAAAATTTCAATAGAACTCGTCTTTTTAATTTAATATCGTTTTCATTCTTTATTTGTTCTATTTCTTAACAATGTAGTTTGGTTCTTGTATGCAAGTGCCTTAAGGAAGTTTTTATGCATGCATTTATCGAATATCCTTCTTAGAAATCTTTACTTATTAAATTGAACTTGTGTGGGGTTCCTCCTTATGTAAACCCATACAAAAGCTAACACACACACACACATTCGACTGTATTTACTTTTCCCAGTAAGACAACAAGGGCTCAAATTCTGTCTTTACAGTAAGACAACGAACACGTTCTTTTCTCATTCATCAAACATAATAGAAATTACACCGAAGGTTTCTTTACAAGAGAAAGACACAAGCCGAAAGCACAGCCCAAATAAAGTTGGAATAATAAATCGGTACATGACACACAAAACCCACTTCCACGGCATTGTTCTAAAAAAGAACCTTTTCCCCCGTCCCCTTGAAAGCAACACGCTCCCTTTCATTATTGCAAGCGTTATTATCGAAATCAAACAGTCATCGTCCCTCCAGCTTTTCTAATGAGGGGCTGCGTATGTCGTTCACGCACGGTGGAACGTTTTGCGGGGGTGGGGTGGATGAAGGGGTTGGCCTCGATTGCGGCCACCGGAATATCGTCAGCTACCCCTCAGGGGGAGTTATGCCTCACGGGAGCGTTTCCGGTATGACCTCTCTTTCCACAGGTAAGGGATGAAGTAGAAATTGAGGAATATCATCTCACCTGGTGGGAGGATGCATGGGAAAAGCTTGTCTGTGGAGCCTTTTGGGGTCATGAAAAGGAATGTGACGATTTTTAGCATCAAGTAGGGAAAATATAAATAAGTAATCATTGCTTTTTAATTGGTCTAAAATATATTACTCTTTAATCGAATAACTTTTTAAAATTTAAGTGAGAAAATGAAAATTATCTTTCAGGAAGTATTTATCTTTTTTAATGGCGCTAAAGCTCCAGTTAGACCTTGGCTATCTCAAGAATTTTCCTACATGCCTCACTTTTTTGGGTATGGTCTTCCAATTATTCACTCTTAGGGTAACAAAATCCCTTTCTAAGTAGACAGCCCACCTCAGGTGGGCTGACCCCTAATTCTTGTACTAGTGGTCTTGGCCTAAACGATTTTCTGTGTTGAACGTTCTTTGTTCGTTCTAATTACAGTCAAGCCATTCAATTCCTTGCGTGTTTTAATATATTTGGCAATGTCTGGTTCATGGTAGAGCTCGAAATTTGACATTTGTGACAAATGCCATCACCTTGAATTCCGCGAAATATGTCTCTTAGATACACCAAGAGTATTTTTGTCAGTTTATATCATTGTCCAAATTTCTGATGCGTATGTGAGAATGGGTCTAATTAGGCATTTATGAATCAGTAGTTTAATTTTCCTTTTAATTAAATTTTATCTTAAGTAGCTCCACAGACCGTAAAAATTTCTATTGGCAACCCCAATTCTTCACTGTAGTTCAGATATGATATTATTATTAATGTTAACCTCAGAGCCCAGATACACAAAGTTATATCAACTTTTGCAAAGCTATAAAGGAGGTTTTTTAGTGTATAAATAATAAGCAATGTTTGTGTTTCGTTCAGCTTTTTTTGTCAAAGTGATGCTTTTCAATAGAAATTCAGAAATACACAAAATGAAATCCTCCTCTGACTGATTACAAAAATACCTCTGGAGAGGTAAAGGACAATTTTTATGTCGTACAAGAGCTTGATCCACACATGGAATACATTTCCAGGTATATAATTCTTCCAATGTTCATATGAAAGAAAACTTTTATAACACAGAAATCCATTTATTATGTGGCATTTTCAAAATTTCGAAAATTTCCCCCCACAAAAGTTTTTTGTATGAGCACGTCAAGTTAAAAACTGAGCATTGCAGTTTGAGAGACAAGTTATGGAAAGTATTTAACACCAGAAGAAATGGATTTATTCATACATACACAAATTAGTGTAAAAATACTATTTTCTGAAGGAAAGGGAAGTTATAAATATATGGTATTAATGCTCGAGTGTATGTTTTAGTAGGAAAAAGCATTTCTAAGTGTTGGAACATATTCTTTTTATTCTTTACTATTTCTGAGAAACAGTCTTAAAGATATCTAAGTAAAATATTAAATGTACAAAAGAGATTTAATTTTCGGTTTCACAATATACCAGATTTCTAGTTTATAATGATATTAATTAATCAATATTATGTGTTCATCAAAATTTATAAGGTTTTATAGGGTTCTTATGGTTTCTACGAAATTTATAACTGAACAAGGAAAAAGGATTAAGGGAGGAAGGATGTCGAAAGTATCTTATTACAAAACAAGGAGTAACAAAAATGGGTCAGCAAAAAATTAGTTTTTCTCATCATTAGTTTTTATCGCGTTTGAGCAACTTATGCGTACAATTTTATGGAAAACACACATTTCATTTCACTCCACATCTCTATTTTCCCCATCTTCAAATTGTAGAAAATAACCACTAGCTTAGCTGTCCTGAGTGAGTCCTGTATCGAAGATTCCTTGGGGTCACTATTTTGGACTTCTTAATAGCTTACAGGTTTTTGCTTACACCTGTTGGGGCCCCTGTGGCTTGGGGACCCCGTATCATTGATACGGCTGATACGGCAGTAGCTATGTCCCTCAAAATAACGCATTTACTCGAAGAACGACAATTCTTTTAGATGAGAATTAACTAACTTGTTGATGAACTGCAAGATTTTTGCACAGTCCAATCATGGCACGCAATGAATATACAAAATTTGGATTACACAAAAAGAATATTTTGTGAAAAAATTATCGGTTTTCTGGCTAAAACAATATCGGGAAACTGACAACAAAAGAAAGATCCTTTCAAATTCTGACATTTATATATTTCATCCGGTATTTAAATTTGGTTCAATAGATATCTTTGGTTCAATAGATATATAAATATTCATACGGATTCGTTTAAATTGTAAATACCTTATTTTTTAAACTTTAATTGTTTTATGTGAATAAAAAGACACAAATGTTTTGCGACAACGGATGGTATGACTTTGTAAAATAAAAATAAAATTATGAACCAAGCCATTCTTTTTAACAAGAGCGTACATTAACAGTTATTATTAAAAAAGAAAAGTGGGAATATGTGCATCCAAATGAGGGAAATAGGAAGCATAAATCAATACTTTTCGATTGATTAAATGCCTGTCAACGTTGCATTTTTCGAAGAAGTACGGAAGCTTTTTAATACCTTTTTAATGAAATTTCAAGGAGCAGTCAAAAATTAAATATGTTTTTCGTGCTCCATTTTCTATCTATTCTTGTTTTTTTGATTTTGTATTTGAAAATGAATTTCATTTTAAAAATTCTTTTGAGTTATATAATTTTTTTTCGTGATAGAACTTACAAAATTACTTAGTTTTTATATAAGTGCGAATATTAAGTGAACAATATGAGACTTTTAAGATTCTATAATACGTATAGAATTCAAATTGTGAAAAAACTTCATATTGAGAATTTTTAGATGCTACAGAAGAGATTTGAAAATAAAAGCAATCATTCTAAAAATTCAAGATAACAAAATGAAAAAATTATTTTCGAAATTATCTTTTCACAGAGATAATTCTCTCAACGATTTTGCATGTATTTAATAACTCAACCCTCAGCATATGAAAACCACGAAAGAAAAAAAAGTAATACTACTCAGAACAACTGGAACAAATATCTTCAATAATAGCATTCATTCTATTGATTCAAGATATAAGAAAATTCTAATTTTTTAAAAATTTATTTAAATAACTCTTCACGGATATACATGCAATATTAATAAGTGTTATAAGATAATCTAAAGTAAGAATATATAGTACTTTTCCTTTATACATTCTAAAGAATTAATTTTCATGTGTTTTAAGCTTTTTAATTTATATCTCATAATCCTCCAAACGCATAAATTTCTGCTCTAATTATAATCTATTTTGAATAAAATATTTTATTTGCCTTTTTATGATGTTTGTAATAAAATAAAATCGAAAACGTTTTCGTTGACGTATAATGAAAGAAACACAAAACAAAATTAAAATTTTAAATTTGTTATTGAATGAAGATAAATTATCAAAATTGTAAGTTGATTAGTTTTCGTCATTTTCTTTTAACAATGAAGGCTATTTTTTTTAGCCTATTCGTGGACGTTTCTAAATAACATTTGTTTTTTGAACTGCAAAAAAAATCATTCTAGTGTATTACATAGGTACCTTTAATAGGCATTGTCTGTTTCTACAATTATTTTCTATCTTATACATAATCAACTATTCTGAGGATTGTTAATCCCATCATTGATAAATTTCTATGCTTCTTTAAAAACAAACGAACATTATCCCAATTCAAACTTACATATAATTATAAGTTTTTAAACATATTTTGTGGATTTTTATTGGTTTTTTTTACTGGAATTCTTAGGAAAACAGTAGAAATATTTTTTTGTTACATGTATCCTTACACGACAGTAAAAAGCAAGTTTAAATACTCTCATAATTATCTAATCCTTAAAACTTTAAAACGCTTTTTTTATATTTTTTTTCTGGAAAATTGCCGTCCTTTTTACAATTTAGGAAATGTTATGGATTATCGGAACATAGCTTCTAAAATCATTAGAGCAGTGAAGATGCTGCTGGTCCACCCTTCTAGTATCACGCTCCAATACACTGCCCAAAATATTCTTTTGATTTTGTCGATTTTTGAAAACAAAAGAGTAAAAAATTAATTATTGAATAAATATATAACATTAATTAATAAAATTAGTTCGTAACGTCCAGGAGGACGATAGTGTTTGGGATTTCGAGTAAAGATCTGCCATAGAGAGTAATTCAAACACACTTTTATTATTTGCTTAACTTTATAACACTAGGCAATGTAAGGGGGAGAATGCACTTAAAACATTAAACCCGAGGAGAATTCACTTTTGATTAATTTAGCTCATATTCTTCATAAGATTGATAGAGCTCAAAATTTGATCTGCTTCGCCACATTTCATTTTCCTGAATTCTTCCAAAAATAAATCTTAAAATCTTCCTTTCGAAGATACTTATCATGTTCTCATCTGTTCGAGACATGGGTCAAGTTTCACATGCATAAGTTAATACTGATCTTAAAATACTTTTATACAATAGAACCTTTGTTTTTCTTTTGATTAAATTCAATTTCATGTATTTTTGTATTCCATTAGGATATCTATTAGCAATAGTAATTCTCTTTTAGATTTCAGTAGTATAATCGTGTTTCTATTGTTAATTTCCGAATCTAAATAAGTGAAACTGTCAACAAATTCAAAATTATACTCTTCTATTTTAAAGTGAGAATTGTTAAAACATGATTTAGTGCAAGGCATACATTTGGTCTTATTCTCATTGATTTTCAATCCCATCCTGAGGGCCTCTTTCTCTAAAGATAAGAAGGCTTGTCTTAGTGCGGTGGGTGTTCGAGCAATGATATCAATGTCATCAGCAAAAGCCAACAATGCTATTAGTAATATGAGAGGAATTCTCAAGGAATGTATTATAAGCTGGTAAATATTTTGATTACGTTTATTATTACATGTGGTGACGTATCGCGTTTCCTTACCACGGGTCCGGGATTCAAACCATGAGCTGGGCAAGGTTGACTCAGCCTTTCATCCCTTTAGTGGCTTGATAAATGAGTACCAAGCTTGGTTGGGAACTAAACACCGGGGAGGGGGGAGATCGCGTCAGACTGACCACCTGACCGGAACATCTGCTCATGCACCTCAGTGCCCAGAGTCATGAGAATTGAAAGGAGCACAGTAGACCGTGACCCTCATGGGCTGCTGCACCACAGAGCTTTGTTTATTATTACATAATATCCTCCTATTTAACTATTTTTAATTAAAAAAATGGCAATAACCTGGAAGAATAGTCCTGAAAAGTCGAGATGTGATTTCGTCAACGACCAGCTTATCGAATAGTAAACTGTCGCATCATAATTATTCAATCAAACCATTAGTTCATTCTAGTGGTTTTGCGAGTAAAAGAAGACCCGCCGTGTGGGGGAGCGCTGCACGTTAAATCTGTTGACAGGTCAAACATCCTCATGTTGGTGTGGTGTGGTAATTAGGAGAGAGGGTGTCAGCCTATGTCACTTGACCATGGTGACCACCACTTGACGAGGTACACGAAGTACACCAACAGTTTGGTGTGTAATTATAATGTGATCTTAAATCAAGAGTATTTTGGCAAGGTTTAAAGAAGTATTCTCTAACGAATGAAAACACGAATCTTCTGTGGCTTATTAAAAGGCTGGCAAATAATGAAATTATTTATCATACTATCTACATATTTATTTTTCAGTTACCTTTATCTCAATATTTAGTAACAAAGAAAATTCAGTTATATTTAGGAATAGAGCGCTTCTCTCATATTTGGCCGTGTTTTTCAGATTTCGTGCTGCGATAAAGATTTCATTCTGGCAAGATGCTTATTTAGGTAACTAAAAAGAAGAATTTTGAAGTCACGCATTTTTTTTTATTTTTAACTGCTATTTGATATTTTGAATCGGCAGATGTATTTTAAAAGATAAATGATTCTTTATTAAAATATATATTTTAGTTCTTGTTGAAAAGTTAAGAATTCGCGACCACCGTTTATTATTTTGAAAGTCGTAGTTCAAAAGAGTAAAATTTGTGTTTCTTCTTTTTTATTTGGAGCAAATACCTCAATCGTTAAAATTTTTTTAAAGATATTCTATTGGTTTAATGTTGTTTAAATTAACATTTATAATAGACAAGCTCAAAGATTATGTAAGTTTTTAATAATCAAGCGCTTTCTCCCCCCTAAATTTTAATATATTTGGCAGAAAATGTTAATGAAAAAAATGTATTTTGAACCTAAATTGCATTACACGTATTTACAAATAACATAATTGCTTTTATTGATACACAACAAATTGGAATTTCGTCAAATTGTTTATTAAATATATATATATATATCGAATTTTGGAAATTTTGCATGTTGTTGATTTTAGACTATACAGAATGCACTTTGAAGTGAAAGCAAAACTGTAATAGTAATTGCCAAATAAATCTAGAATTCTCTCGAGTATTTTGAAAAACTAAAGCAATTATTGGAGGGTTATATTAAATCAATAGTTTCCATATTCGAAGCCTACATTAGAATTATTCACAAACTTTCTTTGCAAACAGAAACAGATCGCAATCTCCTGTTATTAAATGGATTTAGAATAAGCCGACAAAAAACAAAGATGCTGTTATAAATTAAGTGAACCATACACAAGGCCACCAGTATGTTAATTTAAGGCTTACATCATGATTTGCGCATACTGTTTTGAGAAAATAAAATTGATCAACCGAAAATACTCAGAAGTATCGATACAAACTCGAAATCCTCTTTTTTTCGACCTTCGTATATATTTTTTTAACGATAAACATCTTTCAAATTCGATTTTTCAATACTTTTCAAGGATTTTCTCACTTTTTAACCGATCCCTCTACTCGTACCTGGGAGGGTAGCAGGGAAAGAGAGGGCGGAAAGCTTTTCACCCCTTATTCACATCGGGACTGATTTTTGCGTGTTCTGACTGCGCAGATTTAATGCTTATTTTTATTGGTTCGTGTGGCGCAGGTAGAGAGAAAACAATTCTCGTCTGTCTGTCCCCCGGAGACCCTAGCAGCTGGTTGCGGGGAGGGAGAAACGGATTGAGTTTAAGTGCAGACGATTTTCCACGTTACCTGCTTCCGAATCGCTGGGGAGGGAGTGTCGCCGCTCAGAGGTGTCGGGGATGTCGTTTGGTGAGTTTTAGACAGATTACCTCCACACAGCTACTGTAGGGAAGGAGGAGTTTAGATGCGATGCGAAATGGAAATGAGAATTTTTTTTATTCAAAGCTCCCTTTATTTTGTTGATTGCTAAATTAAGCCACAATTGAGTCACATGGCGCCAAGTTCGCCGACTGCTTCTTTCCTCAGAAGGCAATAAAAAGAGTGAAATTTTAATCAAGCAATTTCCGTATTTCCATTTAAACAAACATTAAATATACAAAATTAATTCAATACTTTTAATAATGAGCTTCATTTGCTTGGCCATTAATGATTTGTGGGAAGTAAAATATATTCCAAAATAATCCAATTTGAGACATGCTCTTATAGTTCATTATAAGTCATAATTTTCTAATAAATGTTGGTCATAATGTTAGCATTTCTAACAATTAAAGTTTCTTTTGAAATACAGCACGTTAGTTTAATTAAAAATTAAGATGTGAATTATTTGTTAGTTACATTAGTGGTCCGAATGGTAATGTATCACGCTTCCAAACCACAGGTCCGGGATTCTTTCCTCGGACTGGTCAAGGTCGGCTTACCCTTTCATCCCTTTAGTAGGTCAATAAATGAGTACCAAGCTTGCCTGGGAACTTAACACTGGGGGTTTCACTTCAGACTAACCACCTGATAGAGACATCTGCTCATACACCTCAGTACATATGCTAAATGGTCATGTATACTGAGATGAGCACAGTAGGCCTTGATCCTCATGGGCTGTTGCGCCACTAGATTTGGTTTGTACATTATCGATAATCATATAAAGCTCCTTATAATAAGTAAATTATCTTAAAATATATACAAAAGCTTAAACGCGTGTATAGAAATTATGTTATATAGTTCTTTTGTTAACAAATTCTTTTCTTGCTAAAACTTGTTACTAAAACTTGCTAAAACAGAGGTCTTGGTCGTGAACTCGTGGTCAAAGCTATGTATGTCAAATCATGATTTCGAGTCCTGGTACCACTGAAGACTCTTCATGTAGGGGGACCGATATATCTGTCGAAGGCTCAGAGTCCTCGTGTTGATGTGGTGTGGTGGTTTGGAAAATCTTCAACTCAGGTGTCGACAAAGTCCCTTGACCGTAGTTCAGAATTATGAAATCTACCATGAGTAGCCCTTTTGCTATTCCGAAGTGGAAAGTTAATGTAGAATTAATAAATCTTACCAAAATGCTTTTATTTGATTAAATAAAACTGAAATATTCCCCCTCTCTCACTCTATCAAGTGTTTAAAAATAATACTCTTAAAAATAATGAAAAGCTTTTAATACACGATTGTGCTTCTAAAAATGACACTTCATTTTGCTTTAAAATTCTCTGATTTCTGATGTTAATTAAATGGAGAGGAATTCAACTTTTTAATTCAAAGAGATATACACTGGTGTGCAAAAGTTAAAGACGAGACGGTTTTTTCAATATAACTTTGTACAAAAGCTTTCCAAATCAACACATTTAATACCGTAAGATCCCCAATACGTAAGGACATGTGTAATGTAAGCAACACTAACTAAAAGAGAAATCAGAGGGATAAAAAGAAGCTTGATTGAAAAAGTAGCATGGAGCGCAATGCGACTGAAGGCCGAAACATCCCTGTGATGGGTGTCCAGCAAGAAACATCCGGTCTTTAGTAGGGGATATGATCTCCCCTGACTGCTAGGCAGGTTTCACAGCGTCTGCCCATGCTGAGAATGAGGGTGTCAATGAGTTGTTGATGCATTGCTGCCCATTCGTCTTGCAGCGCCAATCGAAGCTCCCGAATCGTTACTGGTGGTAAGGTACGAGCTGCCAAGTGTCTGCCTAGAAAATCCCATACATGCTCGATGGGATTGAGATCCGGAGATCGTGCCGGCCAATCCATACGTTCAATATCCTCACTCTCTAAGAGCTGTTCGGCAGCTACTGTGTGATGACATGGGGCATTGTCGTCCATGAAAAGGAACTGCAGACCCATAGCGCCTCTAAAAAGACGCACATATGGAAGAAGAATCTCGTTCAGTCTCGGGTCCCGTTGACTGAACCTGCATCGAAGATGTGAAGGTCTGTACGACTACCAAGCATGATGCTTTCCCAAACGAGAACACCGCGACCTCCATACCTGTCCCTTTCAATGATGTTCGAGGGATGATTGCGGCTTCCCCGCTCTCTCCAGATAAGTATGCGATGAGAATCGCTACTCAAACTGAATCTGCTCTCATCTGTAAAGAGTACTCGTCCCCATTCATTGTCTCTCCAATTCCGGTGTTCCCAGAACCACAGAGAACGCCTTCTCCGATGGGCAGGCGTTAAAGGTACACACCGTACAGGGCGTCGTGCAAACAGACCACCACCGTGCAGTTTTCTGGCCACGGTAAAACGCGATATCGGTCTTCCAGTCGCCTGTGTCGTGTGTCTAGCGATTTCTCTCGCTGTCTGCCGCTTGTTTCTTCTGGCCTGTAAGACAATGTACCGGTCATGTGCGGGTGTGGTTCCTCGTAGACGACCACTACTGAACCCCCGGATAGTTGTTCCTGTAGTTTGAAATTGTCTCCAAAGTCGTGAAATGGTGCTGTGAGCAATTCCGAACTCTGCAGCCACACTTGTCACACTGCGGCCTTCCTCCAACTTCCCAATGATTCGACCTCGGGTAAAAGCATCCAGATGTCGTCTAACAGATTGATTATTCGCCATTTCTCGCTGAGGCAGCAACTCGGTGTGATTTTAACTGCTATACGGCGTGCAATCTCTTTGCCAGAAATACTGATCTTACACCGACAACATGCTTTATACTACTCAGACACTCCCCCATTACGTCTACCTGCATATCTGCGCATGTGCTACCGTACATCACCTTACTTAATCTCCTGATTGGTCTTTCTGTCCGCTCTTCCTCTTCGTTCAGCTGATATGCTAATTTTTCGACTTCGTCCTTAATTTTTCACACCAGTGTACAATTGATAAAAAAAAATATTTCACTCACACTCGAAGCTCAAAACTTGAGTAAATATTCTCTTCTCTGAAATTAAATTTAGTATAGTTTAAAATTTCTAATATTATATTATTTAATAAGAGAATTAATTTTTTAAATTCAATATTTGTGACAGCTAGATAATCATATTTAAAATATCATGTATTTTCTCATTTTCTTCACTTATTGAAGGGAAAAAAAGTTTAGAAGAATTAAATTATGTATTTATTTTTCATACCAGTTATAAAACAAAAATATTTTTTTAAAAATAATAAATCAGAAAACAATTTCACCAAGTACTGAATGAGTCAAATATGAGGAATTCAAAAAGTTCAGACAAAGAAAATATCAATCAAATGAAGTTATTTTCGTTAGTACTCATAAAAAGAATATCAGAAAATTAAGATCGATTTAAATGAAATAAGGAGATTTTAATCAAGTCTCTGCTTCTTAGTCAAATAATAATGAAATTCACTCTTCCTGCGCATGCGTCTGCATATAAATGGGGTTCTCTGATACCATCTCTCTTGTTTCACTTGCAACTTGGCAGTTAGTACATATATACTGAAATATTTAAAATTGGCTGACAGTAAGCAGATTAAGTCTTCTTCTGATTATAACTATGAGCACTAACTCTGGATGAAAATGTTCTATTTTTTAATGTATTGTAAATTGTTTCGTAACATATGCATCATTTGATATTGTTATATTCGTGGCTATTATTATAATAAGTTTGTACCTTTCGTTTTACTTTAGACGAGGTCTTAAAAGTGTAAGTTTTTTTATTGTAGTTATATAGGTATATAAATACATATTCCGTATTTCTTATTAAGTTATAATAAATATTGTAAACTTTTTTCTTAGCACTCTGACAGACTCATTGGGTCACTCCCCTTGAAAAAATTAGAAGTAGCCCGTACTCTGGAAAAGTGTGCCCACCCCTTCCCTACACTAAGTTATTTCACAAAGGAACAGATACTTAATTATTTCTAGTTGCCCACAATTTCCAAACGATAAACAGCCTCGACTGAGCAAAAATGCCTCCTCCACTTAATCCCACTACAGGGACATTAATCGCAAATCCAACCACTGCCGTCCTAAACGCTTCTTCAACCCTGTTAAAAGACCCACTCCAGTATTAATGACCGCGAAGTCGTCTTTTAATGCGCGGATAAATGAACTCGAATCTCATCCAATTTCACATCCCACACTCCCACTTTATGCATCCCCACTCGTGATCGATGCGCTTCCCCAGCATTCCATTTCCGACGCTACCTGGCATGACCTAGACCCTTCAGCATCCCACGGGATCGCTCGTAATTGGACTCGCGTGCACACACGGTCAGCGTGACAGGGAAGCGTTTATCACGTGATTCCATTGCGATCCCTCTAAATAATGATCACTTCCATTCAATCACATCCACCAGGAGAAGCACAGTGTTCGAGGAACAAAGAACCAAAAGGGGGGAAAAACCCAGCAGAAGCCACCTCTTTCGGGACGACGAGGGAAAATCATGTTCGGGGAATGAGTAAGGTAATGGCTACACTTCCCTCACGATGCCTTTCGTCCCCTCCTGTAAAAGAAATTGATGAATGGTTATTTACTTTGATTCTCATGGAAGACCGTCA
The DNA here is from genome assembly GCA_019973935.1 of Trichonephila clavipes. Lineage (NCBI taxonomy): Eukaryota > Metazoa > Arthropoda > Arachnida > Araneae > Nephilidae > Trichonephila > Trichonephila clavipes. The sequence continues at coordinate 71,045 of BMAU01003015.1, read as the reverse complement.
CGATACTCAAGTATTTTGCGTCATGTTGGAATGCGATTTCGATAGAAGGTGGAGCATAGAATGAAGATACAAAAATGTTTTCACTATTAATACATGCATATCCAAAGGAGGATCTTTGATTGGTCCAAAGTTTGAGAATATTCATTATTCTTAAGTAGGGATAGGACACACACATCGCTTCATGTTAATCAGTGGTTCCCCAAATGGTCCCTAAGGACCCTAGTAATCTCTGATATTGTTCAGGGGGTCCGTGGAAAATTAAAATCAATTTGGAGGCCCTTAAAGAACATTAGGGGTCCGCACAAGGTTAAATATGAAAAAAAAATAAATTTGATCCATTTTTTATTTTTATGGAAATTTAAATAAATAACAATAACTCATTTGTATATTCTCGACTGAGTGTTGAGCTCTTTTGCGCGTGAACAAACTCAGATCCTAAAGACAGATGAATCCGTACTAATACAGGAACATCTTATTGAACTATCCACAAATGAGGAAATTAAACCAATGTTTGAATAAGGATGATACACATTCTGGTTACAAAAATAGATCCCAATTTTATATCCTGCATTATGCGTTACTGTTCCGAAGTTGTTGATTATTGTACTGTCTTCCTATATGGTACAACGTGGAATCAGTGTCGATATAAACCTCATCATGAAAAAAAGAAAAGAAACCGACTAGAAATCAGTGCTTGAGGGGATTTGTGATTGCTACACACAAACATTGAGTGGGACATAAATACACTCATAACATCTCATCAAGTTCATCCAAGTCATTAGTTATTTTTATTTTACTTTAAATAAAAGTTATAATTTCATTAAATAATTCTTCAACAAAATATTTTTATTTTTTTAATTTGTAATTTTTATACTATGCATTTATGTAGCTTTTTCACTTGGGGGTCCGTGGCCAAGTTTTGTCTATAAAAAAGGGTCCGTGGGTAACTTTTGGCTATAAAAAGGGGTCCTTTTGCAAGTTATGACTATAAAAAGGGGTCCATGGGTTAAAAAATTTCGGAACCACTGATATAAATGATCATATTTGTTTTTGCATAAAATGTGTGTGTGCCGGCACCTTTTACTGTAGAAAATTTTAAATTTCTTCTGAACTCTTCGTCAGTGGTCACCAGCCGATGGTTCATGGGCCACTGATGGTCTAGGACAGGGGTGTCCAACCCAAATGACCTCGTGGGCCACTTCGGAAAACTTTACAATCCGGTGGGCCGCATATAAAAATATATATCTTTATATCAGATTTGGATCCATTACAAACATTTGTTGGAGTGAAAATTTAAAACAGACTGATACATTATTATTGCTTTTCATTGGTTTTCATGTATACAAACATAGATAGTATAATAATAATAATGCAATGGTCAAATAATGTTTAATTTATTTAATTAGTAAATATATCTGTTTCTCAACTCTTTCACTTAATTCTTGCAAGTCAATCTCAATGCATGTGTATTTGCGTATAGTAATTGTTGTTGCAGATTTTCGTGTGTTAAGTTTGAGCACAGTAACAGAAGCAGCGCGTTAAAATAATAACAGTTATAGGATTTATTTTTACAAAAAACCCCCTCTTTTTAAACAAAAAAATATTGTACAAAATAGTCGAACTTTGTAATGTAAAGTATCTCGCGGGCTGCAAAATTATTCAAAGTGGGCCACATTTGACCCCCAGGCAGTGGGTTGGACACTCCTGGTCTAGGAAAAAATTTTAATGGTCCGCAAAAAAAATTGGGACATTATTGACATCTTTATGAAGATTCTGCTTGTAACAAACAAAAGTAACAAAACATTAAGAATGTAGTAACAAAACATTAAGAATATTTTTAGAATATATATTTTAGAAAAAGTTTCAGCTGCTTCTTTTAACGAAATTCCTTCTAAGTTTAGTGTTTTTTTTTTTTTTTTTTTTTTGCTATTTTTGAAAACAAAGGTATTTGAAAGTGATAGTTGTCAACCATGGTAAAGTTTCGGCATGACTTTTCAGTTTGTTGATATTGCTTAGGACTTCCAGTTTGTTCTTGCTTTTCGTGAAGTTCCTTTTCAGTGCTATGGAAATGTAAGTAGAGATGTGAATAAGAAACAATATAGTTCTGGTACACTTAATATAAGAAGATTAAAAATAGTCATCTTGTCTACCAGTTGATAAACAGCTATACAAGGTTTTGTTACCTTGTATGCGTGCATTTCACAATCATAAAATAAAAGTTTTCTAATTATTATTACATCAATTCTCTAACTATTATCCCCTTCTTTCCCCCAAAATTCTTATCAGTGATCTGCCAAATGTAATATTATATATTTAGTGATCCATGATGCTCTAAAGGTTGGAGAACGCTGTATTATATTCATAAATATATATATAAGTGGACCAAAATTTATTTCAAATTACATGGTACATATTTTTGCATTTGTTTTTAAATTTTCATATGAAAGGGTATCCAATAGTTTTGTGAAATTTTAATTATTTGTGACAAAAAACAAAAATTAGAAACGCAAAATAAGTATTTATACCTAATTAAACTCACATTAAAAGACATATAATATTAGTTTTATGTAATTTTTTAATTCTGTTATTATAAATGTAGTAAGAGTAATTATACTCGTATCATAATGTGAAAAAGAGATGTAAACTGAAATGATGTAAATTCATTCATTTAAATTAAGAAAATTGAGAAGACAGTAATTAATAATTAAATTTACTATATTAAGGTGTGAGTAATTATTGATAACATGTTTCGTAAATTAATATGCATACTCCCTCTCTCCGGAAAGGGTCTTTTGAATGCACTCTTAATACCTTTCCATCCTTGCACGGTTAAGTTACATATAGAAACAGTTTCTTCAAGAAAGGTATAGACAACACACTAATCAGCCTTAAATGTATTATTTAGATTTTTAAATGTATATTTTAGTAGATTTGTTTGTAAATGCAGTGTAGTGGGATGTATAATGTAGATTTTTAAACGTATATTTGACACAAGAAATTTTTACTAATCTGTACAGAACTGAATTAAAGGACAAAAATTGCTCTAATTGTCAGAAAATGTTGAGATGATCCCATTGTAAGGAAATTATGTCAGCATGATTTCATTTTATCGTCGCTCATAAATTTTTCATTGGGCCGTAAAAGAAATCGATGTAAGATAAATTTTCTTTAATTTTTAGTAAAAGAAAATAAAAGTTATGCGTTTGTGATCTGTAATTTAAATGTGAAAAAGCAAAAGTTATGCAATCGATTAGTTGCCTCTCGGGAATACTGATTTTTTTATTCACAATTTGCCTTCCTTAAACTGGCAACGCCATTTATGCCAAATTTCGTTTATTTTCTTTGCCAAATTCTCACTATCATTTATTTTATTAGTTGAGTGCCAGTTGAACATCGACAGTGATTGAAATTTTCCGAAAGTCAAGGTGATGTATTTCAATCCAATTGATGATCATTTGAACTGATTTCACATCATTTGGATTCATTTGCTTGCTTTAAAAATGCATAAATTTATCGCTATACTTTTTTATGTTTATTGTCTAATCTATGGTTTGTCTTACGTAATGCTTCACCACCGAGGGAAATAATTATTCGTTAGTACAAGTGCGCTTTTATTTAAATGATAATACACCACAAAAGTAATGAATTATTCCTATCAAAATCCTTTTATAGCCTATAGAATTTTTAATCACTCTGTGGGATATATTACACTTTCAATGATATTTTTTTAATATAGAAAGAATCTTTTTGAATAAAGAAAGCAATAAAAAATTTACATGTGAGTGAACAGCTGAAACCACACTTATCCTCGGTTGTCGTCATTTCGAGAGAGACTCTCCGATACCTTTCATGGGGCATTAAAAATTAGTTTTTCTGTTTCGGTTATTGAACTACAGGCTATTTCTAAGAAAATAAAAGTTTATTTTTTTCACTCATTTTGCTTATTGTTTTAATTTTAAACTGTGTAGTTCTAAAATACTTTCGCCCACTGCCAACCTACAAAAAAGAAGAAAAAAATCGTGGAATATTTGTGTATGCATGATTTTAAAAATGAATATTTGTAATCATAGCTTACAAATGATTGATTCACAGGAATGTAATTTGTTAACGTCGCATTTTAAAACTACACAAGAGGAACTAGTAATGGGCTTCTTAACATTAAACTACTGTTGAGTGGGAAGAACAACACCTGAAAGGGCATCCAAATCTCAAAATTTCCACACCGTGTCAATATAAAATTTTTGAACCTTGACATTTTTAACGTGCAACCAGACGGTGGACTTCTTGTAGCTCTAGGAGTCGAATGCACGACTTGACAGAGACAACGCCGTCCACGGGTTCGCAATCATACCATTCGAATACCACCAATAAATTTAAAGAATTTGAATAATAAATCCCAAGAAACATTAAGAGTGTCATCCTCTTGTTTTTGTTTGAACTCAAATCGGAAAAAATATACATTTTTCTCCTAGAAAAATCAGCAACTGCCCTATTTTTCTTTGTGCTTACTTTATTCTTTTGTATTAGCCCTCAGCTTATTAATTGACTTGAGTAAATAACACGCAAATTTTTCAAAAACTATTGATGGAGTTTTATACCCTGCGGTGACGTTAAATCTGTCCAAGAGCTCAAACGTCCTCCCGTTGGTGTGGTGTGGTAGTAAGGAGAGGAGGCGGAAGCTCAGGTGTCACCCTCGTCACTTAACCATGGCTCAACATTACGAGGGCCATTGCCAAAAGCCCTTGTGTAGCTGAACAGTGCAACGGATTTTCTTAAAAGAAACCCTTTATTATGACTTTCTATTCACTATTTAATTTCGAACCTAAGCTATAGGAGCACGTCAAATTAAATACCAATTTAAATATCTAGGAAATAAATCTTGTGCTTATAGTGAATAGCTAATCCTCAGAAATAAATATGAGTCCTAGAATGGCCGGTCGGATATTTTCCACCTGAATCAGTCAATTTCCACAATTAACTTGTCTAACTTCTTAGGCTCCGTATGACACCAATCACCATCCCTTCTACTTTTCTCTTCACTTGATTCAAATAATAATTTTCATTAGCATAAATCGCGGTTACTTTATAGAAAAGAGATTTTATAACATAACGTCATTAAAATCATATAACGTCATCGAAACAATCTTCCCTGAAGGATTAGTGAGAATAGAACCCGTTACAGCCCATATCGCATAAGAATCACCTTATCAGTCAAAAGTTTTGCCTTAAACCATCTATTTTCTTCTTTTTAATAATTTATTCAGTAAATGTCTTTTATTTATGCCAATAGCAAAACAACCTAAAACTTGTTGAGAGCGGTTTCTTTAAATACCTTCCCAGCACCCCCCCCCCCAAAAAAAAGCAATAGAATGTGTTTTTATGTCTCCCAAATGAGGAATGGCATTAATTATAAAACAGCTAAAAATAAGATTTTTGACAAATTTTTGAGGAAGGAGATGAGTTATTGCTAAAAGTATATTTTTGTTCGATTATTAAACACAAAATAGTAGTCCCTACTTCTCTTCTAATTTGGCTACTCGTTTTTCTTCCTTCTTTTTCCGCGAGCATGTTCTTTTTTTTTCTGATGATGCTTCCTCATTCAAAAGTTTTCCGGAAGAAGTGAAATCATTCGGATGCTATCGATACCAATTTTCCAGTTCCTTGCATTTAGAATGACTCTCAACAATCTCTAGTATACTTTTTTCTTGGTCAGAAAGAAATAGGATTGCCAAAAAGTCTTCGATCTCATTTGGAGAGTGAACTTTCCCCCCCTGAAAAATCCGAAACTTAATTACGGGGGTTCTAAAAGTATCGAAGTCTGTTCCCCCCTTATAGAAAATAACCCCTTCTCGATCCCCCTTCATCAAATATTCATCCCCCTCCGTGTCGCTGGAAATTGGGTTTTCTGCAGAGAAAGTTCCATTTCATTGTGAGTTACAAGAAAGGAAAGTATTTCCCATTAATACCGACAGAGCGCCGAGTAAACACACCTGGGAGTTGGTGAATGAGGCCAATGAAAGAGCTCCGTTCTTCCCCTTTCGCCAATCATTAGTTAACACGAAAAAGATCTGTCCTGCTCCCAAGGAACCGCCAGTCACGAAGCACGAATTCCTTTATTTTATTATTTTTTTCTTCTTTTGCCTCTCAGTGTGGAGATTTGGTCGCGTGACTGCCCGGCATTGCAGTTTTCGATTTGGCACATTGCAGGGAGCCATTCCGATCTCCAACTACATTTACAATCCTGCCGGTATTACTTCTGTTTCCCTCTCTTTTTCTTTTTTTACTCGCTGCTTCCTTCTTTCTCTCCCAACATGCTCCAATACAGGCACGAGAATTCGCCTCGTCATTCGAGAAGGGAAGAGTCTTTTATTTTTATAGCTCGTTTGACATGGCACGATCAATGTCACATTAAATTCGCCATCTTTTTTCCCCCTTTCCCCTCTAACTATTGTTCAAAGTACATCATGCTATAGTTGTGAGGTTTTTCATAAGCTAAAATACCTCTTTAGATGTGCAGAATATGCTCACTTTGAATAATTCAACGCTTACAGGATACACAACTCTTAAGGCTGTTTTCGCCATGTATACGACAATGTGGACTTACCGCGGAGCACATTTTCAAACAGGAAAAATGCGTCAATTTTTATAAAAATTTGTGTGTGTGACTTTGTAACTCATACATTTGTTCGTAATATAGTGTTTTTAAAATTTCGAAACATATAATAAATAATCAGTTTTTTTTTCTTTTAACATGTAAAATGATAGCTCATTTAGCATTACGGTACAGGGAAAATGAGAAACACATTTTATAAAAGAAAAAATGTGTCAACTCGGATAAAAATGAATAGTATGATAATACAAGGGATTCTCTTATACAGGATAGTGAAGCCAGAATACACTTGGTTCTTTTTATGCGGTAGATGCGTTCCAGGGAAATCCGCATAAAAAAATCGCACAAAAAAAGACATACATTTATATGCAAAATGATGGATACGTTCCATTTATTCAAAAAATCGCATAAAACCCAAATAATGTTTTAAAATGCACCAGAAATCGCATAAAAAAGATTTATAAATAATAAGATTTATTTTTTTTTTTTCCATCATATTTTAATAAATGGCACATATGTATGTTAAAAACAAAAACAAAACTTAATATGTAACAAAAAAAAACAAAACTTCATTTAAAATCATATTAAGAATGTTTTCATCATTATTCGCTGTCTGATAATGTGCGAACCCGTTTGTGGATTGGTGCAAGATCACTTTCATCACTTGAAGATAAAATTACGTCATCAGATCTACATGGTAATGCTTCTTCAGGAACTTCAGTGATTTTTTTTCTTTGACAAGGTAGTCAGTAATCAAACTCTGTGATGGCACTAGTTCTTTGTAGAGTTCTCTGTAGCCAGACATACAAAATTTCAGATCACGTTGGAATTTTAAGGCGCGTTCTACATCATTATCATTTTGAATAAAAAATTTGCCAATTTACCGGAAAGTTGAAGGCCTTCCCGAAGTAATTTTTCGTCCAGTGGAGTAACATCTTCTTCCGGTTCGCTATCTACTGTTTCCAAATCTTTAGTAATATCTACCATACTTTCCAAAATATCATCATCATTTAGGGCTTCGTCCACAAGCAATTCTTCTATATCATGCTCGCCAAAATCATCAAAACCTTCCCCACCTATTTCCTTAGCAATTGAAATAATTTCTGATGTTACTATTGCTCTATTTGATTCGTTTCCTTTGATACGCATTCAGGCCAAGCAGCTTTCCAACATGCATTTAAAGTTTGTGATTTTATTTCGGCAATTGCTAATGCAACATGATTTACACAGTTCAAGATATTAAATTGTTTCCAAGCTTCAGTAACTGTTATTGTTTCGGATTCCAGTTTATCGAAAATGAATTGGAAAGTGAATTTTACATAATATTTTTTAAATGTTGAAATAATTCCCTGATCTAATGGTTGAATTAGGCTCGTTGTGTTTGGAGGGAAAAAAGCTACCTTTATATTTGGATGTTCTAAGATTGGATGACCTGGCGCATTGTCAAGAATTAATAAGATCTTAAATTCGAGACCCATCTCATTCATATAATTTTCAACTTCGGGTACGAAGCATTTATTGAACCATTCAGTGAAAATAGCCGTTGTTACCCAGGCCTTCTTGTTAGCCATCCAATGTACGGGCAGTGTATTTAAGTCTTTTCCTTTTAATGCACGTGGTTTTAAAGATCGATTTACAAGCAGCGGTTTTAACATTCGATCGCCAGATGCATTGCTGCACAGCAATAAAGTAACTCGATCTTTAGCAGCTTTAAAACCACTGGCAGTTTTTTTCGGACTTTGCAATGTAAGTACGGGTTGGCATTTTTTTCCAAAACAATCCTGTTTCATCAGCATTGAAGACTTGATGAGCGCAATATTCTCCATCTTTAATAATTTTAGCTAACTTTTTCAGGATATTTTCTAGCAGCTTCTTCATCTGCAGAAGCCACCTCACCTTTTATTTTTAGATTATGAAAAGAATGTCTTTTTATAAAACCAGTTAACCACCCTGTGCTGGCAGAGAATTGTGGATTACTTTCACGTGAAGATGTAGATGGCTCTGATTCTTTTAACTCCTTGTAAAATTTAAGGGCTTTCATCTTGATTAAATGTCCATCTAACGGAATTCTTTTTGAGTTAAATCTTCAATCCAAATTACGAGAGCCTTTTCAGTTTTTTCTATTAAAGTGTCTCTTGAATATGATGAAATTTTAGAACTCAAATTTGTACCAGATCTGACTGATTTTCTTATTGCCGCTTCATTTTTTTTTATTGCTCTTATAGTAGATTCGCCTAAATGAAAACGTTTACCTACTGCTGTTGATCTTTCTCCTTTCGCCAAGCAATCGAGAATTTTAATTTTGGTTTCTAGCGAAATTGCACTTCTTTTGTTTTTTAATATTGTCACACATTTTCTTTAAGAGGACTAAAAAAATTATAGAGAAAACTTAATGTACAATTACGCACTAAAAAAATCAAAAAAAACTTACAATTCACTTGAGTAAATTTATCTTCCGGTTTTCGGTAGTAACCTTTTTTCACAAAGTTTTGTTTTCTAATAAAGGAGAAATTCTTTCGTTGTATTGATTGCGTAATAGTAGAGTTGTAGTTGTTATTCTTATTCGTTTTCAGAAAAAGTGAATCACCAAAAAGAATTAAATATGAATAAAAATTTTTTTTTCTTGCCATAAAAAAACCGCATAACTCTAAAAATCGCATAAAAAAACCGCATAAAAAGAGAACCAAGTGTATAATATTAGTGTTTGATTACATTTATATCTGAAAAAAATATTCTAAATTTGGGTCCTATTCTTTAACATTAGACGAAGACAGGCTTAAGGTATCCGACTACTTGCGACAACCTTTTTTGAAAGAAATGGAGATGTGGGGATTTTTTTTTGGGGGTTAGGTTTATTTAGTACATTTTAAGGCTACATGGTACCCTTTTACAAAAAATTTTTTGGAGACAGTTACAATAAAAATAATTGATGTTTTATATTTAGATTATACTATTAAGCTGATTCTGTAAGCAAAAAGTCAGGTTGACCAGCCATTATTTTACAATTTTAAAAATTAGGAGTTTTTGAAGTTTTTTCAAACTCTTATAAAATACTCAATTTTTAAAAGTTTTTAGTAATTTTAAGTTATTTATGATTCTTAGATTATTACAAACAATATTTAGTATGGATTTGAAAATCTGTTCCCTTGTTGATTTTTAATAATTATTTTTCTAGAAAAACGAGGAAAAAACACGAAAACTTTTAAAATATCAAATTTAGCATTTTTTAGAAAAATAACTAGAGTTCTCAGCCCTAAATCCATACTAACTTTTATAGAACATACATTTGTGAGTATATACAAAAAAATTGAAGGCTCTATCTTGAACAGGAAAAAAGCCTTAAGGATTAGAAAACACTTATACCTTCAAAATTAAAAGTCTGAGAAAAACGCATTTAAAGTTTGTAAAGTCATAAAACAAAAACTTATAATGCCCGTAAAACTCTAATTTTTTAATATGTTTTTTTCCAATGTATGTTCTACATTAAAACACTATTTTTATTAAGTATGACTGAAAATTGTATTTTTAATTCAAAATATATTTTTGCATAATATTGATAGCATTTGTTAAGGCGTCAATTTATTCAGCTTTACCTTAACCTAATATTTCACAAAAGTTTTGAAACACGAAGCATTTATGTGCAAAATAATAATGATACTAACTTAAGCTAAAAATAGTCAGGTTTGCTCATAAAATTTAATTTTTTTCAGTTTTAAATTGGGGCAGTTTAGGAAGTTTTAGCTCTTGTTGTACAACTTTAAAATACTAAAATATATTACTACAATATGTTCAGTATAATGTAGTTTGGTACATCAAGGAAATATTCAGTTATATCTGCAGCATTTGAGTTCAGAATACTTGTATTCAGAAGTCTAATTGCAGAATCAGCTGAGGACTGATTTTTAGATACATCATTTTCAGTAATATTCCATCTCTTCGAAATATTGTTTCTCACAGAAACCCAGAACGCATTTGCCATGCCATGGCATTTTCTCTACAGGAAAAAATTAATGATAAAGCTTTTAAATTATATAAACTATTTTTAAAGCAAAAATTGACCATGAAATTAATCTTTATTAATTAAGTATGAGAACTCAAAAAACTCAAAACATAATCAAGCAGAAATGATTTTAGTAATGAAAATTGGAATTAATAACCATTTCAAACTAAAAGCTCAAAAATATTTTTAATTAATTCAACTTAAGTGTGAAAAAAATGCTTTTAACCAAAACCACATAGCTCATAAAACTTCAGATATCTTAAAAACTAATTTGCTAACAGATCTGAAATTTCGTGGCAAGCATCTCAATGATATGGGCCACCAAAACATGCACAAAAAAATTTTTTTTCGGTAAAAATGAAATTTTTAGAGTACTGTGTACTCTTAAGAAAAATATGCTAAAATTTAGAAGAGAAAAAGAAATTATTATTACTAAAATGGGTAAAACTTTACAAAAAATCTCATAAACCAAGCCCACTCTGTACAAAACGTTAATGAACAAATTCTCAATTTTTTTAATTTGTATGTGTTACTTTGGTTTTCAATTTTGAAATGACCTTCAGGATAAGAGATGTTTTAACTTTTACAAAAACTAGAACTCTTTATATTAGTTTTTATATGAAACTGCTTAAAGAACAGTGATTATCTTCACGTAAGGGATTGTAAATATGGTAATAAAACAGTGATTGATAAATCTGAAAGTTAAAACTCTTCTACTATTATACAGAACACACACACAAAATTTCAGATAATTATTTTCAAAACTTTTTAAGTAATCGCTGTCTCCATTTCAGCATTAAAAAAAAACACATTTCGAGCAAAACGCATTTTAAAGTATAACATCTTGCTTAAAGTAGTGGCATCTGCTTTAACTAAAACCCTTGTAGTTTTTGTTCTTGTGAATGGGAAAAAATAAATTTGGTATTTTCATAAATGTAATAAGATGACCTATAAAATAAAACAAAAAAAATTGTCAATTTTTGGTAAAATTCACAATTTTAGGGTAGTCGGATGCTTTAATTCGTATTTCATTCAGTTAGATACCTCCAAAACATTAATATCAAAGTAATTCTCAATTTCTTGATGTTCTACATAATTTCAAGGATTATCTCAAAAACTACTGGCGTATTATTTGCTTCAGATGCAAATGTAGCAAAAGACTTAGAGAGACAAAACAAAGTGCTATGAAATAGTATTTCAATTTCTGAATTTGTTCAGTTTACCAAGTTAGGATGCAACAGTATCCTGGATTCCTCACGAATATTATTTGCAGAATCTAGTCTCAAAATCAGAACAGTCAGTGGCCATCTTATCCAAGATTTGTGATGATTCATGCCATCAGATAGTGATTCAAATTTATGCGTATTTTAATTATAGAAATTTTTTTATATATTTTCATTTTAATTCATTGCTGCAAAGAACATTAAGGTTGACTTCGTCAAATGTACGAGAGATGTAATTAAATTTAGAAGACATTTTCAGACAGAAAAATGTCTCTCTTTTCATGAAAGTTTGGTGCATTATAATTCTTATATTTGTTTAAAATGCATAGTTTATTAAGTTTAAAATATTCCATAAATAACCAATATTCATTTTAATATGTAAAGGAATACATCAATTTAGCATTACGGTAGCACATAATACGGTAGCTCTTTGCAGAATACGTCGGGTTGCCGAAATTAAAAGGATGGTAAGAATAAAGGGGCTCTATGGTAGAAAAAAACACACCACGGTGTGTTTTAAGTGTGGGGGAGGGGGTTAGCACTTAAAATACCGATGGGGTAAGTATCGCGGATTTTATGATTGTACTTTAAAGTTAATGCTGACATGTAGGGCTATTAAATCTAACGATCTGGAATTAGAATGTTTATTGGCTAGGCCATATGTTCGGAAGAAATAAATGGATGATTAGTTTGATACTTGGAGATGAAATGAAAAATTTGAGTTAAGTGCAAGATAGGGAATTTAATTTTTAATCTAATTTAATTATCCTTACACACACACACACACACACACACACACACACACACACACACACACACACACACACACACACACACACACACACACACACACACACACACACACACACACACACACACACACACACACACACACACACACACACACACACACACACACACACACACACACACACACACATATATATATATATATTAGGATAAAAATAAGTAGTATGATGAAATAAATGGGTTTTTTATAGGGTAGTGAAGCCAGAATATAATATAAATGTTTCAGTTCCATTATTTCTTATAAAATATTTTAATTTCGCATCTTAATCCTTAACATTAAGTGAAGACAGTCTTAAATAAAATATTTTATTTGTGTGTATGTTTAAAACACATCTTTACATTGCATAACCTGGACCTTTTATTAGACCTTTTATTACCACACTCACTACTTCAAAATATAAATTCCTTCTGATTTGTGTTGGATATTTAATTTATACAATCATTCTTTTGTGTGATTTATTATATCATTTAGGAAACACAAATATACCCCAGGCAAGTATCACATTTGGGAAAGTTTGGAAATAAAAACGATGTTAATTAGTGTATAAAGTACTTAAAATTTTACAGATGTGTTGAAGTTTAAAAATAAAAGTTGCTTCGAAATGAAGACGAATTAAAATTTGTGTACCGACAGCTTAAAATTGTTGAAGAATATCCAACTCTCTTTTTCGTAACCACAAAAACCAGCATGTTTATAAACCATATAAAGAGTGTTTTTTTTCCAGGTATAGAAGTTTAAGTTGACATTACTTTTCAAGATGGCGACCGATTTAACAGCTGTCAAGTGATTTATTCTCAGTTTGGTTTGACAATTCATCAAAACGATCCTCAAGCAAGGCGTAGATTCGTCGAATGGGCCCCAAACGAGATTGCCGTCGTTCCCGATTTTCATAAGCGAATTTTGTTTAGCGATGAAGCGCACTTCTGGTTGAATGGCTACGTCAACAAACAAAACAGCCGCATTTGGAGTGAAGCTAATCCACAAGTGTATGTCGAAACACCGTTACATCCAGAAAAACTGTTTGGTGCGCATTATGGGCTGGTGGAATCATTGGTCCGTACTTCTTCAAAAATGATGAAGGCCACAACCTTACAGTCAATAGTGATCGGTATAGAGCCATGATTACTAGCTTTTTCATTCCTGAATTGAACAATCATGATGTCCAGGAGCTGTGCTTCCAACAAGACGGCGCAACATGTCACACAGCTCGTGCCACAATCGATTTATTGAAAGACACGTTGGGTGACCGCCTAATTTCACGTTTTGGACCTGTGAATTGGCCTCCAAGATTTTGTGATTTAACACCGCTAGACTATTTTCTGTGGGGCTATGTAAAGTCATTGGTCTATGCGGATAAGCCACAAACGCTTGACCATTTGGAAGACAACATTCGCCGTGTTATTGCCGATATGCGGCCACAAATGTTGGAAAAAGTCATCGAAAATTGGACGTCGAGATTGGACTACATCCGAGCCAGCCGTGGCAGTCCTATGCCAGAAATCATATTTAAAATGTAATGCTACAAGATTATCTTTCGAATAAAAAAAATTCATGTCAATTTAATAATACATCGTTGTTTTATTGCAATATAAAGTTCTATACCTCTAAAAAAAAACACCCTTTACATAATTTTACCGATAAAAGTTTTCAAAAAAAATATATTTTTCTAGTATCTCACCCTTTAATGCTGTACATGCACAATAATAATTCAACACTTTACAAAACGTCATTTCAAAATCGGAATACATCTAATTCGTATAACATTTGTGCGATTTTTACGTAAAATTTGTGCGAATCTTGCAAACCAAGTGTAAGTCCTTTGCAAACGAATTTTCTGGTTTGGATTAAAAAGACAATATTTATAAAATAAACAACTAACCTGCTTGGTTTACTACGGATTAATTTAAACTACTCTCTGGAACAACTATTTATTATATATAAATATATAACTACGATTTTTTTTAAATATTATTATATTGATTTTATCTCTTGAAGATAACGCTGTGAAGGAAGTTTACGTAAAAGTGTTTTCTTTGCGCATTTAGTTTTATAGAGGAAAAGCAAACTTATCAATTGATGCAAATTCTCATAAATTCGTTTATTTTGCTTCAAGAATATATTTTTATTGGATTACTAAGTAAACTTGGGATCAGTTACAGTACAAAACTCATTTTAATGCATCTAATAAGTATAAAAAATTAGAGCATTTAACATTGTCAGTACATGCCATTACTTTGTATATAGTTTTGAAACTACCTTTTCAATAAAAACTAATTTTTAAACACAGTTCAAAACAGAATGAAATTTGCGAATTATATTTGAATTGATGTTGCTGAAGAAAAAAATACAAAAATAATACGGAAAATATAAAATAACTCGGTGAATATCTTGTTTGAAATGGAGGAGTACAACTAGAAATGGCTCTTGTGTCATTAACTCCCAAAGTCATTCATTCACTCAAATATTGTTTGAAATTAACATTTCTCATAGTTAATAAGCTTAAAAAACAAACAATCAATTGAAATAGATTTCAAAATATAACAGTATTCTATAATAATGAAGCATTTTACAAAAAAATAAACATTTTAACTTATGGTTTTAAAAGAAGGCTATCTGAAATTTTTACCAAGTGAAAAATGAAACGAGAAGACTATTATAAGAAAGTGACCAAGAAACTCATTTATTACTTAATATTTAGGAATGTTTTATTTACACTGAAATCAATGAGAGTGCCGTAAAATACCATTTTAAATATTTCACAAAGATATTGACTATTACTGCAGTTTTTAAACTTTTCTCAACAGAATTTTTCTAACAAAACTTTTTACCTCCCAGCAAATAAATACTACTATTTAAAAGTCTCGAAATTTGTGGAAAAGCCTAAGAACACTTTTTTAAAGTGCAAATCATTATATTCGGAAGAAAGAGAATTCTTCATGTTATAAAAAACGTTTATATGGAAGTTTTGTCTTCGAATTAAAAATACGGAAAAACAATGTTAGGTTCATATTTTACAAGAATTTCTAAGAGAATTAAAATTGGGAGACGAACAAAGATTCTTCTTGTTCATGTTTTGATATTAGTAATCAAAATTCTTAATGTTTTAAAATCAATGCCTTTTGAAATAAAGAAATTGTAGGAATATGCAATTTATTCCAATATCAAAAACAGATTTAAAAGAAAGTTAAACAGAAAAAAGATTGTCACATTTTTTACGGAGTCAAAACAAATTTCTTAGCCTAAATTATTTTTTATATTTTTTCTATAATCTCAAAACACTTAAAAGCTCAAATTTGTTAAAAAACCCCAGAGTTATGATAACTTTTAGAATAGTTTTTATTACCATCCCAATGGCAAACAAATCTCAGGAAGGAAAAAAATGATTAGCTTATCTTCGTTTAAAATGCGAAGACTTTGCTTTGCTATTTTTTTTATAATTATTGCTATCAATACATGCAACAAAAGTTGGTATGCATTTTGAAATCAAAACAACACATATTTTTTTTAAAAAAAATACTTGAATTTTGAATTTACACACACATTTTTTTAAAGTAATTTTATATAAGCTTTCATAAAAATAGTATTTTTTATCGTATCAATCATGTTATCACCTACTAAAGCTACTTATGTTATGCATAGTTTGATGTACTTGTTAATCAAATTTCACGGGTGCGCGATTTTTTGTAAAAGTAGCATTTTAAAATCATTTCATGAATCTAATTTTCTTTCCTTAAGAAAACTAGTATAAAAACTGTTTTACATAATATATATACAAGAGGGCAACCAAAAAATTTGTGAGAACCATTAAATCAAAGATTTTTTTATATTTCATACCATGACCCCTTAAAAAGAGTCATCTGGGAGTGTACGTATATGTTATACGATTGATGGATTGATATTTGAAGCACATTTTCTTCTATTGTTCGATACGTTTCCCACACACAGTCTGCATAAAATCCAAGTAAGTAGTTCTCGACGGGAAAAAATCATTGTTTTGATGCTTCAGAATGTGAATGAATTCGTTGTTTCTGCGTACAATAAATATAGTGCTTTCAAGGTTACGCTAAGGCTGGCATTTCCTGCAGCGTCGAATACAGATCACTTCGGACACGTGATTCACTTCTGACATGAGCAAATACAAAAAAACACACTGCAAGGATCAGTTCAACGAAATGATGACTACAAAAACAGAAGTAGTTTTTGAACACAGGGAATCAATAAATTATTTCAAACAGTATGTAAATGATAATGAATTTTAAAAAAAAAATATCTTAAATTTTTTTACGATTTATTTGTGTTTAATCAAAAACGATGTAATAAAATACCTTATAGGAACGTATACACAAATATCTTTTCTGACAAGTACCTGATTTTCTATAATTTTTTTTTATACATTAT
This sequence comes from Trichonephila clavipes, assembly GCA_019973935.1. Classification (NCBI taxonomy): domain Eukaryota; kingdom Metazoa; phylum Arthropoda; class Arachnida; order Araneae; family Nephilidae; genus Trichonephila; species Trichonephila clavipes. Next base: position 54,003 of record BMAU01003015.1, on the reverse strand, counting down.
GATTTTTATTCGTTATGATTTACTGGTAAAAATTTCTTTGTCATGAAAAAATTATGAATTATTTTGCATGAGTAACTCGAAGAAGATAACTTTAACTAAAAATTAAGAAGGAAGTATTTCTGCATTTAAGCTTAACTGCTTCTCACTTTGACGATTAATGTTCTTAATAAAGACTCTTCTTAGTATTTATTTATGCATTTTATTAAATGTTTATAAATTTATAAAATTTAAAAGAAAATAAAGAAGAAAAAACGCCAACCAAAAATTAGTTTTATATTTTAAACACATTTTCTAGGGTACGTATTACTTTTGTATATCAATAAATTTTTAACCAATATGGCAAACTTAATGTGTTTAATAATACTGTATTAGAAATTAATTCTAATCTCAAAAATTATTTTGTTCAATATAAATATTTTTGAATAATTTACACAAAAATAGGCGAATGTTGTTTAGTGCCTTCAAAGTAGTACAAACAATATATTCTTTCAAAAATAGAAAGTTATACAGATAAAATCTTTAAAAAACTATCGATATTTTTAACAGCAATTATTTTTCATTTACAGCGTTAAGATTGAATTTATTTTCTATAAAAATATTATCATATCAATTATTCATGTTATTCATAGTTAAATTTTCTGTTAAAGAGACAAAAATTCGCTAATATATATTACAAATCCAAGATAAAAATTTCCTTAAAAAGTAAAATTTTGTATTTCAATTTTCCGTTGTCATTTTTAACAAAATTTTCTTTAAAACTTTTATTTTGTTCCAAAAACCTTTGCAATTAAACTAAACTGTTTTGATTTTCTGTGAAAGGAATTTCTAGAATATTAATTACTAAATATAACTATTCATATATAGTTCCTTGAAAATTGAAAGAGAAAGAATTTGTGATTAAATGGATTTGTAGAACATGTATACTAATGCAAATTAGACCGCAACATTTATTGAGGCATATCAGTATAAATTTTGAAAATATTTTAAAAAACATAGATATGACATTGATGATAAATTACGGAAATATCTTAAAAGTATTAAAATCTCATAAAATGAATTTGTTAATAATTATGCTCATTAACGTAGTCTTTACAGAAATAAAGTACATAAAAATAATAACAACGAATATGTATATTCAAAACATGTGTTACTAAACCAATAAACGGCTGAAAGTTTGTAAAATAACATACCTTCTGATTTCGTGATTTCAAGAGCATTTTCTACATTGTGAATTGTCTGTAGTAAATTAAAGCATAATGAATATATAAAATAAGTGAAATTCAATTAAAGTTTTATTGAAAAGACTATTAAGACGAATTTATATATTTTGGAAAAATCCATAATTCAATTTTAATGTGAGAAAATGGACATGGATTACTAATCATGCATCTCTAATTATTGCTTCTCATTAATAAGTAAAATAAAAAGAAATTTAGCTTCTTAGTGTAAAGAGTATGTAAGAAATATTTCATTTTTTTTCATATACGATACGCAGAAACATTAACTCATTTTTCAGCAAAGAAATATAAGATACAAGTTCACAAAAATACTGAGTAAAATAAATTTAATTCATTTGAAAATTTTGTAGGAAAATGAATCGAAGATTTTTAACATTTAAATGATTTTCACAATTCAAGGATAAGTTCTACAAAACTACATTTAAAGAGTTTATGATATGTTTATCTCTAAAATTTGTATCATATTTTCTTATTTTAATATAAAAATTGTATCAAACATATCTTGGTCAGGCAATTCCTCCCCCTCCCCTAAAAACTTAGTTTTCTTATTTTATTAGAAATAGTTCAATAAATTTTCATTTTAAAGGAAAATAATCTAATTTTATAATTGCGTAAATATTCTTCAATAAAATTCTTGGAATTTTCTAGAACAGTGATTCACAACTTTTTTGTTTCGGTACATTTTTAACAATTTCAAAATTTGATTGCACTCTAACAATGAAATAAGTTTAAAAGAATGTTAGTTATCTGTATATAATACTCAACGTAAAATAGTTTGTGATAGTAATTTTCAATGTTATATAAATAAATCAATATCTGCTACAAAGACAACACAGTGATTATTGAGTAATTGATTACAAATTAACTATAAAAATTCATTCAATGCGAATTTTGAGCTTTTGATAATTTCGTTCATACTTGGTCGTAAAAATGGTAATGAAACTTTCATTTTGTCATCTAGATTTAAAAGTCTCGATTTTTTTTGTATTTGTTAATACTCAGAATCCAAATTCACTCAGGGTCTGCGGTAATCCAATGGTCAAGGTATCGGATTATGGCAGGCATGTCATGAGTTCGAATCCAGTACCACTAAAAACCCGCCGTATAAGATAGCAATGCACGTTAAATCTGTCGAGAGCTCAAAGTCCTCCAGTTGGTGTGGTAGTAAGGAGAGGAGGTGACAGCTCAGGTGTCGTCCTCGTCACTTGACCATGGTTCAAAATTACGAGATCCTTCACCAAAAACCCTCGTGTAGCTGAACAGTGCGACGTTAATATTCACTCACTCACCAGAATTCAGGCAAATAAGATAAAGGAAATTGTAAAAATATTTTTAAAGCTTTTTCGCTTCTAATTTTAATCCAAGATGAATTAAATAACTTTTTTGAATGTTCTAAAATTAAATCTCAATTATTACAGAGCGAAATGAGTTATTTCGCTTTATTGTAGGTTAATTCATATACAGATGTATCCGTTTTTACAAATGAATTACGAACCCAATCAAATTTGTTTATATCCATCAATCCACGAAAGGATAAGTTAAATATGTAACGAATACCTTTAGTTTATTTCTATAAAGCAGCCGAACGTGATTCGGTTCCGGATATTATTTGTTTTCTCAGAGTATAATTAACAATTAAAAAAAATTGGTGGCACATTGCAAGAATTTGGTGGCACACAAAAATACCACTGCATGTTGGTTGAGAATTCTTTGTCTAGAATGTGTGACTGATTTTTAGAAAAACATTTTACTTATTTATTTTTTTGGATATTTTTCACCAAGCGCGCAAAAAATATTTTATGGCTTTCAAGAAAAGAAATGTATAGTAATTTTTATCACAGTAAAAATATCTTAAAAACTTTTTAATGATTTAGAAATTTTTCTTACAATAGCTATTTTTGTGCTTAAATATTCCATCACCAATACATTTTCAAGTACAAAATATAATGTCCCTTCAAAGATTATCTTTTTAATATTTATGCACTTTCAAATGTTAAAAATATTGAGAGCAAATCCAGTAAAAGTAATATTTTTACTCTTGCATAATCAAAATGTAATATATTCACTAAACTTTATAACTTTAAAATAAATCATTGGAACTTTTTTCTTAACTTTTTTTTCTTTTTTAAGAAAACTAAAACGAATATCATGTATAAAATTTACTTTTAAAGGACATAATAGAAAAATATTTAAAAAATAAATATTTACAACAGAGAAGATTATATAAATCAATACATGATCAAAAATAAGTTACAGAAAAATAAAAATAAATTAAAACCACAGAAAAAATATTCAAATTTTATCCTCAAATGAGCTTTTACTGGAATTCTTTCATTTATGTTATTATTGCCATTATCAAAAAGAAACTCCACGGCTGTTTATTTTCAAATCGGTAAATCTTGTCTAAAAACTGTCTGACATTAAAATATTTAAAATGTCATGTTTGATCGCTTGAGTTGATGACGTCACGAGTAACGTCATTACTTTCCAAACAAATATTCTACAAATACCATTCGTGTTTATGCAATCCGTGGAAATATCTTTGAATATCTTTAGAACTATATAAATAGTGAGAGAGATATACAGATGGCCTGAATTTTAACAAAATAAAAATTGGAAAAAAACATAGAAGAAAATAAAGTTTTAAGGTCAAATTTTAATAATTATGTTTATCTATAAATGGCTCGTGATTATTTAAAAAAAATAAAAAAAATATTAGTGAAAAAATATCGGGCAATGCCATATACTGTTTTACAGAATTAAAAAAATTATTCAGAACAGAACTTACAAATCATTGTTTAATTGTTAAACATAATTTATATTTTCTTATATCAAGACAAAAAAAATATAACAATATTATTTAGTGAAACTAAACAAATAGTCCATATATCTAGAATATACATAATACAAATGAACTTAATTTCTTAAGAAACAAATTTTTATGGCTTTAAAAATTTGCTGAAATTCTTATAAAAATTAGTATAAAAAAGAGCCGACACACTTCCGTAAGTTTCAGTCATGTTTCCAATATTTCTTTCATACAAAAAAGTGTATTAATAAAAATAATTTATTTTTAATTTGTATTAAAATTATTGTTATTAATTGCAATTTACTATACAATATAATTAAAAATATTTGCATATTCAAGCTACAAAAATTATTCTCCACTCTTGAATTTTCTGTGCTTTTTGTGATTTTAGAAATATATATATATAGTTTCCTAATTTTTCTGAAATCCAAAGAAATCTCTAAATGTAGGCGGAATTATTCTTTGAAAAATGGTATTTGGTGTGTATTTCTTAGAATATTTAATCTTGTACATAAATGATTCTTTAATATTTAATTCTCATTTCAGTTTATAGTAAGAGATAAATGTATTGGTCCTCTTTATTTTTTAATTTGAATCTGTGCAAATTTTTTTAAAAATGAATCTTTATTGTGTTATTTATATATATTATATATTGCGTTATGTAAAATATATATCATTCACACATCCCAAGAATTCGAAAACCTAAATCATTAACAAATAACTGAAATTCACTGTACACAAATTATTAAATAATTTCATCACTTATCTTTATTTAGTGAACTTAGTAAGCTAAATAGTGCAACGTAACTCTAACCTAACTCTAACTCTCTTTACTTGATGAACGGTCAATGTAAAAAAAAGTTTTTAAAATGTAGCAATTTTTTGACCATTATCGAGTAATTATGAAATAAATAATTTTTGAAACTAGTGCACGACTCATTAAATATACAAAAGAAAAGAAAAAGCATTTTACAAAAAGAAATTTAAGTAATTATATCCATGAAAAATTTAATGTTAATTTCCAGACTTCTAAATATTTGTTATACATGCAATTCATTCTTTACATAAAAACATTGCAATGACACATTTCCCTCCAAAATCATAGCTAAAATAACAGAAAATAATTCATAAAATTTTTTATCATAACTAATTCATGATATTACATTTTAAAATTAATTAGTGTGTTTAGATTTTTGTAGTTAAATCCCAAATTATTTATTTTTAATTTAGAGAAACATTTTTTTAAAAAAAATTGTGAATGAATTTCTTAAAACACCTATTGAAATTCATTTAAAAGAGAAACGAGTTCCCAATTAAGGATATCATTGGAAGCTGAAATCAGCCTTATAGAAATTTACGTAAACAGAAAAATTGAAACACTATGCTAATATATATCATTCAAAAATATTATATTTAAAATCACTCCTATAGTTATTGGTTAATGCCAGCAGAATAATCGTTTCGCTCCCACATTATTTGAATCAGTTATACCCACGTAGATCCATGCTCTTTTCAATACCATGACAGTGTCTATCATAAGCTAAATGAAGTACTGAAAAATAGAGTACAGCACACATATCACAATAACAGCATACTTCACACGGAAAGTGGTGATAACAATCAAGCACCACCTTATCACTATGTCGAAAGGATTATTTACACCACTCACTCACACACAACTCTTCATAATCCGATCAACTTTTTCCCCAATCAGGGAGTGAGAAGAGGGATTCTCTTACCTATCCTATGCGGCGGGATAATCCGGTCGAGGGTCCGGTAGCCATCCCGATAGAGAGAGAGAAAGAGCCGAGAGCGAAGGGAGGAACAGACTCGAGCGTGCGCCAGCCAACGGTCGTCTGCGCCAGGTGGATACTAGCCCCTATGCGCAGCAGCCATCGACCGGCGCACCAGAGACGTCCGGGACCCTCCCGGAATCACGGAACGTCCGGCACCCATTGCGCATCCTCCTTTACATATACAAGATGATGGAGACACTGGCTGAAGATAGAACCATTTCTTTGTTCTGTCTCTCTCTGTTTAGTTTTTGATATGTGCACATAAATCTTTCCCTTAAATAGCATTTTGATTCAAATTGAGCGTCCGTGTGCTGTTCGACACGCAAACAAAAATTCATTTCGATACTCAAAACTCCATCTTTTCTATCCTTTTGACGTACAGTGAAATCATCATTCTGTTAGTAAAATACACACTTACCTTTTCGTAATATAAAGAAAATTCAACGATTTTGCAATTATTTCAGTTGGAAAAAAAATATATTTGAAAAACTAATAATAATTATCATTGAAAAAAGACCATTATTTCTTACTTGAATTCTCTATTAAACTGAAAAAGAGCTAAAATAAAAAATAACTTGCAGGATAATTTACTGTCGTGTATATATATTTTCATAAGAGTAAAAAAAAAGACCAATTAAGCTCACTTAACTCTACATTACGGTCCTCAGCCAGTAACTGTTGCGGATAACTTAATAGTCTTTTGAATTTTGGTTCATCTTGTTCTGTTTTGTACTTTTATTCTTATATATGAAGGTCTTTACTATTTTGATATACTTTATTCTTGGTAAGATAAAACGTATTGTATCGGGCCTTATACTATTTTTGTAATGTTGCAAAAGATTTGCATTCCCTAACATTGCAAAATTGCTTACGATAGATGAATAATTTTATCATTCATACATTAGCATTAACTTAAAAATATCGAAATAAATTCAATGTTGCGTAATATTCTAAGAGACACTAATTTATAAATAACAATTTTTGTAAAATTATGCTGATTTCATGTTGGATAATATTTTAAGGAATTACAAGTATTTTCTATGTTAAATATTTCGACCATTATGAAAATGGCTCTTTTTTCCCATTTGCGTTAATTAATCGGATGTCAAGAATAATAAAAATATATTTTATATTTGTTGAGAAATTCCTTTCAATGCTAAAATGATAGTTTCATAACTGGTACTTTATTCTGCTGACCAACATTCCTTAGTCTAACAATTTCTAATCTGGCTCAAGTGAAAAGTTTCGGACAACTTATTTTAGCATTCTATGTAATTATTTCAATTCACGACTTTTGATGTCGGCTATAATTTCGTTTGATACTTATAATTCGTATTGCTCATAAATTTAACAATTTCTTTTTTTTGCATCTAAAATATTAATTAAGTTTTCAAATAAAGTTAAAAATAAATTGAATTGTGGCGCTGTCGCGTGCTACAAGTTTTTCGAAACATGCAAACTTGGAATACGCACCGCATAGTGGAATGCATTTTTCCCCGTCATCTTTGATTAAAAAATCTAATCGTGCTAATTTCTTTCATTTATTGACATTTTTAACACGCTTATATAAGTTTCACTTGTATGTAACGGAATCTTTGAACTCGATTTTTACCCACTTTAAAAAATCAGATTAATTCGAAATTTTGCACACTTGTCAAGGATCGATGACAATACAATAATTTTGTAATTTTTTCCATTGTCCTGAATAGGATAATCAGAAGACAAGATAATCCATATTTGGCGACTAATTCTATATACCATTTCCGGTTTTTTCGTCTAATTCCAGATCCCATTTCCAGATTTAGCGACTGAAAGATTAAGAGTAACCCTAAAAGCAAAAACTTTTTTTTTTTTGCGTCAGCAATTTCTTATCATAATATAAGCAATTGTCCAGTCTTTCTGAAAATGGAAATAATAATAATAAAAAAAAACTCGTGCATGTGTGAAGAAAAAAAAATTACTTCTAACTCAGGGATGGAGAAACTTTTTCGGTCACGGGCCTAAAAAAAAAGTATATGAATAAATGATGGTTAAAAAAATCTAAAAATACACATGCTTTTACTGTAGATCAAACAAAAAATGAAAAATAAATTATAGTTTAAAAAAACTAAAAAACACGGTTTTATAGTTAATTGAACTAAAAAGTAAAAAAATAATTCTTAATATAAGAATAAAATAATTTACGAGAAAATCAATGTCATTGTGGTAAAAGCGTGAGGTGTGCTTAGTACTACATTTTTACACTAACTCAACATTTCGGAATAGAAGTAGTAAGAAATTATAAAAATTGATACAGAGCACCCCACGCTTTTACCACAGTAACATTGATTTTCTCGTAAATCATTTTATTCTTATATTAAGAATTATTTTTTTACTTTTTAGTTCAATTAACCATAAAAGCGTGTTTTTTAGTTTTTTTTAAACTATATTTTAACCCATTCTCATTTTCTGCAATTGATTCTGCACAATTTGCTTCAGCAAATATGCTTCTAAATACGTTTCTAGTAGTATCTTTTTTGAACTAAAAAGTTTAAGCAAAAAAAGTACATGAAATGTATTATTACAAATTATTGCATTATTTTTTACCTTTTGAAAATATCAAAATGCTTTTATTGAAATCCATTATTTCAAAAAATTTCATTTGATTTTAATCTACGTCGCAGTCTGAAATAACACAGGGACTATTGGTGACAGACCTCGTAGTTCTGAACCACGATCAAATGAAAAGGACTCAGCACCTTAACCAGCACCCCATCGGCAAACTTCAACACCAACCGGAAGACTTAGAGCCCTGATAGATTTAACATTTGCTAATCATCTACAAGTCGGGACTTCAGTGTGACACAAGGCCTCAAATCCGTAATTCGACAACGTCAACCACGAGTTCGCGACCATGACCATTCAGCTATCGCGGTCACTTGATTTCTTTAAAAAAGTACACACAATTACAGAAATGACAAATGAAATTATGTGTTGCATGATCTAATATAATCTTAGAAAAAGTCATATATATATATATATATATATATATATATATATATATATATATATATATATATATATATATATATTACCAAAGTCATGATTTATTCCAACAAAAGGTTTATTAGCTTTTTTTATAATACTGTTACGTTAATCAGGGTTAGAGGATTTTATGCAAATCAGTCACAAAGTATAAGGCAGTTCTGTAAAAGTGATGAGAATTTATTACTGACAAACCAATCCTTTAAATACAGGATTCATTAAAAAGTTTTTTATGCTAATTTCTAATCTTGTCGAAATTTATCTAGATGTCTAAATTTATCGAATTTATATACGCTTTTGAGCAAAGAAAACCTTATACTTTGCCTTATATACAAGATTACTTCAAAATAAAACTTTATTATACAATTCAATACATGTAAGCCAAAGAAGTTAACATCTAACGCGTGTTCACACTGATACACACATTTTCTTTTTCTATTTTACATTTATTTAAACATTAATACAAAAATTTGTATCCAAACAATTAGAAACATATTGATAATTAACTTTTTACGAGAGATAAAAAGAGGACGTGTTTTCATTGCATTTGAAAACAAAGCTAGATTTGCCAGCTGAAAGTAAAACATGGACCACAATCATCGTCTGTTGATAAAAAGCAACAACCGGTTCAATCGTTAAATTTGCGATTTTCTTGCATACGACTTTTCCAAAAGCAAAAACGTATAAGAATATCTAACCCGCATGATCGTGCGGGTTGGGTCTTAAAGGGATATGTTGGAGTTATTTTTTCTTGCTGATGGATTATTATTAATAGTAATAAAAAATTCAATTTGAACGATACTTAATCAATATTCTTTTATTAGGATGAAAAACTACTTTTAAAATTCCAAAAGAAAATATAAAGATTAGAGTGTAGAATATGTATCTTAAGACAGATGGATGTCTTACAAAATCGCTCTTCAATCCTTATGACGCTAAATGAAAAGTATTTTTTTAATATGTTCCAAAGATTTCAAAAATCATTCAATTAATTTCTGAAGAGCTTTCATGAATGAATTTAGAAATGTTCAACGAAAAGTTCGTCAAATTATTCACTCTTATGTTTTCAAAAAAATATGTATATATATTTCTAATATTAATTTATTTAATTTCAGATATTAACTTTTCACTTCACAGAAATATTGTGTTTTATTCTATAATGAAATTTTCTAATCTAAAATATCGAGGTAAAAAATAGGCAATTTTGTATTTATCAAAAGTTCTGTGGGAACTTTTACATCAGTTGAAGTTCAATGTTTTACATTTATAATTCAGAATTTTGTAATAATATCACTTTAGTTTTTAATATCAATACAATTTTTTCAAGAAAAATGCTTAGTTGGATTATCATACAAGAAATTCCATCGAGTAAAATACACCATAAATTATAAATATATTTATTGGAATTCCTTTTGCTTGTCAAAATTTCATATGAATATTTCATTTATTTATCATAAATAAAAAAGATAATTATTTCGTTTCGACCTAATACTATAAAAATTATTTAATAAAGAATGCAAAATGAGTAATGGCTTGTAAAAAATGTATAGTTTAAATTAAAAATAATAACATCTAGAATAATAATGTTTTATACACGAATTTTTTAAATAAGCAATTCCAAAAAGAATAGATCAAATATAGACATAAAACAAATTCCACAAAATTTTGCAAATAATAGTTTTAGTGATTAAACGACTATATACATGTATGTGTATCCATTGCTTTTAAGAATAAGATAATTTTTACAATGAGATTTCGAAAAGGGAATTCAAACATAAATAAAATTTAAAGCAATATGCAGTCGAACCTCTATATAACGAAGTCACTAAATCCCGAAAAAAAAGTTCGTTGTATGGAAAATTCGTTATATAGAGGCTCATCTTACAATTTTCTTTATAAGCCACATAAAACAAATTTTAAACTCATAAACACTACATATAAAAAAAAGGTAATTATTCACACCTTCTTGTAAAGTAATATATATTTATTTTATATATCTTACCTGTAAAAAAAGAGAGAAAAAGAGGAAGAAAAGTTTCTTGACACCTTTATCCACTTCCTGAAGGATTAAATTTTTTTTTTGATGCTCAAGAACTTAAATTTTGACATTTTCGAGCCAGAAGAAGCCAAGTTACCAGTAAGAGTGATCAATACTACAAATGAACGCAGACTAGTTCAAGGACAAGAAACTCCACTGAAGGTGAAAAGGGATACCGAAGATGTTTCCAGTGAATTCGACAATGGAGGTTAAAGATTGCACTTCTTGGATGAAATTCCCAGAGTTCTACTGCTCTCGGTGAGCTAGGCACCTAACAAAACTAGTTCAAGATTTATGACCACCATAAAATGTGCTAAAAGAGAAAATAACTCGAAATATCCAGAAATACTTCAAAAATAGGGAATAAAAAATTGAATCACAAGAGAAAAAGTTCATTATATAGAAAATGCACTTCGCTATTGGGAGGTTATTTTACAAAGAAAATCGTGAAATGTTCTTGGTTCTAGAAAAAGTTCGCTATATAGAAAAATTCGCAATATAGAGGTTCGCTACATGAAGGTTTGACTGTATTTCGAATGTTCAACGGTCAAACTCACTTTTCTTGCTCTGATTATATATGAGGACCCAATACGAATATCTTTCCGTCATAAAGTTAACATATTGGTGACCTCCGGGAATCATTTTTTCGAAGTCCGCTGACTCATGTAAAAAAAAATAAATTAAGTGGCAAAAATTGTTTTATGTAGTTGAACCTCTATGTAACGAAGTCGCTTTCTAAAGGAAAAAAGTCTGTTTTATGGAAAATTCGTTATAAAGAGGTTCATCTTTTACTATATTTTATAAACCACATAAAACAAATTTTAAAATCATAAACACTATATATTAAAAAAATCATTATTCACACAATTTTTTAAATTAATATATGTTTATTTTATATACTTTACCCATCAAAAAAGAAAGAAAGTAAGAAAAACTGCACGGAAAACAAGAAAAAAGAATGTCGAAGAATTCACTTTATTTTCAATATTAAGAAAATAATTTTATACTAAAATTGATGACTTAAACGGACATTTTATAATTTAAAGCATACAAAAAATATTAAACATACATTATTTTATAATTAAAACACGGGGCCACGGGACTAGTCCACTGAGGATGAAAGAGGATATCGAAAATGTTTCTAGTGAACTGGGCAATGGGGTTTAAAGGTTGCACTTTTTGGATGAAACGTCCAGAACTATTGCTCTCGGCGAGTTAGGATCTAACAAAACTAGTGCAAGATTTATGGCCCCCATAAAATGTGTTAAGAGAGAATAACTTGAATTTTTTCCAGAAATACTTTAAAAAAAGAGGGGAAACAAAAATTGAATCACTAAAGAAGAAGTTCGTTGCATAGAAAATGCACTTCGCTATAGAGAGGCTATTTTACGAAGAAAATCGTGAAATGTTCAAGGTTCCAAGAAAAAGCTCACGATATAGAAAAATTCGCAACATAGAGGTTCGTTATATAGAGGTTCGAATGTATATCTAAAAATATGCAAAGAAGAAAGCGAAATGTCGAAGAAAGAGCCATGGAGATTAAACATGGCAGCCTTACAAATGTCTCAAAATTTTTAATTCGATTCCATTTCAGCTATTTCTTGAATTCCCGATTACACATAAATTACGATATAATGCCACAATAAGTTTATAAAATTTTGTTTTAATTTTTATGTATGACTTATTTTAATGTAAAATATTTATTATTTTAATCCAAAAAAATTATCAAGTTCATATATCATACTGTTGAAAATTAAGTTCATTATTGGTGAAAGCAGGCTTTTGAAAAATGCTCAGGTACAGTGTAATGGTAGTTAAAACAACATTTTCTTTTCGGCTAATAAAGGAACGGTTGAATTCACGTGAGAAAAGCTCTATATGAATTAGTAATAAGAAGATATTAAAATAAGTAGTATACATTAATAAATGATAAGAATATTATGTTTAATTTGAAAGAATTTAGTTAAAATGAAAGAAAGAATATGCTAGGGTCTAGAAATCTTTAAATTAATATTTTTTATTTGTTTGCTATTGAATATTTATAATTTATATAAATTCTGCCTGTCTCACACATGCGCGCTTAAACGGAATCTAGTGAAATATTTTACATATTATATTTCAAATCCATTACAGGAAATATATAGCAATGCAACATTTTACAAATGCCAGGCCATTTGTAAAATGTTGCATTGCTATATATGCAACATTATTTTTATAATAAAAGATTTATTACTCATTAATGATTTAGTTCATAAAAGCAAAGAAAAAGTTACTTCATCAATATTAAAGAATCTTTTTTCATGCTTTTCCATTAGTTGGATACCAGAATATCTGACCCGGGAGAACTTTTATTTTTATTATATTAAATAAGGTATTAATTAATGTATAAATTATTAATAAAATACTATATCAATAAAGTATTAAAGTAAAATAATTTGTTACATTTAATAAACTTCTATGATTGATGGTTTTTGTCTGGTACTCAGCTAACGGAAAATATATCAAAATCTTTTATTATCGTGTTCACAGCATTTGAAAGGCATTCGTGTACTTACGTATTATCGTGAAATTCGCCAACGTTCAAGGCAACCCCAACTTTTCATATGTCTTATGCGCTGAATTGGCCATCATGTACTTCGTTTCATATAATTTTAATATTTTTACCGGCATTCGTAAATATAAGCAGCACTATTATTCTGTGTCGTAGAGCTTGGGTTCGAATCGCGGAGAAGGTATGGATGTTTGAATGTATAGTGCCTATGCAGCAGAGGGGAACTCTAAATAGCCTTCGTGTCTCAAGTCCTCTGTAATGTTGGTGGAAGGGGAAGAGAGGTGGGAGACCCCTGACCACCCTCTAGGTGTTCTCCCTAAAAATTGGGGGTGGAACCGAGATAAATCGTACTATCACCTGTATGGTGTTCAAAACCACGGCCAGCGACAGGAGTACATATAACCCCTTGGCATGATGAATTTAGTGGGCCTGGACCAGTCGAAGTTAGGTGGCATAAGAAACAACAACAACAGTGCAATCTTCTTAAATTCATGGATTTAAGAAGATGGATCATCACTTCACTCCCCAGCTTTCCAAATGGAGCCTCATTTTGTATATCTTTACATATTACAAATATTATTGCTATATTACTAAGAGCTGTTGTGGCACACACACACACATTTTCCCCCTCTATAGCCATTGTTGATAACTAAACTAGGATATAATAGGTTTGATGATTTGTAATTCTCCATGAAAGTATTAATGTAATTCCAATGTATTTTCATTACAAAATTATCATTTTTGCCACTTTATTTCAGAAATAAATGTAAAATGAGGAGTGAACACCCAAGACATAAAATATATATTTCCAATGTCGAAGGAAACACTTGATACGTACGCATTATGTAACCATTGCTGGCATAATATATTCATTCTCAGTTTTCTTTCTTATTGCGTGAGCGAGATGCTAATTGTTCTGCTCACATTGCAAGGTTGTAAAACTACTATACTAGGAATGGTGATTATGATAAGGTGAAAACCATTATGAGGTGTGTGTTTTAAAACAAATTTTAAGTAGAGAAACCACATTAGTGTTAAAAAAGATAGCGCTTGAAACAAAATTGTATTGGACAAAAAAAGTAATAATTAGTTACTTGAAACATGTATCACTGCTTATGTATGATTTTACCTTTGATAAATTTAATTTAAAGTAATTGTGTGTGTGTGTGTGTTCTATGCAAAATTTGAATCAAGAATAGTTTTACCCCCCAAATATATAGTGAAAATCGCTTAACACGAAATTGAAGGGACTGAAATATATTTTCGTGTAAAAAGAATTTCTTGTTAAAAGATATTGCAAAACCCCCGTATATCAACAAAATTAAGTTTATTAGAGTTTATTTTATTTACATAGATATGTATATATTTAATAAAAGGCAATGAAATGAAAACATTCACAAAAACTTAAGGACATTTAAAACAAAATTTTCAAATTTTTTGAAAAACAAAACTTTTGAGTTTTTGGAAAACAATGATATTTTTCTTTCCAGTGCCTTTTTTAGCATCCAATTGTCAACAAATTGTTCGATATCATCCATTTTGTTATTTATTTCATTATTGGAATGTGCGTCTAAATAACTGTGCATACTTTTCATGACGTTTCTCATTTCGAATGATGTGGGAACAAGAGCTGCATTATTCATTTCCTTTTCATCGTTGAAATCTGCATCGTTGATATTTTTATAGCTTCAAACAAACTCCAAAATGTCTTTGTTTTCTAATAATTGGGGCTGTACACACATTTTCACCATCAACTACAATGAGTTCTTCCGATAATACAGTAAGACAGTCCAATCTGGGTAGTATTTTCCATATTGTGTTCATTCCCAGAACGGAAATCTTTTCGTGCTAAACGATTTTCGTTTCATGTCAAGAGAAAAAAATGGATGAAAATATATAGTAATTTGTCGGGACCGTTGTATTATTTCGTGTTAACCGATATTTCGTCTTAAAGGTTTTCGCAATAAATGCATCTCACAGTAAGCAGTAGATGAAAACAATAGCCCTTCGGTGGTTGAAGGGAAATGTCGAAATACACAGGTTAAAGTATTGAGGTAAAAGAATGATTGAAAATTTTGGATGTATTAAGTGACATAATTCCTAAGCTTTGTGTATTTTTTAAGGTATCCGAACACGTTGAAAATGACCAAATTCGTACCAGACCGATATTTTTGTTTTCTATTTTATTTAATACATCTATATTTTGGCTTTACAAAACATACTTTGTTTTGATTCTATGCTTCTTAGAGGCCAAGTTACAATCAATTTTATTAAGTTAGAAAAACCGGAAGTGGGTCTTTGATCTACCAGAAGTGGGCATTTAAATTGTTCGAAATCTATCACGGCGAGTCTGATCACACAAATTATTACAAATGTATTTCTATAAAACTTTTTGCGCCTGATATTTATGCTATTTTCTATAGAATGTACTAAAATATTTCTTATAGTATAAATATTATTTGAGTTAGGGCATGTTATTTAAATAATAGTCTCATAAAGGCGTTATTTTTCTTATAACGTTTACTCAATCATCTCTAAAAGTTCCAAATTTTAATAAAACATTAAAATTTTAGTACATTCTCTAGATTAATGCCTCTAGATTATTTTGGTAATTCTTTTACTAATATAAGTTTATTACTTTTTTCTCTAATTGCTTTGAAGTTTTACAAAAATATTACTAAAATTTCACATATAATTGTGATTTTTATGAAATTCCGGCAATTTATTTTAAATATTGTTGATTAAAAATTAGTATTTATTGGTATTGAATCCTAAAAAAAGCCTTTAAATGTTTAAATATGTTATTTTGTCAAAAAGTACTCTGAACGTGTTCGGATATCTTAATTTACTATTTATTACTTTTGATGGCACAGAAACTTTAATTTCAGAGACTGGAATTTTGATAACTAATTATTTTTTAAGCTCATTAGTTTTTTGCTGGAAAACAGGGATTTGTATAAAATCGTACCAAAAGTTGAAACCTGATGAGGACGAAAAAAGCATTTAAGGAACGAGAGGAAAATATATTACTTGCAGTTTGCTTAAAAAATTTATTTTAAAAATACTAAGAAACGAAGATTTTGAGATATAAGCACTTTTTACGGATTTTTATTTTTCATTTGTGGGTTTTTCATGATTTCAAACATAAAGTATCTTCCCCCTTCCCATCGAGATCAAATTCCTTTTTCACATATTTCATCATAAATTAAAAATTTCTCTCCTAATTACTGAAATGTATTACCTTCTGTATATTCTGTAGCCTTTCATCATAACGTTTTCTCAACAGAATTTTAAACGATGTTGCAATGGAATCAGAAAGGCGGGGAAAGTGTTTTTCTTTCGAATTTTAATAATTCGCTAGATGTGTGATAAGAATCTTATATTATTTTAATTTTAAAATAATGTAATAAAATTCAAGTGTTTTATTAGTAAGATGCGATTTGTTCATATATTTCCAATTCAATGTATTTATTGTTTTCTTATGCAATTTCAAAGGGATATATAAAAGGGAGTATTTATTAATGGTTCTTGTGTGTGACATGAAATCAGTGGCGCACACAAAGAGGGGGGACCCGTGTCTGAACACCCCCAAAGCCCTTGATTACAATTCTATTCACATAGTACTTAAAATTTAATTAAGTCCTTGTTATTACTAATTATTCTTAGTAATTAATGGTAATTATTTATTCAATAATTAATCTTCTGCTGTTTTTTGTTCCCGAAAATAAGTAAAATCAAAAAAATATGTTGGGTGGCCTATTGGAGCATGATACTAGAATGGTGGACTATTAATCCTGGACCCCCCTTTGAAAAGTTCCTGTACGCACTACTGCATGATGAAAAAGAATAAATGAAATAATATAATTTTAATTAAAATATCGAAATATTTAATCATAATTATTTTAAAATATAATCATTCTTAAAATATAGGAGTTATTAAGTGGAATGTTTACTTATGTATGTTAATTATAAGCAGTTCTCAAATCTTTGCCTTTTCTTGGACTAAAAGTTAAATACCCCCAAAAATTGTTAATTTTTTGTGAGTTACTTTTTTAGTAAGAAAGAGTGTACTTAAAAAATATTAAAAAATTTTAAGAACGTGGCATATACATGTTATAATCATCGCTTGGACTAAATTTACACTATTGAATTATTTTTTCTACTTAAAAAGGCATTTCGAGATGAATCCTGCTCCGAGACATTAGAGCAGTGATTCCCAAAGTGGTCTATATGGACCCCCAGGGGTCTATGACGATCTGCAGGGGGTCCACGTCAGCGAAAAAGTAATTTGAGGGTCCATGAGGTGTAAATGGGGGTCTACCATAACCTAAACCAGTTCATGACTTTAATTTTAAAACAAAATTTAATCAAGTGTAAAACACAAATTTACATATTTAACAGCTTTATTTACTAAATTTACAGGGACTAATTTGTAGTTACAAGGTGACAGCATAGTAAAAAAAAATCATCACTTCAGTGTTTCTTGCCAGAATCAAGCTAAAGGAATATAAAACTAGACGTTGCGAATTTTAACATTTTCTCAATTTGTCACTGACAACCTGCCAGAAAAGTGACGGTTTAACCTATGCACAACATTTAAGTACCCTTTATTCTGTGTTTTGAAACTAGGTTTGGCCGTGGTAGCCGAGTGGTATAGGTTTCGAATCGTGGCTTGCCTTGTCACGAGTTCGAACCCAGTACCACTAAAGACCCGCCGTGTAGGGCAGCGATGCTCGTTAAATCTGTTGAGAGCTGAAACGTCCTCCCGTTGGTGTGGTAGTTAGGAGAGGGGGTGCCAGCTCACACAGGTATCGTCCACGTCACTTGACCATGGTTCAAAATTACGTGGTCCGTCACCAAAATCCCTCGTGTAGCTGAACAATGCGACGTTAACATTCAATCAATCAATCAATTGAATCTAGGTTTAAGAATGCTTTGACTATGGTAATAACACAGTTGGTAATGAATTCATGTTATCACATTTAAAAAAAAAAGTCTGATTACAAAAGGAACTGATTTTATTAGTCTTAACGAAGATCTTCGAGTAAAGTTTAGCATGGAAGAATGATTGGATTTAAAAAGATGTACCTGAGATTTATCCCGTATTATAGAACATCTTAAGAAAGTTTTTAATTGCTTTTCCCAGAGAGGAGTTTCAGCGCGCTTTCCAATCTCCCAAATAAAAACAGAAAGTCACAAATTCATCCCCTCCATTAAAAACCTTTGTTTGTTGCTCAACTATTTTAAGTTACAATTATTTCATGTATTAATTAAATTTTAATTTAATTAATTAACACGTGTTTCTTAAGTTTTCGGTTGGAAACATAAAACTTTTAAAGTAAATAGTGCTATACCAGCTGTCAAAAACATTTAAATTGATAAATTTGCAAAAATTTAACATTAAGTAAGTATTTAGTCAACCTCAAACCGAAAAACATGGTAAGGGGTCTATGAGACGAAAAAGTTTGGGAACCTCTGCATTACAGGAACATAATCTAAGGGGAAGCCAAAATTAGTAAAATTATTTTCGATATTGTTGTTGCCATTAAGAAATGAATAAAATAATCTGAATTTACTGAAAATGGATGCTTTTTTTAAATAATTTTGGTGGTGTTCTCCAAGGAAACTAAAAAAGGAAATTGATAAGAGCTTTTATATGAATATAAACAAAGTATACCAAATGCCATTGGCTACTTAGAACCAATTTCATTCTGGATATTTTCTCATGTAGATTAGAAGCTATAAGGTTGAAAGAGGAGAATGTTTCCATTATGTGTATTACTTACTACAACAACAAAAAAAAGCAAAGTGTGTGTTTGTCTGTAATTATCGAACAGTAAGTTTTTATTATCTAAATCAGGGGTGTCAAACACGTGGCCCGGCACATTTTTGTGGCTCGGCCAGTATTTCGGCACAAAATAATGCATAATAAAATATCAAAATTTCACCTGAAATGGGGAAGAGTGTAGCAGAGAAGAGGTGTCAAGTGTCAGGAAGTAAACATTAAATTTTTCTTGTTCTTTTATATGTGTTTATCACAATGTATTAGTAAAAAAAAAATTTACGTTTCTATGAATATTGATTTTTTTGTGTGGCCCACCAAACATTAAACCTTGTTTGTTTGTCCCTAGTTAGGCATTGAGTTTGACACCTCTGATCTAAATCATAATACCACAGAAGAAACATCAAAATTATATAATTAAGTAATTAAAACTAATATCATAAGTTTCAATTTATAAAAGATGTATTTGGTAGGGTAAAAAAAGGAAGTTGCTCGTAAGTGATACCTAATTAGAAAATTAGTGAAAAAGTAAGAGGGGGAAAAGGATGATTGCCAAAAAACCCCTAAAAACTACAATATTAAGATTAAATAATAACGAATCTAATTTAACAGTTCAAAGACATTTTTTGTCAGATTTTTTAAAATTGTTTTTGTGTTGTTAATCTAAGCGTAAAAAAGTCAATAAGCTAAATGGAACAAAAATCTTTGTATCGATAAAATTAAAATATTTTTTTAAAAAAAATACATTGAATAAACGAAAGTTCATCCGCAGTTCTCATAAAATTATTGTTTAGATTTGAAGAACGAGTAATTTATGTTTAAAATGATATAAGGCGGAGTTTCCGAAATTATGGGGCGCGTTTCTGTAGGGGGCGTGATAACTCTACCAGAGGGGGGGGCGAGCATATTGTAAAGCCGAAACCAAACGACTATTTAAAAAAATTATTAATGTACTAAAAGTAAACAAACAAAATACATTCTGACATAATAAAAAATAAATTAACATTTACCCTTGTATAATAGACTTGTATAATATCATGGATTTTAAATCCCTATGCAAATTTTACTAATATATAAGTAATGCTAGCATCCTTCAAAAACGAGTATTTTTTAACTTAAGTTTTCATGCAGTTTTTTTGTTCCATAATTATAAACGAAATAATTAGGCTTAATGAGTTACAGTGTAATGGGCCTATCCGCGTTCTTTCCACTAATAGTCCTCTTGAGGAATAATGTGTCTTTAAAAAGTATTCTGTGGAAAACCTTCCTCCGAAGAAGTGATTTTGTAAATCAAGACTTGTGTGTAAAGATTAAATTTTCGAGTTAGAGGGAGAGAGGTTAGACTGCTAATGGGTAGCAGTGCTTGATTAAACGTAAAGTTAGGCGTGTGCACTTCGTATTTTATTTGAATAATATTAAGATTGACGATTTGGTCAATTAGTGATTAAATTGGATTAGGTCGATTGGAATTATAAGGTTTATAACCTGAACGTAAGTGATTCGATTTATTGTTAAAGTCTTCTAATATCACGTCTACCTCGCTATTGTTTCACATATTTCGTAATTGGTGCATTTCTTAACTTAGGGTATTGAATTTGTTTTGTTGTTGGTAATTGTGAATAAATAGAAGTTGTTTTGTATATGTCTAATCTTCCTTCCGACTTCTCACACTAATGGACGGCATGCGATGTCCATTACAACATCACCAAATTAAAAAGTAGAATGATAGATATATAAACATTTGTACAGCTCCTTAAATATGTCAAAAAATTCTTTCTTTTTATTCTAAAATCGTGTTCTAAACGAGTCGATGGAGTAAAATACGTCACGGGCAACTAAAGTTTGTACAAAAAAACCGATTTTTTTTTAAAAAAAACAGTTTCTGAATTCAATATTTACAAAATAACGGTTTTAGCAGGTTTTCGAATTTTTGTCAAAAAATAGAATAGGGAAAATATTTTATTTAATATATATAAAATAACAGAAAGCGAAATTATTATCAAAATCAAAGCCAAAAATATAAAATATATATATATATATATATATATATATATATATATATTAAGGATTCCACATACATATTAATTACGCAAAATAGCGAAAACTCGAACAAAAATTTCAAATAATATTTATATTATATATTTTCACTAATTTTATAATTTCTCCTAAGAAAATAGGATTTTAAAAAACAAAATACTCACTGAACGATGGCCAAGTCCTGTTCTTATTTTGTGCACAATATTGCTTGAAATTGGAAACATTCGCGCTCATTAGCTACTGAGCATGGTTAGATAGTTTTCAGGGCATTAAATAACAAACCTAAGTTTTTGGTTCTTTGGCTCACAATTAATGAAAATTAAGCTTTCTGTATCTTTGAATTTGTAGGGTTTTTTTTTCAGGGTCTTCAAGAAACTTATGAATTGATTTTTCTATGGCTTATTTTTAAAAAAGCATTACTCTGATGAGTAGTTCCTTCAATTTACTCTTCATCAGAATCGATTTCCACTTAAGAATTTGGAAATATTCTAGAAAATATTTTTCCAGATAACTTAATAATTTCGTTTTTTGAAACTAAAGAAAGTACACTAGATTTCTTCGCTAAACTTAAAAATGTTTTGTGGATCTTATAAATGCAACAAAAGAATTATTAATTCTACATAATAATACGAATTCTTTTCAAATGTAACAAATTTCAAATTGACAAATTTGCTTTAAAAACAGGTTTTTAAAACCAGGTTTGAAAAACCGTCAAACCCTACTGGTGACATATTGGCTGAAAATACGTCTGCTAGTAATCATTAATGCAAAAAAAGAAAGAAAGAAAGTTGAAGAAATGTTTTAAAAAATGTATTTAAACGAATATTCTATCTGTAATGCAGTCGTGCTTTCTCACAATAATTTATTGATACACAAGCTTTCGAAAGGAGATAATAAAGAGTGTTTTTTTTCCAGGTATAGAAGTTTAAGTTGGCATTACTTTCCAAGATGGCGACCGATTTAACAGCTGTCAAGTGATTTATTCTCAGTTTGGTTTGGCAATTCATCAAAACGATCATCAAGCAAGGTGTAGATTCGTCGAATGGGCCCAAAACAAGATTGCCATTGTTCCCGATTTTCATAAGCGAATTTTGTTTAGCGATGAAGCGCACTTCTGGTTGAATGGCTACGTCAACAAACAAAACTGCCGCATTTGGAGTGAAGCTAATCCACAAGTGTATGTCGAAACACCGTTACATCCAGAAAAACTGACTGTTTGGTGCGCTTTATGGGCTGGTGGAATCATTGGTCCGTACTTCTTCAAAAACGATGAAGGCCACAACGTTACAGTCAATGGTGATCGGTATAGAGCCATGATTACTAACTTTTTCATTCCTGAATTGAACAATCATGATGTCCAGGAGCTGTGGTTCCAACGAGACGGCGCAACATGTCACACAGCTCGTGCCTCAATCGATTTATTGAAATACACGTTTGGTGACCGCCTAATTTCACGTTTTGGACCTGTGAATTGGCCTCCAAGATCTTGTGATTTAACACCGCTAGACTATTTTCTGTGGGGCTATGTAAAGTCATTGGTCTATGCGGATAAGCCACAAACGCTTGACCATTTGGAAGACAACATTTGCCGTGTTATTGCCGATATACGGCCACAAATGTTGGAAAAAGTCATCGAAAATTGGACTACATCCGAGCCAGCCGTGGTAGTCCTATGCCAGAAATCATATTTAAAATGTAATGCCACAAGATTATTTTTCGAATAAAAAAAATTCATGTCAATCGAATAATCCATCGTTGTTTTATTGCAATTTAAAGTTCTATACCTTTAAAAAACAGCCTTTACTATGTGCAACCAAGCATAACAAAACAGCTGTATGTAATATAAATCTTTAAAAATTCTCTGTAAGACAAATTACTTCAATTTAATTGCCATTTCATGGCATTTTAATTTATTTGCCATTTTTTTTGTTTTTAGTAATATGAATTTAATTTTTTTTATAAATAAAATAAATATTTAAAAATTTCCATTAAAAATATAATTTGTAGTAGAACTTTTTAAAACTACCCATTATCGTTACATGAATCATACTGAATTATTTCAATTCAGAAATACAATAACTTATTTCCCATCATTCATTTACAAGACGAATTTAAGAATACAGTTTGAGCCATTTTGTGAAATATTGTTGCTATATGTAATTGTGTGTTTTATCAATGTGTACATTAAATTGAAGATACAAAACGAAAATTTTTATGCAGTATATTCCCTTGCATAAACAAAAAATAAGAAATATCGAAACGTATTAGGGATAAAAATATTGAATATTAAACAAAAATAATAAGTAAATCTGCACTTCTTTTTCCTGACAACGTTCAGAAGTGTACTGTAGTTCATTTAGCACTTAAGTTTTGCCGATACTTGTTTGTTATCGTATTATTAATGCTTTATTAATCAAATTAGTTTTATGCTATTTTTCTCTCAGTATCTAAAATTATATATTGAATACATTTCTCATTCAAAATATTAACTTGATCAAAACAACAAGAAATTACGATTTTTGAAAGCTAACAATTAAAAAAATATGACCCAGACAGCTAACACATTTAATTTATAGCCGCCTCAAGTTTAAAGTTAGAGCCATTTCTGCCAAAGGTAACATCCTGCAACCATTGATAAAAGTACCTTTCTCAAAAATCATAGTTCAAAAATGTTCACAAAACTTATTATGTTTTAAAATTCGACATATATCAATCATTTGTGAGAGTATACAATGGAGCTTTCAGGTAAGTTGTCGAAAAGAAGCAATACAGACAGGACAAAGAATTTATAATATCAAAAATTTAAGAAAAGGAATCTTTAAGTGGTTTAAAGTAGAGTAAACAAGCAGAGGTTATGAAATAAAAATATGAGTTCTCAAAAAAGACCGTAACTTCTTCGTAGAAAACAGTCTTCTCTGATGGACCGATAATCATGCTCTAAGAAAGGCGGTACTCTAGATTCTATAGTTGTAAAAAACGAATATTTATCGAGTCATTTTCTTCTGAGTCAAAGAAACTCATTTAACATACACTCATATCCTTAAATTAAGAATAGGGCAAGTTCAGGCACAAAGCAAGAGTCCGAAGCAAAACACAAATATGACTTCTTTGTAAAGTATTTTTATTAAACCAAAGGTAAAGAGCAAAAAAGATTCTTTATGTTTGATAGGATTAGTAAAAATTGCGATTTTTGATCCCTGGAGCAAGTTACAAAAAAACCCCCCTATTTACAAAAAGTAATATTACATGTTTGGTATAATGGTTAATATATAGTATGTCTCCCAGACGATGCAATACATTCAGTACAACGCCTATGCATGCTGAGTGTCAAATTATCAATCAGATCTTGGGGAACATTATACCACTCATCAAGAAATGCTCTCCTAAGTTCCGGTAGACATTTTGGAGGTGGTTGACGGGCTGCAATTCGTCGGTCAAGCATATCCCACACATGCTCTACTGAATTCAAGTCCGATAAGAATGCTTGCCAGTCTATACAGGTGATAATCTCCTATTGAAGGCATTCGTTTACGATGTTTGCATGGTTGTCGTCATTCATAAAAACAAATTCTGCGCCTATGGCGCGCCGAAACAAACGCCCATGTTGCTCCAGAATGACGTCCCTATAGATTTGGCCTGTCATGGTTCCAATTTGAACATGCAGGTCAGTTTTAGAACCCAGAATAATCCCCTCCTAACAAGCAATCCTGCACCACTTAAATGGTGCCGTTTAATGATGTTCTCTTGGTAGTAACTGGTACCTGGCACTTTCCAGATGAAAGTTCGACTAGAATTAGACTGCAAGCTAAACCTGGACTAGTCCTAAAACATCACACAAGCCTACTGTTGCAGTGCCCACAAGGCATGCTCTCTTCTACAGCTTAACCGCAAGTGACAATGAGCTGCTGTAAATGGAACACATCTGACAGGTTTTCGAGCATATAGACTAATCTGCCCTAAGCGTCTGCACACGGTCTGCCTTGAAACTGTTATAACATCCTGACAGGGTACCGTCAAAGGTCACACAGCTATTTCCAAAATGATATTTTATTTCTAGAATAAATAACAAATAAAATATAAATTAAATATAAAAATGCCCCACTTCACAGGTTTCGCTATAGCAAAGTTCTATTTCAATTGCAGTTCTTGCATGCTAGCCGTTGCGCCGCTGACTTTGGCAATCCATATTTCCCCATTTGCTAAAATTCCTCAGTGAACAAAGTTCATCAGTAGATCCTTAAGCGCGGCTGCGTCCGCAAACTCAAACGAGAGTCTTCGAAAAGCCCAAAATTTCAAAGCGCAGTTCTTTGGTAAAAAGCAAGAGACCGAGAGTCCATATCCATTGGTCCTTGAGGGGTGGTTGCCCCGCAAACTCAAAATTTAAAGAACAAAAAAAAATCAGTCATTTGATGGAGATCGAGAAGTCCCTCTCCACCCCCGAGCCGACTTCTTTAAATGCCATGAGCGGGTAACTTTCATGTCCCAGTCACCTCTCATTGGTGGGAGTAACACATTTTTATCGGGCATTCCACCGTAGTCCTATTCCATTAGTGCTTGCGAACAATCGGGCGTACGTTTGACCCCCACTACGAAACGGTATCGGAGACACCATCTGGAGACTATAACTGATCTTGTCACTTTTACACTGAGGGTACGTCTTTGTCTAGCCCTGCCGATAGTATTCTCTGTTCAAGTTGTCTGCGTCCCATATGTGAGAGGGGGATACAACACAAAGTGGCTATAACTCGCAGCTTCCTTCTTATTGAGCGTTTTGACTAACAAGCGTCTGTAGGTTGAGAAAAGAGAAATGTTTGACGACATCAAAGACATTCTCTGAGACAGTTCACACATGCTATGCCTCAGGTGTAAGGAAAAAACAGCCGGGGCTTTTTTTTCGGAGACACAATGCCCCATCTGGATAACTTGATCCTCCATGCGTCAATCTTGACATATATTGATGGGGAGAGTTCTGCTATTTAGCAGACGTCACACTGTACTACCAGTGACTGAAGAGAGCCCACGAGACAGGTCTGATACTGTGATCCGTCTCTTTTTTTTGGCAGTAACTGCCAAATACGTTCGTCGTTATAAATCGGGAGTGGCCTGTTCTGTAACGTCTACTCAAAATACCATCACTTTGGAATCATTGCCAAAGCCTGGAAATGAATTCCTTGGAGAGTTCCTCAGATATTTCCAGCTGGGTACGCCACAATCCAGGCGGTTGATAATTTTACCACGCAAAAAATCATCCAAATGCGTCCTTTGCGTCCAATATCTAAGCGTATATTGCACTGAAAGGCTTATAAAGCGCTTGAGAACAATCTTACTTCTTTGCCTGAATTCCTTATATATCCCCCTTTTACACTCTCGTCATTGTGTCGTACTATCGGTGTCCTCTGGTGGCTTCCTGCAATTTGCATATGATTCTTGAAGATGTGTGTAGTCATTTCACTTGGTGATATATATATATATATATATATATATATATATATATATATATATATATATATATATATATATATATTAGAGTTTGATTTCAGCGTGACTCTCAGTTATCCTTAATTTATGGACATCAGTGTGCTTTGCTAACGAATTAATAGATATTATAGAGCAGGGGTACTTGAACTGTAGTCCGTGGACTCTTGAGAATCCACAGAGCCTCTCTAGGGGCTCCACTGAGTCTTTCATGCAGCGTTGAGGATTCCCTCTTTTACAGATCTCGTGGAAAAAGTGAAAGAAGTGCCATACTAAGCTAGATTACTAAATAGTCCCCAATTAAAAAACTCCACTAGAACTTGTATTTTGATCACGAATATGAAGTCGGGAGGGAAGTTCAAAATCTTGGGGGTCCACGATGTCACACCGTGAGCGACTTACACCTGAAGTTGTGATATTCTCACCTATGGGGTTACCCTTTCTTCACTATCCACGTGACCTATGTCTGAGGGAAAGAAAGAGGAACCGCTAAATTCTGCCATAATAAAAATAGTTTATTATGATCTTAACTTATATACATTACAACAACAATACTAGTCTAGGAGGATAATGATCAAGAGTGCTGAGACGCAAAATGTATTTCTGATAAATAGCGCAATTAACCACTAAATTTATTTTTATAGATTAATTCCTATCTTAATAGTATCCGCTCTATCCTTAAAGTTTAAATGAACAAGCTTACCGCTATTTCCTGGGCAAACAGCTACGGTCCGTGCAACATCAATTTATCTTTCCACCTGACTTGCACAGGCTAAGACAATACTCCTTTGGTCTCGGACTCACTTTTGCTTATCCTCAATAGAACTGTTAGACTAACTCACAAAATTAAGACTCTTCTCCTAGGCTTTATCTCACTTTACTTCTAGCATTACTTCCCACTTAGCGCTCAGAGCTTCACTTAGCGATCTTTGCGAATGCTAACGTTCCAATATATGTGATTCCTAATTTGCATAAACATGCTCTCTTCTTGCGTTGGTTGGAAAGAATTGCCATTCTGGCCCCAAAGAAAATCCCAAGAGGATTAGTATAAGTAATTCCGATAAAGCCCTGTCACAAAGTTTCTCCTTCCCCTTCTTGTCTACCTAAGGGTGGGAGAGGAATGAAAGCAGAACCAGAGACTTCCATAATAACAATTATTTATTTACTCAAACACACTAACCAATAACAACCTATTCTTAAAGTGAATGTCAAAAAGAGTAGCAGAGAGAAAGCAATGATTAACAAGCAAATATGTGCAAGTAACTTATTTATATATATCTCAACCTACTCTAACGTGGATTCCTAACTTTAAATTTACTAATTCAACACAGTGGCCAAACACCACTTTTAATCTTTATATGCGAAAGTCAACTTTATTCAATCTCAACTGCGTAGTGAAGGTAGCAGTTTCTACCTCCTTCTCCTATATAATTACAAAACTCTTAGTTTATGTAGTCGAACTAATCTGCATATCACGGCTTCTCATTGAGAGGGATGGCTGTGAATTAAACACTAGCCATAAGATTCCTTAAGAGGATTAGTGATGGAACGCGTAAAGATCCGTCACAACGCTGATACATAAAGTGGGGTCCGGTGATCGAAAGTTTAAGAACTTCTACTCTAAGGTCATTTTCCTGAGCTCAAGACGTGATATGACTTTTTCGCCAGAGTGGGACCAACTACTATTTCAATGCAGCACTTTCTGTAGTTCTGAGACACATTTCTTTATCCCTCGGGGGGTTTTCTCCGACACATACTAGCTTCTAAATAGAGTGACTTAATTACTACATGGAAGTTAAATGCTAGAGCCTAACGCTCAAGTTCTGGTGACTCCATGAAGTTGTAAACGAAGCCAAGAACCAAATCGTTTGAAAGCATCAAGAGCCAAACTTTCACCAAGAGCTTTAAAAATCATTTCGTACATCAGGAAATATATTTGTATTACTTGTGGGAGTATTTTTTGTGCTAAAATCTTGATGTGAAACTGCCAAATGCGACTTTCGTAGACGAAAAAACACTGATAAAAATGATCGTGACAAGAAGCTAATTTTAGAATCGTTGTATGCCGTAAACGTGTATATAAAATTTCAGCTCAATTGAGTGCTTTAAAATGTATTTTATTAACGATTGAAAATTGGAACAAGACATAGGGAGATTACAAACTAATAGTAGGAATTGAAAAAAACACACTTTTTCCTTTTCTCAGAAAAAAGAGTAATTAGGCGACCAAAAATCTAGCACACAATGAATCTCTAAAAAAAAAAAAAAAACCATTAAATCCTCCATTAAATATTGAAGTGGATTATATTTTATTCATAGAATAATGTTTTAGTGCAAGTATCCAGACATGAAATAAAATCTGAAATCTGGTAATGTAAACTTTAGCATTTGTTACGTATTTCATTTGTATTAATAAAATGACACTAAGCTTTCGGTATCAGTATCTGAAAAGTTATAGATGCTGAACAGTTGTAAAAAAATTACTAAGCCTTCAGTACAAATATCCTAATTTATTGAGTTTAATGCGTCTTGTTGGAATATTTTGTAACCGATTTTTCTGACTAAAAGGTTTATATGAATGAGACTTGAAATATGTCTAGCCTCATAAACCTCATTAAACCTGTACAAAACTGGCATGCAGATAATTATATAAAAAAGGATTCGTTTTTTTTTGAGAGAGAGAGAGAAATACTAAAATTCTCATTAAATCTCGGCGAGATCCCCTAGAGAGGCGGGATAACTCTACGTGGTAGACGCGAGCATATTGAAAGGTCGAAAGTAAATAGTATATTTAAAAAAATTATTAATTTACTGAAAATAAACAAACAAAATACATTCTGACAAAATAAAAAAAATTAACATTTACACTGATGTAATACAATTATAAATGTATCCGTACTGCACACAATGTATTTTATAATTAATCAACAATACAAAGTTAAGAACAAGTTTAACAGTTATCAGTGATCCCATGGTCTTTCATACATAAAATAATATACAAAAATTACCTTGATAATTTGTACGCTTTGTAATTAACCCCTTATCTGACGATTAAAAGTTAAGCGATTCGCTCCCCTATACCACCACTCTCCAAGTGAGATGAATTGGGGGGAAGAAAAGGAATAAATACAAAAACAAATCCTCTGTGCAAACACTGTCAAGATCCTTTTATTGCATTACAAAGCCTTCGGATTAATTTTATGAGTAACAGTGCACAGAAAAGATCGTAATTCCGAAAGACGTATATATACGTCTGGGGCAATTAACGTTTTGGTCGAGAAGACTTAAATATACGCCAGTAACACTTCCGAGGTTAAAGTCGTATATATATATATATAAAGGGTGTTTTTTTTAGAGATAGAGAACTTAAAATTGCAATAAAACAACGATGTATTATTCGATTGACATGAATTTTTTTTATTCGAAAGATAATCTTGTGGCATTACATTTCAAATATAATTTCTGGCATATGACTGCCATGGCTGGCTCGGATGTAGTCCAATCTGGACGTCCAATTTTCGATGACTTTTTCCAACATTTGTGGCCGTATATCGGCAATAACACGGCGAATGTTGTCTTCCGAATGGTCAAGCGTTTGTGGCTTATCCGCATAGACCAATGACTTTACATAGCCGCACAGAAAATAGTCTAGCGGTGTCAAATCACAAGATCTTGGAGGCCAATTCACAGGTCCAAAACGTGAAATTAGGCGGTCACCAAACGTGTCTTTCAATAAATCGATTGTGGCACGAGCTGTGTGACATGTTGCACCGTCTTGGTGGAACCACAGCTCCTGGACATCATGATTGTTCAATTCAGGAATGAAAAAGTTAGTAATCATGGCTCTATACCGATCACCATTGACTGTACCGTTGTGGACTTCATCGTTTTTGAAGAAGTACGGACCAATGATTCCACCAGCCCATAAAGCGCACCAAACAGTTAGTTTTTCTGGATGTAACGGTGTTTCGACATACACTTGTGGATTAGCTTCACTCCAAATGCGGCAGTTTTGTTTGTTGACGTAGCCATTCAACCAGAAGTGCGCTTCATCGCTAAACAAAATTCGCTTATGAAAATCGGGAACAACGGCAATCTCGTTTTGGGCCCATTCGACGAATCTACGCCTTGCTTGATCATATTTAAAATGTAATGCCACTAGATTATCTTTCGAATAAAAAAAATTCATGTCAATCGAATAATACATCGTTGTTTTATTGCAATTTAAAGTTCTATACCTCTAAAAAAACACCCTTTATATATATATATATATATATATATATATATATATATATATATATATATATATATATATATATATATATATATATCAACTTGGTTTTTTTCCCTATTATGTCGAAAATTTCTGCTGTACGGGGAAGGTGGATCCATAAAGCATTGCTAACCCTAATTCGCTGGCCGAATTCAGCGACAGCTTTAGAAATCATGATAGGTCTCCAGTTTAGTCCTATGACTTTTTGTATCTACTTCTGTTGTGTTTGCTGAATTCCAATTTCTTACTTCTTTAGTACTGTGGGTTCTAGTTATTCTTCACTTTTATTTTATTATACTATATATATAATATTGTAGCTTTAGTATTTAAGTATAATATTATTGAAAACAATACATTGTTATTGTATGGAGGGATGGAGGGGGGGTGCACGATGCAAATTTTGAGTGAATATTGGGTGACAAATATTAAAAGTTTTTGAAACACACTGTGTTAACATATATTTAAATTTTAAATGCCACTTTTCAATGCGATATTTAGGCATCTTTAAAATTATGTATTTTATGTCATTTAACTATTTTAGAAATGCAGAACATAACCATGGGGGAAAAAATAAATACTGAATTTTTTTTACGTTTTTAACTTTCTTCAGTTAAAAGCTACATTAAAGAGAAAACTATTTTTACATCACTTTCATAACAGATATAATGTACACTAAATATAATATATATATATATAAAATTTTAAATTATAAACAACTAAAAAACTTGGACGCTGTTGATTTTGCTGATGTGCAACAAAAAAAAGTTGATATAGTTTATTTATCTTATTATTATATAACTTTTTTAAGGTTGAATTAATTATTGACTTTTACACATCATCAGATCGTTAAAAAAAATAAAATATCCATATTTTTTAGTATATATTTATTACGAAATCTTTTGAAATAAGAAAAAAAAAGTCTGTAGAAATAAATAAGAGATAAACAATACGTTTTAATATCTTGAGTTAAAGATAAATTGAGAGCAGAAGCATTGAAAGAATTCATGAATTTCGATAATTGCAGAAAATAATAGTCTACTAATTCAATCTTTTTAATGTATAACTCCATTATTTTAGGGCTCTATATTACGAATCACGTTTAGTAAGTGAAATCGAATTTAAATGAATCTATTTTCTAATAAATCAAGCCAACCGTACAAAATGAGGGTATTAAAAAATCGTATTTTTATACGTTTAAAAAACGTGAATCAATATCCATTTGAGAATACAATAATTCATTCCATGAAATTATAAGAGTTTAAAGTGAGATTTGGGTGATTCATATTTTTAAGAATGATACTCCCCCCACACACACATTCGGCATAAATAATTTTGAAGAGAATGAAGCTTATAGGTAAAATATATATATATGTAAAAGAATAAGAAAAAAGAATCAATCAAAATGATTTATGTTTTTGACATATAATAATAATGAATATCTTCTAGTTGAAAAGGATGACAAGATAAAAAATATGTTTCAATAATTCCATAAAGATTAAAGACTGATTTACTAGCAAGGGTTTTAGCCAGTAACCAAAACATGCAAATAAAAAAATTACACTTTAATTTTTTAGGAATTTTTTGTTCATACGAATTATTTTCGAAATCTATTAGTTTAATAATTTATTTATAACCTTTTATATAAATTTGAAAACATAATTTCTCGTTAATAAAAATACTAAATAAACATTTTTCCTTATTCTTAAAACCATTTTTTTCCCCAAAAATTAAGGTAATGAATTTTCTAATTTGGAACAACTATCAAACGACAAAGTGGATGCTTGAGGTGACGCTTCATTCACGCCACGCCAAATTTATTTAATGTAATATTTATACATATATTACATTAAATAAATTACATTTATACTTGTACTTGCTTTTGTCAATAATAAACTTAATTTCTTAAAATTGTTTTTTTTTTTTTTTACAAAGAATCTGTGGCGCACACAAGGGGGGTCCTGGGGATCCGGACCCCCTCCCAAAGCCCTTGATTTTTTTCCCGTTTGATTATAATTCTAAGTATATAGTACGAAAAATTTAATTAAGTACTTGTAATTAATGATTAATTTTATTAATTAATGCCAATTATTTATTCAATAATTAGTTTTTTAAGTAATCTTTTTCTTTCTTTCGTTGCTAAGTAATGGTGCGTGGGAAAAAAATGAAGTGTAAATCGACTAATGGCTCGTTCTGGACAAAGAAGAAAATGTAAAGAAAAACAAAATGACGTACATATTCTTGTTGTAACCTTTGGTATATGTGATGGTTATTATTAATCAAGAATAAATTTTATATTTGTAATGCATTATTCAACTTTACGCAACGGTATCAAATAGATTCCCCTTTTCTCTAGTTTCTAGCATAAGAATACAAAACCCTTTTTTTTTTGGTATTATAAAAATAATTGAATAAGTTTTTGTCATTATAGTATAAGGACTTATATCACGATATTCCCACGGAGAACTATATTTCCTCTTAATTTCTTTGAAATTTTATGAACATTTAAAGCAATTAATTTCAAACGAGTTGAGGAAAATTGAAAGATTTTTCGGAAGTGCCCCCATATAGATAAGTAAGCATACCTTTGAAAATTCCTGGCAATGTAAAATTTTATGAATGTATAACCCGATGAATGAAGAGTTATATTTTAACGTCCCACTATTAAAAAAGAAGAAGAGGGATGCTAGCAACAGACCTCGGAATTTTGAGCTTCGTAAGTGACAAAAACAACACTTGAGCTGCGTTACATCCATCTCCTAATTACCGCACCACATCAACAGGAGAACAGTGAGCATCGACAAATTTAACGAGCATCAACCCCTTCTATTCGGTGGGTCTTCAGTAGCATCAGGACTCGAACCCGTGACACTCCGATCACCAGTTAGTGACCATAATCACTAGACCACCAAGGTCACCTTATATATACGAAATTCAAAGAGATATGATTTAAGATAGCTCTGTTTAATTCTAGTGTTGAGTCGAATACCGTCCTTCCTAATAAAGTTTCGAATATTTTGATCAGACAACAAAATTTTGCTAGCATTAAAAAAAGATTTGGTTGTAACAAATGTGACGGCCTCATCGAGATTTCAACTAATTTGTCCTCCAGGGCTTCCTTGGGGCCAGAATGGCAATTATTTTCAACCAACTCGAGAACAGAAAAGGGAATATTCAAATTAGGAATCTTATAAATAATAGAAGTTTAGCGTACGCGGTGTGGCTATGAGAAGTGAATATACGAGGTCTATGTTTTACAAGTGTTTAAGTTAAAGTGAGAGGAAATCCCGAGTGTAAGATTTAATCTATCCGTACCTGTGCGATCAAGTTAAAGGTGGATACCATTCCACAAGGATAAAAGCCACGTCAGTTAGAATCAAGCAAATTGCTGTTTACCCAAGATATAGCGGCAAGACTGTTAAATTAAGTTATTAAGAACTGTTGGAAACTGTCAGTAAGTTAGATAAAGTGGTCGGTTACGCAATTATTTGGTAATACGAATAGTGTGTCTTTTCACTCCAGATTCACTCGAATTGAATATTACTATTATTATTGTATATTGTTCAAGTGAAGTTCTTAATAAAGTGATATTAAGATAAACGATATGGCTGCTTCTTCGTTCCTTCCCACATATCTAGGTCTCGAGGATAATGTAGAAGTGGGGCACCCCCGAACGAATGCCTTACACAAAATTCTGTAATAAAATGAATCTCTGTGATAAAAATCCACAAATTAGAATACACAAATTCATTGGATGTAAAAGCTCTCCCGGATAATGAAAACACTCAAATATAGTAAATGAAATAATGTGAATATGAAAAAAAAACTCCATGAAACATTTTAAATAAGTAGATACCTCGTGCAAGTATGCCAGTGATAATATGAAGTAGTCCAAAAGGAGATATTTCAAAGTATCATGTAGCAAGGAAATTCATAATATTACTTTTGTAAGTTTTGAAAAACAACAGAATTTATAAGAAATTGCTTTGCTATTTATTCAGTATTTGATATGTATATTAGAGAGTTCTTAAAACAATACTGCAACACACTGAGGCAGTATATTTTTCATCTAAATGGGTTATTCAAAAGCTATTTTACATGCAGATTATTTAAGGAAGTAGTTGCCAATAGAGGCGTAGTTAGGTATCCAATGGCCCTGGTGCTAAAAAAAAATAACGAGGGCCCTATCTTGGATCGATTTTATCAAGTAAAAATATGTAAATATTTTACACATATATAAAGCTACAATTTTTTTTTTATTATCTTCTCTTTCTTGGCATTGTTTGCGCTTAAACGCACCACTGGGTTTCTTTTCTATTTTTTTATCTCTAATTTCAGCTTTATAATTTATGAAATACATTTCGTATGTGCTCGCGAGTTCTTAGTGACGTTAAAAACAAGTAATAAAAAAAAAATTTAAGTTAATTCCTACTCAGATCAACAAAGAACATTTTTATTTTAGCTACTTTTTATTAAACAGTTACAATTAATATAAATATGTATATACATAGGACAGAATCACGGCATTAAGGGGTAATTAATTTTTATTAATTATCATTAAAGTACCGTATTGTCATCCAAAACAATCGTGTATATAAAATTTCAGTTCAACTGAATGCTTTAAAACGTGAGGGGAAAAAAAAACCTTTTCAAGTTTTGACACAAGTCGCCAAAATGGTCACCAACGCGACTGTATTTGTAATTCTTTAAATAATTAGTTTTAATCGATTAATTTTTATTGATTATAATTAAATGATTGTATTGTCATCCTAAATAATCATGTATATTAAATTTTAGCTCAACTGAGCGCTTTAAAATGTACTTTATTAACGATTGAATTTTCTACCGAGATAAATCAATAAACAAACAAACAAGCAAATAAATAAATGTATAGAGGGTGTGAGCTAATAGTAGGAATTAAAAAAGGAGAAACGCAATGATATGCTACAAAACGTCGTTGGTTAATCCCTGACTATTTATTTGGGAGGATCGAACTCATCCAGCATAGGGCTTAGAGCTACAAAATGTTCCTCCGAGATAGACAGAAAATGGTACAAAAAGTATGCAATAACAAGAAAACACAATACAATATTATTTTATTATTATTTGAAAAAAAAACACATACCTCTGCAAAAGAGCAGAGGAGTAACAAAATTACATCAGTCTATACGAGAAGATAGCGAAATATCGAAACAGGAAACTAGCTTACTATGAATCATATTGGTATTAAAAATACAATGTAACTAGGAAGGAATTGCCTCTCTTGCGTAGATTTTTTGAGATGCAGTAGTAAGATTTTTCATGGAACTTTCAAGTAACAGTTTAAAGGAAAATGAAAAAAAAAATTGAAAATAATATATATAAACTTTTCAATGAGTAAAGTTCATAACATTAAACAAACAACGGAAAGAATTTAGGGAAATTCCCTACAAGTTCAAAATTACTTTCAACTGAATTGCCATGATTATAGTTATGCCGCAACCTTTTATATTTATATCTTACATTTGGGGAAAATTATCACGAGTTCGGCTTGCCTAGTCCAAGAGACCCTCTTAGCTTGAGGGCACCGGCGCCCGGAACCATCTAGCCAATTGATAGTTAAGCCACAGGTTGCCAGCCTTTAGAACTTCATGGACCACTAACTACATAGTTTTATATTTGATGGACCTTATGGATTCCTATTTGGCGGATCGTTATTATGATTGACCACCAGTGGCGCACACAGGCATTCTTCAAGGGGGAGGGGGTCTCAGGGTTGAAAGTCTACCTTTCTCGTATCATGCTCCAATACACCGACCGAATATTCTTTCGATTTTGTCAATTTTCAGAAACAAAAAACAGTAAAAAATTAATTGTCGAATAAATAATCAGCCTTAATAAATTAAATATATTATTAATAACAAACACTTAATTAAATTTTACGCACTATATTCATAGGATTGTAATAAATTGAAAAAAAATCATGGGCAATGGAGGGTGGGGATCTGGCCCTCGGATACCATCTACGTTCCAGGGGTGGAGCGCAATTTTTAAAATTATTTTTTCCAGTGCCAAATTGAGGTCGATATGGTGTTAATAACCAGAATAATTTAATATTTAAAGATAAAAATATTCGGGTCTTAAAGGGATGCGGTAGATCCTATAATTATATTTAATATCCTATAACTGTCATTTATTTTTTTACGTCTTACATTTCCATATCACTGAAATGGAACTTCGAGAAAAGAAAAAACAGACTGGCAACGCAAAGTTAGATACACCGACAAAAGTAGCTAAAATACCACTACTCTCTAAATTAGTAGCTAACATTTTCTTTAAAAAGTACAATGCCTATTCAGTATATAGTTTTGCTACTCGTCGTTTTTGAAACCGAATATTTTTAAAAATGTAAACAATGTCCCAATTTTTCTACGGAGCACCAAACATTTTCCACTGACCACCGGTTAGCGGCTGCTGTGATTTAAAGCATAAAAAAACTTATTTTTACCTTTATAAGTTATATACGTTTTTATTTTTGATATTTTTAAAGACGCATTGCAAAACAGTAAACATATTTTAAACATCAACATTCAGTTCACATTCGTGCTTTTGGATGTGTGTGTGTGTTTTCGTTCTATTCCCCCAGTCTCACAACCCAAGGAAAAAAATCTCATGTCGATGCTTTCCAAAACTAACAGTACCCAGATCTGTCAATTCCAGGAAAACTCGTCCATTACTGAAGTCCAGTTTTTCGACTCCACTATCGGAGAACAAAAGATCTTTGTGCATAGATAAAAAGAGCGGCTTCAACGACTCTGGCATCTGCGTCCTTCCCACTCCGCTTGGAGGCACCTACACCAGGTGTGTCGCTGGCCTTCCGTGACGAGCCGGGGAGGGGGATCAATAAGCTCATTACGCCCCCCTTTCCTACCGCCTCCCCCTATTGACCGGAGGCCACAACGGCTTGAGGATCAGGTGGGCCATCGATTGGGCCTAGGCTCCATTGAGGATGGAGAGAGACATTGTGATGCTGGGATACCATATAGTTTAGCTTTACATTGACACTTGTAGCTTTTTTTTTTACTATGCTGGACTTTCCCTTTCCGGATAAGTTCTGGTGAAATATCTCTCGCACAACTAACCAGTTACTACTTTTAAAAGTTTGGATTGCATGACCAGATAACTTTTTTGAGAAATGAGAGAATTTTAAAAATACTCCGTGGTGAGGTTCCTCAGATGGTAGTCTGAGGCAGCACTCTCCAATCTTTTTAACGCCACGGATCGGTCAGCGTTTGATAACTTTACCGCGGTCCACTGAGCGATGAGACGTTGATTGTTTGTTTTTAGTATTTTAGATTTTTTATTTAATAATTTGAATTTATATATATATATATATATATATATAATTGCATTTAAGCATTTCTTCAGAATAAAAACAATTTCATCAAAAAATGAAAATAATGTGATTTAACATGGAATATAAAGCGATTTCTATAAAAAAATCACACAAACCAGAGAGTAAATAAAATGGAAATATTTTAATGTTCCTTGGGTGGCCCGCTACCATTTGATCCACGGACCTGTACCAGTTCGCGGACTAAGGGCTGGGGGCCACTGGTCAAAGCGACTAAGGTCACAACATTCGAAACTCTGATTTTTAAAAAGCGTATTAAATGAATAATATTTTTTGATATTTAATATCACTTGAATTAGAATATGCATAAAAAATTCTGTTTTAGAAATTGTATTATAATAAAAAATTATTTAATTGCGCAATTATTTGGCAAAAAAAAAAAAAAACCGAAGAAAGAATGACACGTTTTAAAAACAGTCCCCTTTTATGAAAAAGGCTTCGACAGTGGCGTACACAAGGGGGGTCCTGGGGGTCCGGACCCCCCAAAGCCCTTGATTTTTTTCCCGATTGATTACAATTCTAATTATATGTTACGAAAAATTTATTTAAGTATTTGTTATTAATGATTAATTTTATTAATTAATGCTAATTATTTATTCAATAATTAGTTTTTTACTGTGTTTTGTTCCCGAAAATCAACAAAATCATAAGGAGCATGATACAAGAATGGTGAACTTTCGACCCCGGACCCCCCCTAAAAAATTCCTGTGTGCGCTACTGGGCTTCGATAATAATAATTTTTTCATTTTATGTATAACTAGTACTTTTGATTGATTGATTGATTGATTGAATATTAACGTCGCACTGTTCAGCTACACGAGGGCTTTTGGCGACGGACCACGTAATTTTGAACCATGGTCAAGTGACGCTATAATAACTAGTACTCTACTAGAGAGCTTGAGATAGGATTTTTGAAAAATTCAGTATTACAATCAACCGAAAAAATAATTATTGATTTTTGTTTAAATTTCTCTACTCTTATGTATTAAAATATGAATAAATACCCTTCTATAAATCATATATTTTAAGAATCTTATTTGTACAGAAGTCTTAGTTACAAATAGGCAGAATATTATTATTATAGAAGCATTTCTTTTTATACATGTCATCCTTTCTTCATTTTTCACCAAAAGTATTGCATTTAAATAATTTTTTGAATCTTATTTGTACAGAAGTCTTAGTTACAAATAGGCAGAATATTATTATTATAGAAGCATTTCTTTTTATACATGTCATCCTTTCTTCATTTTTCACCAAAAGTATTGCATTTAAATAATTTTTTTACTGTAATAATAATTTTAAAATAGAATTTTATGTGCATATTCTAAGCCAATTGACATTAAAAATAAAAAAAATTATTCATTTACACTTTTTTTTTATCAAGGTGCCGAATGTAGCCAGTCACTATCTCGAAAGAGAAAAGAAACGGGTGGGCATAACTTTAGCAAAAAGGAAAAACACGTTTCACATAAGAATGATGCGTTGAGTAAGTACCATTATAAATTACTAGAAATGAAGTTGGTAGGAAAATTAGTTTACTGTCTCCTTTTTTTCTGAGCAGAACTGAACTGTCAGCCCAAGAAGAATCTAAATGCGACGTGAATAAACAACCAATTATAATCCTTGATTAATTACAATCAAGCAAGTAAATCCTATTAAATCAGTTAATGTAGATATTTTCCAGAGAACAAAAAACTATTCGACACAATTATACTAAGCCTTTTTGTAAATCTATTAATACCAACAACAATAAAAATTAAGACGAAAAAGAATGGCATTTTTTGTCAAATGATGAAACATATTTCAAATAATAAAAATTGGATGTTTGTTCACATATGACGTCATTTTAATAATAAAAATCGTTTAAGCAATAGTCTCGTTCTTAGATTTTTAAAAATTAGTTAATCAGTTTTTAAATAGCGTGGCAACGGCGAAAAGTAGAACTTTTCTAATAACTCGTAGCAATCATGCTCTATTTCCTTAAGGTTATCTTTGAGTAATATTTCAAATGATTAGGATAAGAGCATATCACACCTTCTTAGTCTAAAACAGCTATCCATCGAGAAAATCAGTGTATTTTATTATGTTACACATTTCTGCCACAATTTAGCCATTCCGTTATTGTTATGTTTCATATTTCATCTTTAATATTGTAATGTTTTTACATGTTAAGGTAATGTGTGTGTGAATGGAATATTTATAAAATATTTTAAAAAATCAGTAACAAATGAAAATTCTTATAGTTGTATGAACATATTTTAATATTGTAGGTCCCTTCCTCCCCCCTCCGTTTTAAACTATATTCTGAATTTCTGACCTAATCCGAGATATGTTTTAAAGACGAACTAGAATGCAAAACTTTTAAACGTAAGTATAACGTTATGCTAAACGGAAATCAGTTTTTTTAATGGAAGGCTAATTTTAATACAATAACATACCAGAGATGGCTGAAAAAGAAAACGATAAACACGGAAAACTTAACAAATTTTTAAGTGCAAAACCTAGTCATCACCCAGTTATATTCCAGTACCAGACTTTACTAGAATGAAAAGCATTGCTCTACTTTCCAAATACTTTATTTTCATTATAGAAAGTAAAAACTTCACCAGTTCCTTTACTTTGGAAGATACTTTCAAATTATCTAATATAAATAAGTTTTGAGACAAAGATTAAATGGATTTTTTTCATCTGTCAAAAACTCCGAAAGAAATTTTGAGAAGCACTATATAATAACTTGCGGGAATTTATACAAAAGATGTTTTCTCCTTTTCTCGAAAAAAAAATGTAATTTATTTCAATATAACATCAAAGCATTTCTAACATACTTGATACTTAAAGAATGCTATA
Source organism: Trichonephila clavipes (assembly GCA_019973935.1). Lineage (NCBI taxonomy): Eukaryota > Metazoa > Arthropoda > Arachnida > Araneae > Nephilidae > Trichonephila > Trichonephila clavipes. The sequence continues at coordinate 12,743 of BMAU01003015.1, read as the reverse complement.
GAGAGAGAATATTTCCGAATCAACGTATAAAAAATTTCTAGCTAATTTTTGCCGAACAATTGTATGAAATCTGTACAGTCAGGGACGTCTTAAGATTTCTTGAGGCCTTGGGCCCCTACACAAAAGTAGGCCCCACCTATGACTCTTAAAAGTAGACGGTACATAACAAATACTCGTACGAACAATAACCCGAAACAAATAAATGAGCAGGACTACAATTGCACAAACCGGCTCGACCGACTGCCGCCGTTTGACTGAGTGAGTAATGATGGTGTATGGTGGTAGGACAGTGGCGCACACAAGGGGGTCCTGGGGTCCGGACCCCCTCCCAAAGCCCACGATTTTTTTCCCGATTGATTATAATTCTAAGTATATAGTACGTAAAATTTAATTAAGTATTTGTTATTAATGATTAATTTTATTAATTAATGCTAATTATTTATTCAATAATTAGTTTTTTACTGTGTTTTGTTCCCGAAAATCGACAAAATCAAAAGGAGCATGATACAAGAATGGTGAACTTTCGACCGCAGACCCCCCCACCCCTTGAAAAATTCCTGTGTGCACTACTGCGGTAGTCCAAGGCTTATACATGGACGATGGTCATCACATGTAGCCAGTTGACATATTGTCAGATTTTCGGAGAATTTAACCGGTAAAAACAATTGACCGTCGAAATTATTCGAATCTTGATCTTATTAAGGCCTAGTTCGAACATTAAAAAACTCAGATTTTTGGAATTCAATAATAAAAAAAAATGTTGTGTGGTCGTATACCATTTTTATTTCAACTCGAATTCAAGTATACCTCAGTCCAAAATTTACATCGGTATACCTATTCAGGATATTTTCTGTGATTCGATGTTTTAACTTTAAACATAGTAGTTTAAAGAAAGTAACTGGACTCTTGTCGGTGGACTTATAAAGCTATTTCATAGACTTTTACAAAATTTAATTAAATATTAATTTTCTACTTTAAAAAAAACTTTAACATTTCCTATCTATACTTCAGCAAAAACATGACTTTTAAACTTTAGGTTAATTATAAGAATCCCGCAGACGCAACAATATGGAACACAATAATAAGCTATGAATTGTAAAATTCTATTATTATACTGAACCCCGCTTGATCAAAAAGAGTTCTTTTTTAAAACTGCCCTGCTCTCATATTATATGAATAAAAAAATTTGAAGCAGTTTTTCTCGTTTAATGTGTACCATGGATTATTCTAATTTATATAGATAAAAAGAAATCAATGATTACTGAGAGATGTACCAAAAAAATTAATTTAAATTAGAGTTGTTGTTTTTTCCAAAAACGAGCATTTTCTATTTATTTTTTTTATTTTTTATTTATTTTGAAAAAAAAATTTATTAAAGAAATCACAAGTTATGAATACACATATGACATTCATAGTTCCTGCAAACAACCTTTTGTAAAGGTTAAATCATTCTTTCCACAAATATGTACTTTTCGACGCACTATTTAAAATATAAGCTTTTACAAAAATCCTTCTCTTCTCTTTCTGAAGGGAAAAAAATATATATATTCTTTCAAATAAAAACTCCTCTGTCTGCGCTATCTTTAACCAGAAAGAGAAAATTAATCTCAATCCGTCTGCGTTCCAGGAATCCATTTCAAATTCAAACACCTCTTTCCAAGATCAGGGTTTCAACAAAAGGGAGAAACCGTCCCTCCCCTTTCTCAAAGGAATCGTCTGCGGTCGCTCCTTCTTCGAACCCTGAGTCATTCTTCTCGCGTGGGATGGATTCTTCAGAATGCAGAGGGGGTGGAGACTCGGACCCTCCCCTGCCGAGGGATAGGATGACGTCGATCGCCGGGATGCGTGCGCATAACACCGCCTCATTAATATTTCTCCGCAGCGAATCGATGCGCCACACGCAAAAACGCGGTCGATGTCCAAATCTACCTCCGGCTTCTTGATCTTGCTCGAACCCCCTTCCTTTTGGTGGAACAGATTTCTCAGTCTAATGTAATCCTGTCCAAACCTATACTTCCTTTGCTCATTTTGATCAGTCGATTGGTCAAAAAAATGTGTGTTCCTTGTATTGTTCCACATGTCTTTCTACAGAACTGTTCCAGTATCTTCCAGAACAAATCTCGTTGAAAAAAGTTTAATTTTTTTTGCATGTTAAAAAAAATCTTTCCTTTTCTTTTCATCCTTAGGGGAAATAATACGAATCTTTCTACAAATTTGTTTTTTTTTCTAAGCATTCCCCCTCCCCTCAAGAAAACAATACAAAATAAGTGGATAATTTTATTTGCTCGAATATTGAGTTATTTCAAGACGAATAAACGTCAGTCATGCTCAGAATTTATAGAAACAATACACAACAATACTTAAAGTCTTCAGGCATAATGGACATTTCTTGCATATTCTGTCGAAGTGATTTTGACATAGAAATTAACTGCTCGAGCTGGTTATGACAGGAAACAAATGGTTACAAAATATGTAGGAAAAAAAAGCAATTTAAAAGAAATATAAATAAATCGAGATTAATATTTATTTCTAAAATTAAATCAATGCAGTAAGGGAAAGAGCTGCAATTAAAATCAGAAACAAATTGGATCTTTTGGTTTTTTCAGAATGATTCAGTAATTTGCCGTACTTTCTTTAAGACTTATTATTTTCTCTTTTTAAGAAGACAATAGATAGAAAGATTTTAATTATTCACAGCAATACGTAAAAGTCAATCGCAATGATTAAAAAAAGAAAACACGCGCATATAAATGAAATTTTTTAAACAAAAAAAAATAATGCTTTTCTTACTCTCAATTCTTTAATCAGAAATTTTTTGCTTCTACATCTTGATTAAAAAAGATATCCCACTAAATTAAAAGAGACGCCTTTCTTTATAATTAAAAAAATTATATAATATTGTGATAATCTCCCCCCCCCCTGGGGTGATTATCTCTTTGGGCATCAGCGTGAGCTAGAGATGTAGGATTAACGGAAGAACTAGAAGCATACATAATCTTAATATAACTTTATTAAGATTTTCAACTTAAAGCTTTAACAAATTGGATTATAATAATTTATGTGAGAGAATCTACGATGGCAAAACACACAATATATAGATAACAAATTAACCTAACCCGGACCACTATCAATAACTGACTCTCCTAAACTCAATTCCAATAATATCGCCGATACTAATATTAAATAATCAATCCTACCTTGTTGTAGTTTGAAGTAAAGATTATAACACCTAGATGACGCTGTACAATGACTCGAGTGCAATGGTTGTGACGAATCTGTACGGAACCTTTCCGCTAATCTTCTTAGGCGTCTTTCTGGGGAATATAAATTCGCGTTTATTTCCAATCAACTCCAAAAAGATGAACGGGATATTTAAATTAGATAAGGTATTTAAGTCGAGCGTTGCGAGATAGCAAAGAGATGATGGAAGGCTTTTGAGACAGCAACTTTAAACGCATTACTAGAAGCAGTGGCGCACACAGGAATTTTTCAAGGGGGTCCGGGGTCGAAAGTTCACCATTCTTGTATCATGCTCCGTTCGATTTTGTCGATTTTCGGGAACAAAACACAGTAAAAAACTAGTTTTGAATAAATAATTAGCATTAATTAATAAAATTAATCATTAATAGCAAGTAGTTAGTTAAATTTTACGTACTATATACTTAGAATTATAATCAATCGGAAAAAAATCAAGGGCTTTGGGGGGGGGTCTGGACCCCAGGACCCCCTCCCCTTGTGTGCGCCTCTGACTAGAAGATTCAAGGAGATTAGATTCGTGAAGACGTCGTGCTGCTAGACGTACCAGAAAGCTGATATAAGTCAGCTGTAAATATAATTTACGTACGCTTAAATAAGCGTCAGTTATAGCGACTTAGTTAAAGTTAATGAAAGTTAAGAATTCGAGTACGTGTATTTCTCGGATCTCCTATTTTGGTAAACCTTACTTGAGCTTAAGCTTAATTATTAATTAATTGCATTCTTAGTAATTTAATTTAATATAAAGGCAAATCCATTTAAGTGACGTAACATAATATTATTATATGTTATCAGAGATTTTTTTGAGAAAATTATAACAATAAATAAATATTATTATTATTCAAAATGGCTCTTAGTGGTTCTTTGCCTCAAATTAATCTTGGTGTTCAAGGTGAGACCCAGGGGGGTCACCACGTGGTATGCACCTTGATTCGATAGATCTCTTCACGTATAAATCCTACTATTCGCCACGTAATGTTATCTACCATTTCTTCACTCTTGAATCACGAACTGTTTACATTCCTCTAATTACCATCCCGCCTACTCTCTTCTGATATTTAAAAGCTTCCTAATTTGCATCTTTTATTCACACTTCACTTCTTGGATTTGGTTGGAAAAGAGTTGCCATTAATTCTGGCCCCAAAGAACTCAAAGGACATGTTAAAGAAAAGACGCGTGAGCCCGTCACAATATATTCTATGAATCATTAAATAAAATTATCAAACTGTTATGCTGTTAATAAAAATATTAAAAATATGGTTAAAAGTTATATACAGAAAGATTAGTCTCATTCTCTATCTCTTTCATTATTGTTCGTATAGTTAATTTGCCTGGTTATTATGCATTCCCTATAATTATTATCATAGCATCGTCCTCAATTAGCTTTCCCTAGACAATAAAACTTTTCATAAATCTAATCTATGAGGTAGAGAGCGTCTGTAAGTGGCCTATATGAACAAGATTAAGTAACTTGCTAAATCTACCAGAAAATTTCTTTAAAATTCTATTAAATAGAAGTGTTACTAGTGGTTTTAGAACTTAATCATAATTATTAGTAAAAATTCACCATCTATGTTACAAAGATATTATGAATAATCTCTATATTACGGATATTATTAAAAGCAGTAAGGATTTCTGTTTTTGTCTTTTTAATGATTTATCATTGAAAAGACAACGAAATTTAATCTTTCCATAGCTATGATTCTAAAGATATATACAATCGAACCTCCTATTACGAACTTCTATAAAGCGAATTTTTCTATATAGCGAACTTTTTCCTGTAACCAAGAACATTTCACGAGTTTCTTCGTAAAATTACCTCCCTACAGCGAAGAACATTTTCTATATAATGAACTTTTTTCTTGAGATTGAATTTTTTTCCCACCCTATTTTTAAAGTATTTCTGGATATTTCAAATTATTCTCTATTAACATATTTTGTGGTGGTCATAAATCTTCAACTGGTTTTATTAGGTACCTAACTCGCCGAGAGCAATAGAATTCTGCGAGTTTCATTCAAGAAGTACAACTTTTAACCCCCACTGTGCAGTTCATTAGAAACATCTTCGAGAGATATCCCCTCTTACCCTCAGTGGAGTTCTAGTTTTAAAATAATATATGTTTAAAATTACTTGTATGCTTTACATTGGAAAAATGTCTTTAAAATTCATTAATTTTAATATAAAATTTTCTTTATATTGAAAATACAGTGTATTCCTCGACATTCTTTTCCCCTTGTTTTCCTTGCAGGGCTTTTTTTTTTCGCGCGCGCTAAGATATATAAAATAAATAGATGTTGATTTACAAAAAGGTGTGAATAATTATACTTTTTAAAGTGTATAGTGTTTATGAATTTAAAATTTTATGTGGTTTATAAAGTATATTGAGAGAAAGATGAACCTTTATATAACGAATTTTCCATATAACGAACTTTTTATCAGGACTTTTATCAACTTTGTTAAATAGAGGTTCGACTGTATAATTCAATCGATTTTATTTATTATAATAAACGTTCTTTCACAAATTTATAATAACTATGGCTTTAAAAGATCTGATTTACCCAAAAGATTTCGCGAAGCACTTTGATGACGCGTTACGTTACAGCAGACCGCATTTAAGGTAAACATACTTAAAAAAAAATACAAGACATATACAAGACGAATACAATTTTATTTCCACACTCTGATTAAATATAATTAATATGTTAGTTTCAACTGTTGAGATATTTATTCACTTGTTCTTTCCTTTCATTTTTTGTTAACCTGGATTTATGTTCGAAATTGAATATTTTAGCTGGTTTTCTAAATTGGTAGCAATTAATAAAGCACTTTGTAAATTTCCTCTTCGGAAAACAAATGCTTCATGAACTTAAGTGGATCGAAAATACTTACAAGTCGTTGCGCAAAATTACTTACGTCGGAATATAACTCTCGGGTGTAACTATAAATATTGTCAAAATTATTTTTTATGTGGACTCAAAAACTTTTCCCTGTCTCACGTCATTGTTACACTGTAACTCAACTCCATTTGCTGATGTTCAGGAACGCTGTTCACATTAACATGAAATGAGAATAAAAATATTTCAAACATTTCATCACATTTTTCTATTGCTGAAGAACAAATATCAAATGTAGTTTCTTTATCTCATTTGCATATTTCGAGAAAAGTTTAGATTGGCATTTTGGGAAATTATTTAACAGAGAAAAATACCGAGCATTACTATTTCTAAATTGGCTTTCAAATAAAATATTTTTTTTTATTGAAGCTTTAATGATATTACAAGCAACGATTATTAATTTTACTGTCCTTGCAAGTCCTTATTTACCCGATTAAATTATTCTGTTATATTTACTAAAATCACAGATACAACAACCAATCACGATTCTTTCTAACAACTAACGATTCTTTCAATAGTATTTGGCATTCCTGGATCTCAAATATTGAAGCGAAACTCGCATAACACAACGACACTTATAAATTTTAATTTGCAGCATTTACTCGAATCTAAGCCGCACTTTTTTTTTCTATGATAATGCTACTGAAAATCTGGTGCGGCTTAGTTCGAAGAGAGAAAAATTGTTGGAGGGGGATATTTAGAGCAATTTCAGGTTCATGGATGTATTTAAAAGTTTATAATACAGATAAAATAAATAACTATTCGCTTCTTATTACTTTTCATTTAAATTTATTTTAATTTCGTAAAATTGGATAACGAAAAAACACTTCCTATTATTTTTCAATTTTTACAAAATCTTGCTGAGAATTTGGAGTGCGGCTTAGAATCGATGACGGCTTAGATTCGAATAAAAACGGTATTTAATATTTTTTGTATGCGTACGTCGAGAAACAAACGTTTCAGTATACATACAAAATATCCTAGCTTGGATCAGACCTGATCTAAATAGTGCTACAAAGTTCTAAAATTACAACTTATCTCATTATTTCAGTCCTTAAACAAAATTATATTAATTTTTAAGATGATATGCAAGGTTAGTCTAAAATGTTTTTTCAAAATAAGATGGAGGATATTCATTGACGTAAGTATAACTCTCCAATACCCGCATCACGGCGAGTCCAGGATTCTAGGGTGCCCAAAGCCTAACTGACGCCCAGTATGTATTTCACCAATTTATAAAATATTGTGACGTTTGAGATAAATAAAGGTAGCGTGATATTGATTAATTAAAATATTTAGTTCATTTACGTCACAGCTATTATTTACAGATTATATACATCGAAGTTATTATACATTCATTAAATTGTTAAGAGTCCAAGTTTTGTTTGTGAGGGAGGAGTTATGGGGGGGGGTTGGCTCTCAACGAAGTTTTCAGACCATCTTCCGTTCTCTTTTTCTGCCCTCTCTAGTTTTGGAGATGACAGAGCCCGTCGTCTTTAGCTTCGAGTTATATCCGGTTAGTGGGTGGAAAAGGGTCCATCGTGGTATCAAAGGTTGCCGGGGTGATCCAAGACAAGCCCGCGTAATAATTTAAAGTTGCAGGTGTCATTGCATGTGTGGTGATCATTTCAACAGAGAAGCCAATTCACAGCTACGTGGCGGGAACGTTACGATATTAAAAACCCCAAACCTGACTTTGCAGGGGGGCTAATATTCTCCGTTACACCACTGATGATTGTACTCATCCAGATGAACAATTGGTACCATAGAGCAGTGATCTCCAACCCCCGGTCCGTCGATCAAATACCACCGGTCCGCACCAGAAACATTAAATTATTTCCAATTTATTTACTACGGCATATTTTTGGGGGGTTAGGGCTACTTTTTATGAAAATCACTTTATATTCCTTGTTAAATCACTTTATATTCATTTTTTGGTGTAGCTATATTCTATCCTGAAGTCATGATTAAATACAATTAAACTAAAATTATTAAATCAAAACAGCCTAAAATATAAAAATCAACGTCCTCTCCCTCAGTGGGCTGCGGTAAAATTAACAAACGTTGACAGGTCCGCGGCGATAAAAAGCTTGGGGAACACTGAAATAGAGTACAGAGTCGCATTTCACTCTGAGCGACAGAAAAGAGTAAAATTAGAATTAAATCTTGTTCTTACAACAGTGTTGGGAATGAACGTTACTAAAAGCTACATTATTTGATTTCTGTTAACACTTACCATGTCCAACACGTTCATGAATTGTTTCAAAAAATTATCGAAAGTGATAGTCAGGGACGTCTTAAGACTTTTTGAGAACCTAGGCCCAGAGAAATCTTAAGATTTTTTGAGGCCATGGGCCCCTATGCAAAAGTAGGCACTACCTGGGATTTTTAACTGGTACACAAACGGAAATTTGAAACAAATAAATGTGCACAGCTCACGATCTCACAAACCTAGGCACAAACCTACGCGATCGATGGCAGCATTTCGACTAAATGAGTTGAAAGATTGCTTAGGGTATTAGGCCTAGGCCTAGACTTGGACAAAGGTCATCACATAATAATACAGTTTTACCACTTTTGCCAGTTGAAATGCAGTTTGAAATTCTCTTTTTGGGGGAGAATATGTACGGTAATAATATTTGACCATTAAGGTATCCGACTACGTTCGGAACCGTGAATTTAAAAAAGCGCAAAAATGGATAATTTTCCTGATATTTAGTGTCACTCAGATTAGAATACATGCATAAAATTGTTTTAAGGACACTTTGACAAAAACAATTTATTTAAATATAATATTTAGGCAAAAAATTAACTTAGAATGATCTTTTTTCCAAATGTTCTCCTTTTGTGAAAAAAATGGTTCTATTGTAATAATATTTTGCCTGTATGTAGCTCAGACCTCTCTACAGAGACTCAACAGTAATTTTTGAAAAATTCACATTATTTTCAGAGTTACCACCCATTGAAATAATTATTGGCGTTTTTTTTCTTAAAATTGCTCCCCTCTGTTGTCGTAAAATATGAATAAACCCACTTCTAAGTTATATATTTCAAAAATTATAGTTGAGCCTCTGTAGAGAGGTCTGAGCTATATACAGACAACATATTATTATAATAGAAGCATTTTTTACAAAAGGAGAATATTTGGAAAAAAGATTATTCTAAGTTAATTTCTTGACAAAATATTGTATTTAAATAAAAAATTTTGTCACAATGTCCTTAAAATAATTTTATGCATATATTCTAATCTAAGTGACGCTAAATATCATGAAAATTATCCATTTATGCGCTTTTGCAAAATCACGGTTCCGAACATAGTAGTCGGATACCTTAAAATTATGTGGATCACGTTCCTATTAAAACTGAGTTGAGAACGAAACATGGTCCCCACCGAGGTGTAAGCCCCATGCCTTAAGATGTCACTGGTAACAGAACTTTTCAACCGAATAATATTTATAATTGTATTCAATGACGCTCAACTGAATTTCATTCAGTCAGAAAAGCATAGATGAGTTGGATGTTCTACAAAAACGGGGGTGGGAGGGAATAACAAAGTTAACAAGACCTTAAGTTGTCCTAAATACATCCAAATTTGAATCTTAAGTCGGGGCTCAAAATGAAAGGAAGGTTCAATTGCACAATAAATACTTGCATGATGGCGAGTAAGTGACAGATGCACTTATGTACATTGACTTCTGTTTTGTTTATATTTTGCCTGCTAAAAGAACATTCCTTTCTTCGAGATCTACCATGGAGTTCAGAAATATCGTAAACGTAATGACTTTGTGTTTTAAAAGAAGCATAGTGAATTCTGCTGTCTAATTTTTTTTTCAAGAACAAGCTCACATTGGATTCTTAACTTTTATCTTTTCTGACACTAAGCGACTGGCGTGTCCTTAGATCGAGCCCTGTACTACTGAAGACCTTCCGTGGAGAGGCGCTGACGCTCGTCAAATCTGTCGAGGTTCAAAGCTCTCACGTTGGCATGTATGGAAGTTCGGAGAGGGCATGCCAGCATAGGGGTCGTCCTCGTCACTTGACCGAGGTTCAAAATTACGAGACTCTCGTGTTGCTTTAGATTGCGACGTAAATAAACACTCACTCACTGTCTAATATTTAGCGATACTCAATCCTAGGGATGGATCATCAATGAATGGGATCATAAAGTTTGTTTACATTATTTGTTTATAATTTTATCCTCAACATGAATGTCTTTGAAATCAGAATGGTATTAAATCCTTGACGTCGATTAGACTGCTTCTTATGGAGGTAATGAGAATAATTATATATCTTGAAACTAAGTAAGTTTTGCAGAAACTGTTACTTAAAATCCAAAAATAGGGTCGTAAATTTATATATACATTCACCTTTAAGTAAAATCTCGCTATAACACGTAAATCGAAAAAAAAAATCCTTCAAGTCTAAAAGTGCTTTATTTAAAAAAGAAAAACGTATTTCATTGAACTTAAAATGATTCATTTTTACCCTTTATTTACAGGAATATTATTTATGTTAAACTTATTTATCGAATAATTGTGTTCTAGGAAATGAACTTAAGTAAACATAGAGAACCCTTTCTTTAGAAATAACAACATAATAGAATTCGCATTAAATTTGTAAGCAATGCATGTTCGTTACGTTCTAGAAAAAGTAAAATTATGATGAAAATCTATATTTTTGTACATTAATGACGTATATTTTTTTTAAGCCTGTGCCTACTATCGTGTAAGAAGCAGAGCTCTCTCTAATGTGGATGCGTTACATTGTTGCCTATACGGGATCGCGTGTGAGTTTGTGAATAGGGCCACGGCTCTTCGATTGGGAACACCGCCATTCTCGTGAGCAAAGGAGGGAAAAAACGCTTCTGAAAGATTTTTCTTAACCCTTTCCATGGGCTTTTATTTCTCGTTTGAATTTCTTGCAGTTTCTTATGTTTTATTAACAATAAATAATAGCATATAAGAAAATCTATTTTATTTTGCCGAATTAAGCGTTTGCATTTAAATTTTAGGGGTGGGAAAAATACTTTCCAAGGAACCATTCACCATCATAAAGAACATTAAATTTAATGGTTATTATTTGCCATGAAAAGATGAGAAGCACGTTGCAATGCACAAGGGGACATCACATTCTGCAAACATGTAGCGAGTAATCTTTTATTGTCCCTTTCTACGACATTTCCTACATCGTCTATGGTAGGAAATCATCTTTGGCATATGATTTCCTACACTGGCGCAACGCTCATCATTCGGAACTACACACTTCTTTGCTTGGAAGTTAGCGGGACGTCCTTTCCTTTTGCTTGAGGAATATTCATCTAGTAGCTAATGCTATACGGAATGTTAGCTGGTCTAAACTTCTGTTTCCTTTGCTCACTTGCTACAATATGATGGCAAGGTCAATAAGAAAATAAAAGATATGATGCCATCATTTTACAGATCATCTTATTTGGCACCTTTCTTTTGTTTGATCGAGAGCCATTTTGAATAATAATATTTATTTTATTATTATAATTTTCCTCAAAAATCTCTGATAACAAATAATACGATAATGTTACGTCACTTAAAGGGATTTATTTGCCTTTAAATTAAATTACTAAGAATACAATTAATTAATAATCTAGCTCAAACTCAAGTAAGGTTTACCGAAATAGGAGATCCGAGAAACACACGTATTCGAATTCTTATAACTGTCACTAATTTTAACTAAGTGGCTCAAACTGACGTTTACTTTAAGCGTACGTGAATTATATTTACCGCTGGCTTATATCAGCTTTCTGGTACGTCTAGCAGCACGACGTCTTCACGAATCTAATCTCTCTGAATCTTCTAGTAATGCGTTTAACGTTACTGGCTCAAAAGCCTACCATCATCTCTCTTGCTATCTCACAACTCTCGACTTAAAAAAATACCTTATCTAATTTAAATATCCCGTACCTCTTTTTGGAGTTGATTGGAAACAAACGCGAATTTATATTCTCCCAGAAAGACGCCTAAGAAGATTAGTGGAAATGTTCCGTACAGATTCGTCACAGCTCTAAGTTGATAAAAGAAACAATCTTAATTCAATTAGAATTGTTAGAAATAAGAAAATTATTGATGAAAATTAACCCTTTTATTAATTCATTATTTATTTACTGGAAAAATCTTTTCTTTTGTATTTTTGACAAGTATAAATAACCATTACATTTTTCACGACATGTTTTCGAACTGCTTTCATAGTTTTTAAATTTGCAAATTAGCGGCCTCGAAATGTCATTAACACATCAAAAACGGCTCTACATGTCAAGCCTTTTATCCTGGAATGGCCAGGATAAAAGCCATGACATGTATAGCAGGAGGATTATAAAGCTTCGATCTTTTTGCGAATGGAATTACAACACTGTTATCTCCATCATCAGTTAAAATACTTTTGCTAGTAGGTGGAGAGGTTGATAACGCTTCAACTATCTCTAACTTAAATTTTAAGCGATCCATTTTGATTTTTAGAGGAATTTTATTTGATATTGCATATTGTTTGCACTAAAACCAAAAATTTACATCAGCTAAATCAATGTAATGAATGTGTTCAAGAGACTTTTATGGTAAAGAATG
>BMAU01003014.1:0-28757 GCA_019973935.1 Trichonephila clavipes | reverse complement strand
ATAGATGAAACATGTTTCAAATGCGCACATTGGGAGATTATCGTGATTTGTGTGTAACCGTAGACGTATTATTTTCAGATATATTTGAAAAACTTTAGAACTCTGTGCCAGAATTACTACAAAATTGATCCATGTAATACATATATGGTTCCTGGTTTGGTATGGCAAGCATAAAATGACAAAAGTACGATTGAGCTTTTAACGGATATAGACATGCCTTTATTCATCGAAAAGGAATTCGCGGAGGTGTTGAGATGATTGGTCATGATTGGTCATCGCTACGTATTTACATTTAAGGCTAACAATGTGTATTTATCAACCTTTGTGTGTAACCGTGATTCAAGCCTACACAAAATAGTATTTACATTATATATTTAGATGCAAACAATCTATATGGTCATGAGCAATGTCGCAAAATAGTATTTACATTATATATTTAGATGCAAACAATACAATGTCACGACTTTTCCTGGACTGATGAATACGTTAACTTCATGGATGTACCAGACGATTCGATATAAGTTGTATATTTTAAGTTAGAATATCCAGATTAATTGCACGATTTGCATAAGTGCTATCCATTAGCTCCAGAAAAGTTAAAGTGTCTCTGAATGTTCCTCCTATACTAAAAATATTGCTAAAGAATTCAGTATTTTAGAATCGAAGTCTGTGGAAAAAATTGGCTCCTAACTTCAGAAATAAAACTAAATATGTTCATTATAGAAATTTGAAATTATATGTACAATTAGGTTTAAAAATTAAAAAAAAAAATACACCAATTTGTAAAAAATTCAAACAAAGTCCTCGGTTAAAAATTATATAGATTTTAATACTGAACATCGAAAACGAGCAAACAACAATTTTGAAAAGATCTCTTTAAACTTTTAAACAATGCCGTGTTTGGTAAAACAATGAAAATTTACGCAAAAAGTTAAGATTTATCTAGTGAATAGAGAGAAAAGAGCTAAGAAATTCATAGCATCTCCAGCATTTCATGCTTATAAAATACTTAATAACGACCTTGTATCTATTCAAAGAAAACTCACTTCTTTTTTATTGAAATGACCCATATATTTGCTTCCAAATCATTTTCTTTATAATCCTTTTAACTAATAATGTTCTTGGAAAATGACAGATGAGTTAAATGGTATGGTAGCAACTGAGTTCGTAGGTCTCACAATGCAAAAAATGTACAGCATAAAAACATTAACTTTAGAAAAAATACAAAAGCAAAAGAGATACATATATCTATTTTAAAAGTAAAATTTCTCATGAAGACTATAAAATTGCCTCATAAATAAGTATAGAAGTCGTGAAGAGAGTTTAAACCCATTAACAGTTCTATACATCAAATACATTCTGTAAAAAGTAAAAAAAAAAAAAATTCACTTTGCCCCCTTCGATAAGCTATATTCTTGAAGATGGTATTACAACTTTAGCTTTCGGTGACTGCCATATAAATGAAAACTAATTTTTATATAAATGAGAATTTAATTAAATAGTTTTTTTTATAAATATTGATTTCTGTATATATCTTATTCTTTCTTGTTTAAGAATGTAAATGTTTCCTCTTCATTTTATGCATATACCTGTCGAATGTATTTATTATTCATATTGAATGATGTTACTTATTTCAATGCTTCATATAATACATTTTAAAAATATAAGATTAAATTAAGTTTTCTGTTAGCACATTGTTTTATAAAAGGAAAATTGTTGAGATCTGAAGTGACTTTATTTATTGAGAAATGGATTAACCAAGGATATTCCTTTATTTCTATGTGGTCATTATTTTATATTTTTCTTGTTGAAAATCAGTAAAGGCTTTCAATGAATTATATTTTATATGAATTTGTTCGTAGCAAACAGAAAGATTTCAGATTGTATCAATATTTTAAGAAATGATATAATGTAAGAATAAATTTTAGAAGGTGAATAAATACAATATTTTTTGTTCTCATATTTTGTGTTTGTATTTATTATTATTATAAGATGAATAAGATTTTGCTTTGAATTTTTTATAAGTTTACCATATATTTAAATTTATAAAGTTATTATTATTTTAAGATTAATATGAAAAAAAAAGAAATTTTATCACTCTATATTGTGTGCTCTTAACTTAAATACTCAAGTCCACCAACAATATTCTAAATATTTCAATATTTTTCATCTTTTTCAATAATTTTTTTCAACTTTTTTTTTCAATATTTTTTCAACTTTTTTAATTACTTTACTCATATTAATATATTTAAGTGTAAGGAACAAGAAGGGGAAACAGACTAAAAATTAAAAACAAATGTTGAAGAACACAAACCACACTTAATATTCTATCCATGACAAAGTTTTGCATACAATGTTTTTGTTCTGAGATATTTATTCGTAACAAAAAACCCTATCAAAAATTTTTATTTGAAAATTCATTAAAAACGAAAAGGTTTTTTATTTTTCTATCTCTCTCACAAAGTGGATAGTCAAATTTTGCGCATTTGTATTTCGTATAGTTTTCCAATCATAAATTTCGCGATATTGAGATGGATACATTTTGTCTTGCTAGACAAGAGATTCATTGCTTGTTCCTAACATTTTTAAAAACAACTTAGGTAGGAAGTATTTAAAAAAATATTCCTATAATTTGTTTTTCATTGCAAAAATATTTTGTAAAATAAATATTACGGAAATATCTCTATGATGGCTTCCTTTCGTGAACAAGTTTGAAAGTTCTTTTGTCATCTCCTACTTCATTCATTAAGTCATCTATTATTACGAAAGCATTAGTAATATCTTCTACATCGAAAGCATGCCTTCATGAAATTCGCCATGTCAGACATCTTATCAAACAATTTTGATAAATTCCATAACGCCAAATAATTTTGGGAGGAAAAGAATTAACTTAATTTTTATTTCTAAGATTCGTCTAACAAAGAAAGTTTTACCAGAATTACAAGGTCCGCATATATTATCATAGGAAAGGGATGTTTCATGTAAGGAAACTACTTTGCAAACGAAAACATATGCAGAACTTTTTACTTTATATAAGCATAGTATTTTTAAGTTATCTCAGAATTATAAAAAAATACATGCAAAATCAATGAAAAATATATTTTAGTTATGCACAAAGTATCAAATTTGAAATGTAATAAACAATAATTCAACACGTATATCATAATTTTCAGAAATAGACTTTATCAGAATTATATACAAATATTTATATGTACAGAAAAGTTTGACCCTTTATCCTAATTAAAAATTTGCTTCCCAATGACGTACTTAAAAACAAATCAGAATTCTACCCATTTAGTTAAAACTATATAAGAATATAAATTGTTATCTCTAAAAACATGCATTTCTAGTACCCATTTACAGAGCCCCGAAACCATTATCAGAGCGGAGGGGGTACCATCCTCCCGGTTCAGACCCGGGGAATTTCCACCACTTCGTTTGCCTAATTTTCAATCCTCTGTTTCAGAAATCACAAGCACAAAGCATCAAATTTGAAATATAACAAATAATCATTCAACACGTATATCATGATTTTCAGAAATAGATTTATACGGAATTATATAAAAATAATCATATGTACAGAAAAAATTTGACTCTTTATCCCAGTTAAAATTTGCTTCCAATGACGTAATTAAAAAAATCATAATCATTTAATTAAAACTATATCAGAATATAAACTCGTTATCGCTAAAAGCGTGCATTTTTATCAGTACAGATCCCCGAAACCCTTATCAATCACAAACCATCTTCCCGGTTCAGATCCGGGACTTCCACCCTCTTTTTGTTTGCATGCGCCTCAACCTCCTGGCGCCAACGGCTCCACTGTTTCAGAACCGGTATATTTTAACTACTGCTTCGCCTGCAAAATTAAATTCATGAGATTATAAACATAAGTTTTCTTCAAGTCTGTATGCCTTCATAGGATATTGGTTAGCGTAACTGAAAACTATTGACCTGTGGAGACATTTTGATCTGAGGCCGTGAGTTTGAATCTGGATTTTTTTTTTATTTGTGAGCGTTATTTACTTCCATCATTTTAAAAATCTATAATTAGTGTATATTTTAATCAATAGGTGGCGCATGAGCATGTTTAACATTCCCATACTTTCCATTTTTTGTGCACATTTTTTAAAACAACTCAACTTAGCTGTAGAAAAAAAAAAACAATTCAACTCGCCCTCAGCTCGAAAATCAAAACCAATGCAGGAGAAAAACAACTCAACTCGTCAATACGAACGAAACAACTCAACTCAACAGGAGAAAACAACTCAACTCAGCAGCAGGAACGAAACAACTCAACTCGTCAGTAGGAACGAAACAACTCAACTCGTCAGTAGGAACGAAACAGCTCAACTCTGCACCGACGTCGACCGCCTACGACCGCCTACAACGCCTACAACCGCCTACAACGCCTACAACCGCTCACAACGCCTGCAACTCTGCCTCAACCGCCTGCAACCGCCTACAACCGCCTACAACCGCCTACAACCGCCTGCAACCGCCTACAACCGCCTACAACCGCCTGCAACCGCCTGCAACCGCCTACGAACCGCCTACAACCGCCTGCAAATCGCCTACAACCGCCTGCAACCGCCTGCACCGCCTGCACCGCCTTTACAGCAGAATCGGCTTTTTCTACCTACTACTGTTCTTGAATTAAATATAGAAATAAACGTACGGTAGATCTTGAAATTTTCTCTTGATAATACTCAAAACTTGTTTAAATAATAATTTGAGACAATTTTCTAAAGAAGAACAAAAAAAAAAAAATTGTCAAAGGAAATAACCCTTTGCATGAAATAAAGATAGTTTAAATTATGTTTCAAAAGTGGAAGTAAAAAATTTCCACTATATATGACATCCTTTCTTTTCAAATGGCAACTTCTTCATAATTTTATTTCAAAAGAAGTTTCGTGCAGTTGTCTTTCTCATTGTATTATTAATTTGCAATTTTGTGTTCTGAAAAGAAAGGATAAAAAAATGCAATTTATCGCATTTATTATTAATCGTGCATCACTTGGCTAGTAAAAATATAATTCGTGGAATAAATATCTGTTGAATAAAGTGAAAGTTTTTCAGAATTTTATGGTATCCAGTATCGAATAGACTTTTCCTTAAATAAACTGCGACATTACTTGTTTTATTATTTACAACTTTAAAAATAATATATATATATTCTGATATTATATTTCAATAGTAATCCCTATCAAGTTTATGATGTGAAAGAAGTGAAACTATCGATCATCTGTCTAATCAGAGTGTAAAGTACCATTTACAAAAATTTGATAACTCTTTTTGTGATGCCAAAATTGAATACCGTCCCTTTTGTTCAATTTAAAGAAAAAAAATTTTTTTAAAAATTATCAGAATATTTACACGCATAAAGGGGAAAATGAGATATACACTGTGCTGACAATTGCTAAGGACGGATAACACTATCATCCATAGCAACCACAAAATGAAAGGAAGCAAAAATGGAAAATTAGAATAAGTGCGGGATATTAGTAAGAAGAAGTATGAGTAAGCAAAATTTTTCCCCACGTCTGTTCATCACGTGATAGCGTTCATAAGAGCTTTAAAGGTTTTGATTCGTGTGGACAGTTGTTGTTTCAAGTCTAAATTTTTACAGGAAAGATTTAATAGACGAACTTAAAATTTTTGGCATGTCTTCCCGACATCACATAGATGATTTTATGAGGCCGAATTATTGGAAAGATCGAAGAAGGGCGAAAAATAACAGATGCCGCCAGGAATTCGACATCGCTCACAGCGTTGTTTCACGGCTGTGGAAGTCATTTAAAACTACTGAATGTGTAGTAGACGGCACGGGAGGTCGTGTTAGAAGTACGACGCCTGCAGAAGACAGATATATCGTCCTATCAGCAAAAAGGAACAGGCGCACCACAGGCAGCTCAGCAGGTGGCAAATCAGTTTCTTGCTGCCTCAGGAAAGCAGATCTCCCGAAAAAACTGTTGCCAGACGTTTGAGGGGAGGGGAGGGACCATACGCACGCAGACCTGTTGTGTGTCCCATTGACCAGACAGCACCGTACTGTCCGTTTGCAATGGTGTCGTGAGCATCACAATTGGACTGAACAGGACTGGGCATGCGTACTATTCTCAGATGAGAGTAGGTTCAGTCTGTCATCGGATTGCAGACGCCAACTGATCTGGCGCGAGAGTGGTACTGCTTATCGTCCAGAAAATATCCAGGAAAAAAGGACCGGATATCCGACATGCAGTATCATGGTGTGGGCCGGCATCATGATCAATGGCCGCACGCGCCTACATGTGGTTGCGAATGGGATTATGACGAGCCAACGATACATTGATGAAGTTCTACTTCCTCATGTTCGTCTTTTGCGTGGTGCTGTCGGTGATAAATTTGTTTTTAGGGACGACAACGCAACATATCATCGAACACTCGCTGTTCAGGATTGTCTAGACAGCGAGGGTATTCAACGTCTCGTATGGCCAGCGTTCTCCAGATCTAAACCCCATTGAAAATGTTTGGGATGCTTTGGGAGGCAAGTTGCTGGTCGAAACTATCCTCCGACAAACAAGAACACCCTCATCCGTGAACTCACAAAGGAATGGGATAAATTGCCTCAACAGCTGCTGGATAATGTTGTACAAAGTATGGTACGACGTGTGGAATGTTGCATCACACTCCACGGTGGACATATCCCGTACTGTTACCTTTCTTTTTAAGGTGCCTGCTGACTTTAGATGCATTGTTCCATTTCTCCGTACGCAGATCAAATGAACATTTTTTTTCTTTCAGATGTTTCACAGCTTTTGTACTTTCCAGAACAATAAATATTCTTTATTCTAACGTCTGAACAGTGTGGCAACTATATTTTATCCTACTAGGCCTCATGTCTCGCTTAATGTTATGCTATATAGCAATTTGTGATCCGTCCTTAGCAATTGTCCAGCAGTGTATTTTAATAAATATAATGAATAATAATATTACTATATAAATATTATTTTATTTTCATCTTTATTGTGTGTGTATTAAAACAAGTAATATGAAAAAAATTAAGTCAACTCATACTTAGATCAAAGAAAATTTTATTTTTAGCTACTTTTTAATAAATAGTTACAATTAATGTAAATATGTATATAATGACAGAATCACAACATTAAGTGGTAATTAATTTTTTATTAATTATCATTTAAGTATCGTATTGTCATCCAAAATAATAGTGAATATAAAATTTCAGCTCAATCGAACGCTTTAAAATGTATTTTATTAACGATTGAAAATCCACCAAAATAAATAAATATATATAGAGAGAGAGTGTGTGTGAGTTGGAATTGAAAGAGAGAGAGAGAGAGAGAGAAATAGCTTCAGTTCAAAATCAACACGAAGAGAACTAATAATTTACATAAATCAACTTCAATATAAATACAAAAATTAACGATGCTATACCATTTAGAGAACAAATTATCCTAGGTATTTAAAAACATTAAGTAAGTATTAATATACTATAGAATTCCTTTTTGTGCTTTAAAATTCTTATTCTTTTTAACTATGATTATTCGTTATTAATATGAATTTTAAATTATTTTAACTATAGTAAATACTTTTTAAAATTATTTAGGGATTCTTTTTATGACCCCTACCATCAGGGTAACAATATTTCTCTTTTATAAATCCAACCAGGATTTCTTTTTAACTTTTGCTTCTTGCTCCCTAATGACTTTTATTAATTATTATTCTTATTATTACTTGACAAGACACTATTGGGTATAATGGAAAGTTCTGTCATTTTTGAACACATGCACTTTTATGCATTGTCCATTCTTAGCAAGATATCGGATCCAACTGAAACCGGGTACCTACTATGGATGATTTAAACACTTTTTTTTTTTTTTTTTTTTGCAAAATAGTTAGTTTTTTTAAACTTATAAAATTGTCGGCATGAGTGAAGGAAAAGGGCACTTAAGACATTATATGTTGTTTGAGTTCCAAAAAGGGAATAGCACAATGGAGGCAAAAAGAAACATATGTGACGTGTTTGGAGAAGAAGCAGTAACAGCTCGGACATGCCAAAGATGGTTTATGAAATTTTGCTTGGGTGATTTTTCTTTAAGGGGATGGTGGACTTTGAAATTGGCGAAAATCATCCAAATTATGGAAAAATTTTTTATTGTGAATTATGATCTTCGTGTGTTCACTGAACAATATGCAAGAAACCGCATGTGTCTAAATAATTTTATTAAAAAGTTATAAGCATTTAAAAAAATTTAAATGGACATAAAAATGTAAACAAAAGCATGTGCTTAGGTTGTCAAAATTTTTTGAGTGTTTTTTTTAAATATTAGAATTAATATTTTTGTGTTTTAACAACTGCGCATTTTAACTGCAACCTTTAACTGCTTTATTGCTGTTTGTTTACTTCCACTTGTTTTCATAAGTCGAAAGTATTGCCTTTTTTAAAATTACACATCTTTGATTGCTGTCTGTTTCTTAGTAATATTTATCTTTACGGAATCAAATTTTTTGTATCTAAAAGCCACAAAAGCTTCAAAAAACATATACAATTGTTCTGTATTTGTTTACAATGGATGCTATTAGTCGGCGCTATCGAAAACCTAAAGGTAGGCCATCAAAAAGAAGGAGTTTGTGTGCATCCAAAGTACAAAAGAGATGGGAAAAAAATCACATGCAAAGTGATTCTGATTCTACTATGTGTGCTAAAAACTCTGATATTTTGCTTGCTGAAAATTCACTTATGGATACTGAAATCTCTATTAGTGATGAAGGTTCACATGCTGGTGAAAAGGAACAATATTTGAATGCAAGTCTTAGCAAACTTCAGATGTTTCCTTCAACATCAACTTTTTGTACTAGTGAGAAAAGTACATATGTTTTGATGAATAATGATATGTGGTCTGCTCTTTTATCTAACACAAAATGTGATGAATGTGATATGTGCTCATTGGATGTCGAATGTAATAGTGCTTATGGTTTTTCTACAAAAATAGAGCTAAATGTAAAAGCTGCAGAAAAATATTTAATTCTGTATTCTCCAGCCCTCGAGATGATGATAGCAATTGTTTCGATGCAAATAAAAAGCTCGTTGAAGCTTTTCTTAAGATTGGGAAAGGCCATGCAGCATTAGAACTTTTCTCTATGGCTATTGGTATTCATGCAATGGATAAGAAAAACTTTCTCAAATGTTTACACAAATTGTATGAAGAAAAGTGTAGCTTCAAAGAAGACATTCTTGAAATTTCCCGAAAAGTAGTCCGAAAACACCATGAAGATTTGCTCGGCACTGCTAATGGTGTTATAGACATCACCGTTTCATATGATGGAACATGGCAGAAACGGGGACATTCGTCACTGTATGGGATAGGAATCGTTATCGACATTTTGACTGGGCTTATTATTGATTACGAAATCCTTTCCAAATATTGCCCAGAATGCACTACCGCAAAAAGGGATTTGGGAGAAAATAGTGCTGAGTACTCCATATGGTACAAATCCCACCAAGAAGAATGCAGCGAAAATTATGTAGGATCTTCTAATGCCATGGAGGTTAAAGCTGCAGAAATTCTATGGAAAAGATCCATTAAAAATTGTGGTATGCGATATGTGAGCATCTTGTCAGATGGTGATGCCAAGACCTATCAACATTTATCATCATTAAATGTGTATGGTAACTGCATAAAAATTGCAAAAGAAGAATGCATTAACCACGTGGCAAAAAGGCTTGGCACAGACTCCGTAACAAAATTTTAGAGTGGCGGAATAAAGGTATCACTATTGGTGGGCGGAAAGAGGGCAACCTCAAAGAAAACACCATTGTGAAACTGACTAACTTTTATAGAAAAGCTATAAAAGACAATGCGCCAGATGTAAGAAAAATGAAAAGCGCAATTTTAGCTTCATTGTTTCATTGTTCATCTACAGATAAAACTCCAAAACATAGTAAATGCCGTACTGGCTCGACATCATGGTGCTTTTACCAGAGGGCATTGGCTAAAAATGAGAACCCTATGTCCCATTCACTGATGAAAACTAAGCTGTCGGAACAAGTTCTGGAAAAAATACTTCCAGTATATCAAAGTCTTGTAAACGATGAGCTTTTAGAAAGATGCAGTGCGGGAAAAACTCAGAATGCCAACGAAAGCATCCATAGTGTTATTTGGAAAAACTGCCCAAAAGAAACTTTTGTTTCTAAAAGGCGACTTGAAATGGGTGTTATATCTGCCATAGGTGGATATAATTTTGGCTGCTTCAATAGTTTAGCTATTGAACACAATGAGTTAAGTTCTGTATCTGTGGACATTTCGCATAAACGTGATAAACGACGTTTAGCGCAGAGTGAAAAAAAAGAATTCTAGTGATTGGAGAAAGAAAAGAATAATCAATAAATTGGCTAAATCATCCAAAATTACAAAGAACATTAAAAAGAAGGGGAAACATATGGTGCTGGTAAATTTTAAATGTTTTCTCAGTAAATTAATATTTATTTGCACTAACATTGAAAACATTTTACCGAAAAACTGTACCATGTGAAACCAATGCATTCTATTATAAATTTTTTTTTTTCTTTCAAATTATGCTTGCAAATAAATAATCTAGTATAAATATGTCTGTTATTAAATAAAATGGATGCTTAATAATATCAGAACAACAATTATGAAAGGTAAGTGGAAAACATTTTTAAAATGACTTTTTCTCAAAAATTTTTTTTTTTCAGATTTACGTGCTTTTAAAATGTTCCATGCGTCTCAATTTTTGAGCAAATTGCTTGAAATTTCTCGTGAAGAATACTGATAAGTACATAAATAAATCTGGGTATCCATTTAAAATTTAAATCCATTTAATCTGTTATTTTACAGAAAATAATGTGCAAATAAACAAAAAACTTTTTTAAAAAATTAACCGGTGCATGAAATTGCTAAATAATACCCACTTATGTGTAACGTGTACTAATAAACATTAATAATGTTAGACGAAGTCAAAAAATAAAAAATTGAAACGCATGGAATGTTTTGAAAAAATTTAAAAATTATTAATTTTTTAAATTTAAAAAAAACATTTTAATTGAAATTTTTTTTTAAAGATATAGTTGATCTAGTTGTATTCCAGTGTATATGCTCATAAATTTTCATTACTCTTACTTAATAATTAAAAAAAAAGTTTTTGAAAGTCCACTGTCCCCTTAAAAGGTGGCCCCAGGAAGACCATTTTATGTATTCTTGTCCTGTGTGGGGCTATGCAGCAAATGCTAATATTAAAATTCTCGAAGTTGCTCAAAACTCTCTGATTTGTAACATAGTTAAAGCTGATCGATATACCAAAAATTCGGATATTTACACACACACACACACACACACAGAGCTATTAAAGTCCTTCCTCTTAAAAATTATATGCAGAAACTAGCTATTAAATTTTTCGATAACCTACCTAATATTGACAATAGCAACATTCAAAATCTAAACCATTACTATCCAGAGCCAGGTACTAAAGAACCTAGGACAATTCTCCTGGATTCTTATACCCCCCCTAGCAATTAATTTAATCACTCGCCTTGTGGTGAGTGAACACATAGCTAAATATTTATTATTTTTTCTTTTAATTATTTTTATTTTTAAAATTGTTCAATGCTGCTTTCGCTTTGGAATCCCAAATATGCTAGCTATCTAGACCCCACCTCACTGCTATGTTCCAATGTATCAGGGTAGCCAATAGAGGGCCTACTCACCAAGTGTTCTCAGCCAATGACAACCAGGACTATCATCCAACTATAGGAGTTTTCCAGTCAACTTCGGATGCCTCCGAAACAGCTACCCTGACCATGCCTCCTTGTCACATCCTTCCAACCAATCAAGATAGTCCCAATCATAAAAGCCCACCAACATCAGGCCAAATTCAAATAATCAGATTTGAGATGGAGGAACGTTTCGCGTTCCATTTCCCAGTGACATCCAGCGTCCAGGAAGGTCATTACATGCCAGTGACAAAGTGCTACGCAGTACGACCAGGACAAATCTCACGTTAACTTCTACAGAAGTAGACCTCAAGCTTGGAGTTAATCAGATTAAAGCTTTGGGGATTACTTTAAAAAGACTTGGTTTCGTGTCCAAACTCTCTGTTTCGGTGCCGCACGCGCGAATTATCGAACAAAATTTAATGGACAGAATTTCGATATGTTCTACAAATCTTGCTCGTCACAAAAAGGAACCGTTTTCAGACTACTTGCTGACTGCAGATGAAAAGTGGATACTGTACCAACACGTGATTAGAAAAAAGTATATGTTTGCAAAAAGGAGACACCACCATTCACATTTAAAGTTGGCGAGCATCAGAAGAAGGTTATGTTGTGTGGTTGGTGAGACAGCAAGGGTATAATATGCTATGAGTTCCTGAAAGGAAATGAAACGGCCGTTTCTGTTCGCAACTTGATGTTTTAAATAAAAAAAAATTCAACATAAACATCCATCTTTGGCCAACAGAAAGGGTGTGATTCTTCATCACGACAACTCTAAACTACAATTGGCAAGAAACACGGGACAAAAAATTGCAGAGTTGGATTGGGAAACTTTACTTCAACCAGAATTTACTCTTCATATTGCACCATCTGACAATTCTTCTTGACGGAAATGAGTACATAAATTATAAGAGTGCCCAAACAGCAGTGGAAGAATACTTTGTTTCCAAAACAGAGGACTTCTTTTCCAAGGGGTTAGATAAGTTACCAGAATGCAGGCAAATTGTTGTAACTAACAAAGTACATTGTATTTTAGATTAAGTTTTATAAAAAAAAAATTTAAGTATTTTTTTTTTCAGAATAAAACAGCGGAACTTTCCCTTGCACCGAATAGATACTTAGGTATTAACATTTTAAACATTTTCGCCAAGTCAAACATCCATGTTAAATGAATTGATACCCAGCCAACACAAAAGCACATAAAATATTAATAAATGAAACGATTCTTCAAGTATTCGGATGGATAACCTTGATTATAAGTTATCTTTTTCTTCTCTGTTTTTTCCCCTTCGAAAATTTTTTTTAATTTGTGACTTAGAAAGAGAATGTAGTGGAGCGTTCCAAAGTTATGGGATCATTCTATGGAAGAGTGTGTTATAGTGGTCGCAATATGTCTATTTAAAAACAAACAACCGTCAACTCAATGATGTAACTTATTAAATTATTCGTCCACTTAAATTTTTTTTTCTAAAATATTAGAATTTAAGTAATGACATTAATTTAAATGATTTTATTTACGTAAGTAAACTTTAGCTTAAATTCTTCAAAATTTAATTCAATTTATTAAATGATGAGCTAATACGAAAGTGCGTGGTCTTCTCTTTATGAATAGGGACTATGAAATGAACGATGAACTACACCGATGAACGGGCCGCCCCTTTCATCGGTGTTTAGGAGTCTATAGTCAGAACAATTGTAATATATTATTCCTTTACTAAATTTGAACAACCCAGGGTAGGAAATGCACACTTCTGTAAAGTATAGTAGCAACTACCGGGTAGAAAGGATACTTAATAATTTATAATGATTCAATTAACTTACACTTAGAACTCTTTCAATACTTATGGTCTGAATTACCGTAATTCCTTTCTCAGCTATTCGACCTTTGGTCTTTATTATTCAATTATAACTTATTGACTATATCGTCAATCTTAAAATATTAAACAATTAATCGTCGAGTCACTCTCGACTAGCTTTCAACTATTTTCACTAATCACTACATACAAACTTCTATCATATAACTCTCTCTCGCTCTCTCTCTCGTATCTAAAAGTTAATGCTTAAATATAAGCCTTAATTTAAATAAACCGTGTCTTTTTCGGGAGAAAGTTTTCAAACCAACATTTAAAAGAAATCAATTTCCCCAAGAGGATTAGTGAGAGGTTCACGAATAGATCCGTTACAACTATTTGAAGCTAATTTCAAAAAGAATTAAAAAAATTTTTAATGAAATGCTGTGAAAGTGTGGAGAATGAAATACTAGTTAAATGCCTTGCGCATTCCTGCTATAAAACGATAAATCATTGTGCTAATGCGGTTTCTTTCATAAATCTGGTTTGGAGTTGACCATAAAAGAAGAGCACAAACCCTATGTTTCCCCTTTCTTCAATAACATTCCCCTGTTCTATGAATACGAAAACAGTTTGTTTATGGCAATTCCGTAAATTACATTCTATTATAATAAACAAATCTGTCACAAATAATTCCAGCCGTTTGGTGTCGTCAACAAACAAATTCCTTCGAGTGGATTTACGTTCCCCTTTGAATCGAAAGAACTAATTCATTAGAATGTTCCCAGCAGCACGTTTTTCGTCACAGCCAGACGCAAATGTCACACGCTTCCACAGTTTCTTTCGCTGTTCGAAGTTTATTTAGCGAACGCGCGTGACAGGTGCGATGGACGACCCACCCGAGGGACAGAGGAGAGCTGGACTCGAGCCAAAAGGCCTCTAACCCGGATTTTTCCCTTTCTTTTTTGTTTCCACTATTTAGATAAGACCGCGAATTGCTACACCCCTCTGCAACGCTTCCAAATGAAGATTAATGGAAGTGAAAACAGTTCTGTTTGCAGAGAGAAGAAAAAATCTTAATGGGTTAGTTGGATGGAAAATAGTCCTCTGTCCACGAAGAGCTATTGGTTGATTTATGTTTTGCAAATTTCGGTTTGATTTATTCTTGCGTGGGAATTAAGAGTTCAAAGCTTTGTTTTCGAAATTGACAACAGCGTAAAAGGAAATTCGATGGGCATTCTGTTTTATTTAAAAGCTTTTTAACGTTATTTCCGGGGGCGGGATTGGCTCGAATTTTTTATAAGAAAAAAATCTACTTTATATATGTAGTTTTTATATACTGGTCAGTAGCGCACACAGGAATTTTTCAAGGGGGGAGGGATCCGGGATCGAAAGTTCACCATTCTTGTATCATGCTCCTTTTGATTTTGTCGATTTTCGGGAACAAAACACAGTAAAAAACTAATTAATGAGTAAATAATTAGCATTAATTAATAAAACTAATCATTAATGACAAATACTTAATTAAATTTTACGTACTATATACTTAGAATTATAATCAATCGGAAAAAAATCAAGAGCTTTGGGGGAGGGGGGTCCGGACCCCCTTGTGTGCGCCACTGTATACAATAATACACATATATTGTACACATATTTCATAAAGCTCTATGACTACATATTATTCATAAGAGCTATTGATATCTAAGTCCTAGCATTAAGTTTTCAATTCTATTTAAAAACATTCTTATAATCTGTTGATTTGAAAAGGACAAGACTTTTTCTATGACAAATAATTTCGCTCTTTACTCCTCCTTCCCCTCTAGAAGTTGATTTTCGTCAAATAGGTACTTAGAGGATCATTACGCAACAAAAGAAACATAGCTGCTAAATTTGATAGCTGCCAAAAGTTTCAAGTATAGTTTAAAAAATGAGAATTTTTTAAACTTATTACCCCTTGGACATTGATTTCCGCAAAACCCATTCTTGGCGAACCTCAACAAAAATTGACGTGATTGCCAGATTTCAAGTCTGCAGATCTAGTAGCTCAAAAACTAGAATTTTTTTTTAAAATCTAGAATGCCCCCTAACCCCCTCAACTTTCTTGGGAGTCGATTTCCGCAAAACCTGCTCTTAGAGAATATGTATTCAACAGGGGGAAAAAACATGTTTACCAAATTTCAAGTCTGTTGATTTAATATTTGAAAAATGGGAATTCTTATCTCTAACCTCCTCCAGCCCCCTTGGGATTTGATTTTCTATAGAATCCGTTTTTGGCGGATCTTCACTAAAAAAAGAAACATACGTACCAAATTTCAAGTCTGTAGGGGACTAATAGTTCCGAATGTCCCGAGATGAGTGAGTCGCATTTCTCCTATATACGTATGTGTGTGTAAGTGTTATATATGAGTAAATATATATTATTTGCATATGAAATAAATAATAATTTGAAAAGTGTTTTTTTTATATTGTTTAGAACAGTAGTCTTCAAACTTTTTCAACTCACGGCACCCCTAGAACTAGAAGGTGTTTTCGTGCAATCTTAAGAACTAGAGCATAGGTTCCCAAACTTTCTTGTTTCATAGACCCCTTGCCATGCTTTTCGGATTCGGGTAGACCCCTGCTTAGCTAATATTGGATTTTTCAAATTTATCAACTTTAATATCTTTTTGACACAGCACACACACATGTGTACTACTACTTATTTTGAAAGAAATTTCTAACTGTAGGGAAGCACAGCGCTAATAACTTAAGGAGCACATGTTAATGAATTAAGTTAAAATTAAATTAATACATAAAATAACTGAATAACAAACAAATGCTTTTAATGAAAGGGATTAATCTGGTGTTTCAATAACAAGTTTTCAACTTTTAATATCACCTAGTCGGGTTTAAACCTAAACCTCCTAAGTAAGTGTACAGTCCCCCCCCTTCTTTCTTTTTTTTTTTTTTTTTGTTTTGTTTTTAAGGTAGACAAACTCACTGAAACTCCCTCTCACTAGGGAAAAAAAAAAAAAATTAAAAACTTTTTCACGATATTCCATAATTCGCGACAAATAACAGGTATATCTTTTTAAAGCCAATGTTGATGACAAACGTTTCTAAATTTTATTTTAAGATCTTCGTTAGGGCCTATTCTGATCAGTTCCTAATGTATTATGGCATTTTTTAATGCTACTATATGAATTCATTGTCTATTATCATTGTCGGATACCTTAATAATATTAATCTGTGATTCACACAAGTGTCACCTACCCATGTATTATGTTTAGTAATTGGGATATGTGCTTGCTCAGATTTTCAGCATCGAATCTGTTGATATGTTGTAGGCGTTTTTTCCACAAATATAAAAAAGTGCATTTTCCATTAGAAAACTATTTAGTTTTGCAAGACATTGTACTAACGAGTATAAAAATCTTGTGGATCTCAGGATAGTAAACAATAAAATGTTCACAATCTAATAAGTAATATATAGATACACAAATATAAAACATTTTAATATTCTCTTTTATTATAATATAATAAAAGTTTAAAGAGAATTGCAAAATAAAGTTATGTATGAACAAAATTTTTAGCTTTTTAATGACAGGGATGAACTTTAAATTATTGTGGGTATACAAACTTTTTAGAGAAGGGGAATTCATTTTGCATGTACATTTATAAGTTTCTTTTCGATTTTTTTTTCTGTGACTCGTGGAACCTCTGAATATGGCTCGTGGAACACCGTTCGAAGACCACTGGTTTAGAATATGATTATCCAATGAAATCCTTTAAATCACACATTTGTAATAAGTCCAGCATTATTTTGATACAATTCGCATTTTTAATAATCATCATTTATTTTACTTAACCATAGACCAGTTAACTTGTTTTGATTTTTATCTGATTTTAGCTTATTAAGTAAAATTTTTACACATTCTCTTTTTTTTCAAAAAAATTATTTGAAATTTATATATTATCTTCATATTTTTCTACTTTTAAAATCTTGTTTATTGCAAGAACAAATATATTGAGGAACAATTACTTCTGTAAATGCAATTTTATGATTTCCTTTGTGGTTCTTTACAGTGTAGTGTCATGATCCCCCCCTCCTTCCAAGTTGACTTAATTCCTGAGTAGCGAGAGGAATTCCACAGCTTTGGTAAAATATTATTTTATTTACAAACTTGAGTAGAAATTGACACCATTATTATATGATATCTAATCAGTACGATATTTTACACCTTTGGCTATCAGCCCCTAGTACCAGCACCCACTGGTCTCATGTCTACACGGACGGATCGAAGACTGCAGGACATGTTGGATGTGGTGTTGTTTTTAACAATACCATTCTTAGTCTTAATTTACACAATTCCATGTCTGTCTTTAGTGCTGAATTGACTGTAATCCTTGTCGCACTTCAACATATAGTAATTTCCAACCACCGTCATTTTTGTGTGTACACTGACAGCATCAGTGCTCTAGAGTCCTTACACCCCACTGTGATCGAAATACTTATTCTTCTGCGAAAATTAGAAAGAAGGGGTTTTGATATAATTTTTTCCTGGGTACCTGGACACGTGGGTATACTTGGTAATGAACAGGCTGATACCGCTGCACGATCCATGTCTGATCACATGCAGTGGCCTGTCTGTTACCGAGATTTAAAGACTTCTACACAGAACTATATCCATGGTGTATGGCAAGAGACTTGGGATCAACAGATCCTCAACAAATTACATAACATTCATCCTTCCACTTCTCATTGGGCAGCACTACCAGTGCGAAGACATGATGTCCACTTGACTCGACTTCGCGTTGGTCATACTCGTTTCACGCACAGGCACCTTCTGTTGGGTGAAAATGCCTTAGAATGTCCTTGCTGTAAAGTCCCATATTCTATTTATCACATTTTAATAAATTGTCCCGTTTTTAACCATCATCGCATCACCTTCTCTCATACATCTGTTTTAACCTTATCTGACTTGGTGGGGGAATCTCCCCACCAAAATCTATTTGCCTTCATTTTAAAAAAAAAATTGGATTTTTACCTTTGATTTAAATAGTGTGTTTTTTTTTTCGATTTTTACTATATTATATGTATGTATGCGTGCATGCATGCATATATATGTGTACATATACTTTTAAACATATATATTTTTAAAATTATACATATATATATATATATATATATATATATATATATATATATATATATATGGGAGACAACAAGGGGTCCAAGACATTTGTCTTTCTTCAGATTTATTTAAACTTAACAAAAATTAAAAAAAAAAAAAAAAAAAAAAAAAAAAGAAAGGTAGCTATTCTACAATATATATTTCCATGATGTGACGACGGGAACGCCTGCTCGCGCACCTCAGTCTTTCTCCGGTTTTTTCTCAATGGTCAAAGTTTTTGTTTCACATTGGATTAGCTGCGCCTGCGGACGAAGACTGCGTGCTTTTCGTTGAGAGATTCAATTGGATGACGACTCCCAACCGATTCCACAACGGCCAGCCTGACCGTACGCTGTCCGCAGCGGTACTTATTCCTTTTTTTTTCATGGAGACCAGAGGAGAATCTGAAACATACAAAAAAGACGGAACAGACAAGGACTATACAACAAATACACAAAGATATCATAATTTTGCTGAACTAGACAGTTTCTCCCCACATCTTCATGTGGTCTGCTGATGTGGATGTAGTATTGGCTCAATATCATTCAATGATATTGGAGGTTCTGGAAGAACAGAGAGAACAATTTCCCCATCATATGAAGGCACCTCTTCGACATCCGGAAGGTTCAACAGGGAAACATTGTGTATCACAGGCATGGCATGATTCTGAGATGACGTTAGTACGGTAGGAGAAAACCAGAGTTGGTAACCACAACGGTGTTGTAGGTTTCTAAAACAGAGGACGACGTGTACGTTACCGACGGAGAGTTAAGCTCTTCTTTGGTTGAGCGCATCGATATTTTCCTCTCTAGAGTTCTGGACGTCTGTTCAAAACGATCGCTCTTTTTCTTCCGTTTCCACTTCCAGGGCTTGAAGAGCCTCCGGAGCATCGCGAACCGACTATGTTTACCCTCCATAGGTGAAGAGGTGGACGACCGGGAGTTGGAGCCCACGGAACTCGTTTTCATGGCACCATTGACTTTATTACACAATACTATAGGTGAACAATAATCAGAACATTTTTTCTTATAATACTCATTTTTAACTTAGTACTCTTAATTTTATATTAGGTTTATAATTTCTTAATTAGAGAACTCAAATCATTTCTAATATTAAAGTTTTTAACATGTGACAAATCATAACTAAAGTTTCTATCACATTTGCAAAAAGATAAAATAGAAAAAGCACCTAAAGAGGATTCACTTTCATTCAATAAATCATCGCTATTTGCGTGGCTTATTTTCTTTATTTCAGTATATACACTGGGATGTATAATAAATTCTTCGGTCAAGGTCGGTGATATTGCCGTTCGAACACTTAAACTGAGAGAGTGCTGAGTAAGAGAAATATTTATTGGTGTAATTTCTACCATACGCGTCTCGTTAAAGCATGAGCTTAATGTAATCCTCTCTTCGGAAGGTTTGTTCACTCTAATTAGTGAGGAATTTAGAACTGGGATACAACCCGAATCAATCAAGGCTGTTACGGGCTGATTTTCTACAAAAATGCTTACATATTGAAGATTTGCGAACTCATCGCTATTTTGTTTTTTTTTTTCGCTCTTGACTTTCAAACTATTCGCGTTTTTTCTATTATGGATGTGAGATTCTTTAGGCTTAAAAACGCTTCTCACAATCTCTTGCGTAATGAGATGAATCACCGCATATGTAGCAATTTTTATTTTGTCTTTCAAGATTTTGGGATAGTTATCTCTAATCTTTGGTTTATAGTTTCGTGGTCTATTTTTAAAGGGGTCTTCGGTATATCCACAAGCAATAAGAGTTTCCTTACGTGTTCCGCTTCTAGATGAAATATAAATATCGCACTCTTTAGCTAAATCAATGGGCCTAAACCAATCTTCCGCTTCTCGAATGCCAATATAAGATGCGGTTTCCTTATTTAAAGTTTCAAATAATTTATCAGAAATTAAAAGATCACACAGAGATATTCAAAGGAATTAACTTTTCTTAACGAACAATAATATTGGAAGTTTGCCGTCAATCTTGCAGCAAATTGGATGTATGTCTCGCCTGATGATTTTACAGCATTTTTAAATGAGTTTAAACACTCGCGAGGGGTTACTTAGAATTCTCTGAGTACTATAGATTTTAGTTTTTCATAGTCATTTAATTCCTCCTTTTTAATATACAATAAGACATTATGAGCTCTTTCCCCCAGAAAATTTATTAAAATTTCAGATTTATATTCGTCATTTATTTTCTTGGACAAAAAATGCGCGTTCTAATGATTGGAAGAACAGATTAAAATTTTCAGATCTGGTGGGAACAGGAAGAGCTAAAGTTTTAATGCTTTTGATCATATTTTCTATGTTTGTTTCGAACTGTTTCTCTTCGACTTTAGCTGCAGGATTTAAACTTGTGATGGTCCCTGGGGACCTCACTTTGAGAACTAGAATAATTATGAGACATAAAAGAACCAGTAGCCATTTTTATAAATAACTTTCTTTATTTGGATATCTTTCCCAAATAAAATCAAAGACTTATTAACAAATTCGACTACTAATACTATGAGGTTTTAAAGATAATATCCTTTAAATTAGCTTAATTAATTAATAATTCAATTAATTAATTTATTAAATAATGATCACGGAGAAATTACCACGATAAGAGATCCCAGAATTATATTTAATAATGTTCTTATTGAACATTTAACTTTAATCCGACTCTTAAAGCTTAAGTGAGACTTTAACTTCAAAAAGATATTTACCACTCGGAATCTTAATTCTTCATGAGATTAATTTATCTTCAACAACAATATTTCAATTCAAAATCACTATAACTCTATGTTTCAATGTCTATCTCCTACTGCTCTAACTTTACTATTTCGTTTGACTTAAATACTGAATCTAATCTGCATAATAAGGAATCCTGTTCGCTTTTTGGAGTTGATTGGAAATAGGTAGGGAATTAAATTTCCCTAAAAGGTCAGTTCAGAAGGTTAGTGATAAAGTTCCGTATAGATTCGTCACAATCCTCCAAAAAGAAAACGGGATTTATTCGAAGGACTTAAATGTCCTGAAAATAAATTACGTAAATCCTATCTTTGTCTTACAGTACCGACGATATTAATTTCTAACTGTATATTACTGAAACATCTTCCGTAATGAAAAATGACAAAATTAAGAATTAGAATTAATTGCCAAACCCCCCATAATATTTTACAAGTTTAAATTAATCCCTGCACTCTATCCATTCGGCGAAGGGGCGTGGGAAAAACCACCCTAGTGGTGGCAAAAAAACCAGCCCCATAGAGTATGACTTATACATTATACAAAAAAATACAATACAATCTTCTGTGGCACTGGAACATCGAAGACTTCAGGGATCAGCTACCCTGAAAGATTGATATCCATTTGATAAGTAGGTAAAAGCAGACATGAAGTTATACATTTGTTACATGAATGTCATACAATAAATATCTGGTTCCTTTGCCTTCTCATTCGAAAAACTTGATGTGCTAGTTAGTGTTAATGGTTAATCCTATCTAACTTCGCCGCGCCAAGGCACCAGATGTGAAACAAAACATACATAGAAACACACATAGCATATAATAATAATCATTTTGTAATAAACAAATAACACAAACAACCAAATGAATTGTCGCATCTTAGCGAAGTCATACATCGAAGTAAACAAATGCAAAATTTACAGATGTTTTCTCCAAAATACAAAAAGTAACACAAAAAGTCGTTTTTTTGTTATAGAAAAAAACACACACAATGCAGTGTCCACTTTTGTCAGTCTTCTTAATTTTAGAGTCCGCCCGTGACTTGCTTTAATTGCAAAATTCTTCATTTGTTCGTACCGCGAAGATAAAGAAACAATACAACCTGATTTTGACTGTTAAATCCTATGCACTGGATCTCCATTCAACGCTTCCATACTGAGGCTTCTTCTGCGGAATGTGCTGCCAGGTATGCCGTTGATTTCGATGTTGCTGAGGTCCTCATGGATTCTGTCTTTTTCTTGCATACGGCCCAGGTGATAGTATGGGCAAAGGTCTCCTTTGTATTGGTTTGATTCGACCGGACTGGTTTCTCCGCTTGTTCGTTGCGTCTTCTCGTTGTCGCTCTGGTTTGACGGGTCTGGTTATCACGTCCACTAACTTCCATTCGGGATCCACTTGTAGTCGTAGCGCAGTCCTCCGATCAGGCAACTTTGATGGACCTGTAATGGACTCTACTCCTGGTGAAGAGGTATTATGTTTTTGAAATTATAATTCCTGGACGAGATCGGAGGAAGGGATCGACCTCTTGACTCCCTGCCCTTGCTCAGGAGCGCGTCTTTTCCGGTCCTGATGATCAGATCCTTGCCGTGATCTTTTCCTACATATCTTGGATCGTTTTAAAAAGCTTGGTCCTTCGACGCAGTACTATTAATTTTACGTTTATTTCGGGATCTCCGTGTGGTGTTACCCTGCCGTGATCTACACCCCTCACTTTCCCTGACTAGAGGTTTTCCTATGCTCTTTTAAACTGTCCTTGATGTGATCTATTCGACCCATGACTAAGTTCTTGTTCGTCATATAGAGTTTCTACCGGACTATCCGAACTAATCGTGTCTGACTGACGAGGCCGATACACTCGAGCCTGATCAATATTAACCGTTATATTTCTTCCGTTTTTCCAAATAACTAAATTATTTCCTTTTATTTCCAAAACTTTATAGGGACCTTCAAACTTAGGCATAAATTTGCCACCTGATTCTTACCCGCAGCACTTAAGAAATGTGTTTGAAGTAAACCAAATCGTTCATTTTGATGAAACATCCCTCCTTCTGAGATTGTAATGTTTTTCCCAAGACTTATGCTGTTTTTGCATATTTTGTCTTGCCTCATCGAATAATCTTTCGATGTTCCTACCAACATATTTCGCATCCTCCGTAACATTTATGAGCTTGCTAAACGGGAGTTATGATTTTCCTTCCCAAAAACAACTCAGCCGGAGTTTTATTTGTCGTCTCATTTACTGCTGTGCGCAATGCGAAAGCGAACTCGTGTAGAAATTGGTCCCAGTTTTTCCTGATTTTCTTCAACAAAAGAAGCTATCATTTGAACTAAATTTCTATTCACTCTCTCCGTGAGATTAGACTGGGTCGGTACGTTACCGTTTTCATATGTTTGATGTCCAACCTGTGACTGAGATGTTCAAACACGTCAGAAATAAATTGGGGGCCGTTATCACTTATCAAAGAAATCGGAGCTCCGTAACGCGCTATATAGTTATTAAAAAAAAGCATTAGCTATTGCCTGGCCTGAAGCTTTTACGAAAGAGGAATCAGCTCTACACCACTTATTGAAGTGGTCAGTTATAACTACATGAATTTATATCTCTCGGGTCGGGATGCGGGGTAGGGGGTCACTAAGTCTAGCGTTACAATTTCTCATTTGGATATTTCGAAACTATAGGCATTAAACGACCAGCTGGTAGCGCGTTTTTATAATTAAACTTTTTGACACCGGTCACAGGTTGAAACATATTCAAATATATATTTTCTCATAAATGGAAAATAAAGCATCGTGTCAATAGAAGTTTAAGATATGTCTTCCCCTCTTTCCGGGATGTCCTCCTGCCAATGGCAGAGATCATGAAATTCTTTCATTATATCTTTTTCGAAGAGAACTAATAATATAAACTCTTAGTTCTCCCAGATTAGAAAAAATACTTCGCAAAAGAGGAGACTATTTATTAACTTGAAGTCCTGGGACTCTCACCTCGCACAATCGCATTAACAGAACTGTCATCAGGTTTTCTAAGTATCGATAAAATATAGTCCAATTCAGGATCTTCTGTTCCTTAATGAATTGTTGCACGGGTTGCCGGGAGGGTTCAAGAGTTGCGCACGAAATTTGCGACCCCTCGACACTGTCTACGGATTTCTTGATAAAAGATTCATGAGCCACGTTTTGAAATACCATTGCGTGTCCCATTCCTATGTTAAACTCTGACAATTTCAATGCCCATCCGATCATCTATTTGATGGCCTCTTACCAGCATTTGGTTGCTCTCGTTAATGCAGCTGATCTTCGTAATCACTTTCACAGGTAGGTCAAAATAAGTTTTAAACTATTTGGAGTCCAAATTACCGCCAAACATTCTCTTCGGTAACCGTATAATTACGTTTCTGCTTTATTAAGGTCGGCTGAGACGCGTTCAATAGGTTTTGATTTTGCTGACAGCACAGCACCAATTCCGACCCACTAGCATCAGTGAATAGATCTGAACTGTTCAGAAAAATTTGTGACTGCAAAATCGGTGCCTCCGTTAGGTGCGTTTGATCTGATCAAAAGAATCCTGTGCTTCTCCGACCAGTTAAACTTCGCCCCCTTTTCTTTAATTGGGTACAATGGTTCGCTATATATCTGCGTATCGCGGAATAAATCTTTGGTACCAACCCGTCATCCTCCTAAAAATTTTGACACCTTCTCTATTTATTTTTGGGAGGTTTCACTTTCGTAATTGCCTGAATTTCTTATTGTCAGTTTCGATTCCTTCTTTACTAATAATCAGGCCCAAATATTTGAGTTTGTCTTCCACGTAGTGACGTGACATTTTTCCTTTATTTAACGTTAGCCCTGCGTCTCGTAATAAGGTAAAAACCCGAGCAAATGATCGACATGGTCTTTGAACGATGGAGATGTTATAATAACATCGTCCATGGCAAAAGCGGACACGAAAACGCCCAATAACAGGTTGGAGGATTATATCGATAGCCCTTTTGGAAAATAGGCGGCGCCGCCCCAGAAGACGACCAAAAGGCATGCGTAAGGAATGCAAAAGTGCCATTGCGGTGATAAACGCTGTTTTTCTATGTCCTTGAGTTCAACTGCCAACTGAAATAGCTACTTCTGAGATTCAGCAGTGGACATAACGTTTGTGTGAGGGATATTGGTGAGTAAGTCATCAATAATCGGCAATGATATCGAGATATTTGGTAATTGCATTTAGTTTCCGATAATCGATCGCGAAACGATATGCCTCGGGAGAATCTGGAGGAAGGTCATTGTTCTTTCGAGTTAATACGACTGAGATTTTGCATAGGCGAATTAATACGCGATTCAAATTGTACCATCCTCCGTAACATCTTTATCTATGTGATAATCAATAATGCCTTGCTTGGCCCAGTCGTTACTTGTATGGTCTCGGACACTAATGCTTCGGTCCCTTATCGCCAGTGCATTTATCTCATCGATATACAACGCGCGTTGAAGTACCCAGGTTTGGAAAATCAGGAAAATCAACCCTTTAAAATTATTAAATAAAGGTTTTTAATTACATGCCCTCTGTTGCCTTCTGCCATCATCGTTTCGATCTCCTGTGAGAACGCAAACAATCGAACGAGGTTTCTCCCCAGAAGGCGTTTGTTTGATCAGATGATCGGGAATGATTAAGGATTTCTGATCAAAATCTAATGATCATCGCGACGCCTTCATAAAAAATCAATCCCCAAAATGCACTGATACCGCATGTTGTGTTATCAAGTATATGGAATTCCCAGGGTTTCACTGAAATTCCCTGATTCTAATTTGTAATTCGACTCTACCCAAATGACTGCACGGGGCTCCTTGTGCTGTCACGACTCTGTCTTTCGTCTTTTGACGAGGTCGGTATGAAAAATAATTGCGGTATACCTCCTCGAAATAAAAGATTTCTCTGCTCCGTGTCCCATAGTGGTGCTGTAATAAAGGTTTCTCTTACTTAATATAGAATGAGGGACATGCGGTAGAAATTCTCGACTGCGGTCATTCTTGCACAGAGGGATACTCTGATAGGCCGATGATCCCAAACTGGAGGATTTTCCGTACCCCGCGATCAATGGATTACCCTTCATATCTACAATCGAGTCGCTTAAAAGTTTAAATCTCTATTTCGTTCATTTTTGACCCTCGAAATGAACTATTTCTCGGCTCCCACTTTGTCGACCGCCTTGACTGTGGAATGGTTGGATCCGATTGTCCACCTTGGCGTCTACCACTCGAATCTCGCGATTGGCTGACCCAGAACCTTGGTTTTCGAACCGATTAAATTCACCTTGTGGTCGGCTATTATTGGCGTATCTCTCATTATTTTCTGTTTTCTCCTCCAATTTTCCTCTGTCTGTGCCGGGTTACAAAAACGATTTAGTTTTCATGAGGGCTTGAACTTCCTAAATCCCTCACTCGAACCTCTGATTTGTCTATGCATAAAACGTTCGCTCGTATTTATCAACGGCGATTTGTAGGAGATTGGCAGTATTTCGTGGATGCTCAACTTGCGACATAATCCAAAATTCTGAGGTTCTAATCGACTAACGACGTGATCTATTAATTTTTCCTCCGACATATTTCTATGTCTGAAGGACTTTTTTGTATGGATTTTCAACAATTCATAAATATGAGTCCGAAGGCTGTTGATCTCGTTCCTTGTGATGAAGAATAAAATCGCGTTTCTAGTTCTGACCTGTTTCTGACCACGTGCCGAGGAAATTGTCCCGTGGACAATGCTCAAGTTTTAAGTGCGCGTAGTCTGTTGTCTTCAATGACTCTACAACCTAGAACTTCGAACCAGGTCGAGTGCCCGTCTTTTGAGATGACCCTCTCAAGTAAGCACATGCCAGTTGTGCAGGTATCTCATAATACGCGAGATTATGATCAATATTCTCCAAAAAATCATCTATGTTCTCAATCCCCGAAAAATATTGTTCCGGAATGATTCTAAAACTGGATCCGACTCTATTCTCGGGATTTATTCGTTGAGCGCCATTGTGATGGTCCCCTGGGGACCTCACTTTGAGAACTAGAATAATTATGAGACATAAAAGAACCAGTAGCCATTTTTATAAATAACTTTCTTTATTTGGATATCTTTCCCAAATAAAATCAAAGACTTATTAACAAATTCGACTCACTAATATTATGAGGTTTTAAAGATAATATCCTTTAAATTAGCTTAATTAATTAATAATTCAATTAATTAGTTTATTAAATAATGATCACGCAGAAATTACCACGATAAGAGATCCCAGAATTATATTTAATAATGTTCTTATTGAACATTTAACTTTAATCCGACTCTTAAAGCTTGAGTGAGACTTTAACTTCAACATGATATTTACCACTCGGAATCTCAATTCTTCATGAGGTTTAATTTATCTTCAACAACAATATTTCAATTCAAAATCACTATAACTCTATGTTTCAATGTCTATCTCCTACTGCTCTAACTTTACTATTTCGTTTGACTTAAATACTGAATCTAATCTGCATAATAAGGAATCCTGTTCGCTTTTTGGAGTTGATTGGAAATAGGTAGGGAATTAAATTTCCTAAAAGGTCGGTTCAGAAGGTTAGTGATAAAGTTCCGTATAGATTCGTCACAAACTTAATGCTTTATTTTTAGCCGTTTGTAGTTCGACTTCTCTCTAACTGTGCTTAACTGTAGTTTTGCGAGCTCAATTCTTCTGTTTTTCTAAAGTTGCCTCTCTTTCGTTTCAAGCGATACCCTCTCATCTATACAGTTTTTAATTAAAGTTTTAACGAAATCTGCATCACTCACATGTACTACTCTTCCTCAATTTTAGTCTTTAGTTTAGCTATGGTGTCCGTACTCTCCACAGTACCGTCTAGATCCTCAACAACTCTCATGAGGATCCTCTTTAAGAGCGTTTTTATACATTTTAGAAAAAATATGGAAAGATCCTACCTTCTTTTTTTCTAGCTCCCTTGTTGCTCGCACGTACGATGTATCCAATAATTGAAGAAAACGTTAATTCCACAGATCTCACAACCTCTTCGCAGGTTATATCGTTAGACGAAAAATAGTTCTTGAAATTGTTTAAATTACAATCAATAGTTCCGGCCTCTACACAGGCGGAATATTCACACTGGGTTCGAATGAAAAATTCAACCTCTACACAGGTTGAGTAGAAGCTTCCAAAAAGGGCGGCGCGTCTCCTCCACGGACGCTTCTTTAGTTCACGCGTTCCAAACTTTGATCAAAATCCCGGCCGAGCCCCCATAATTTGTGGGAGACAACAAGGGGTCCAAGACATTTGTTCTTTCTTCGGATTTATTTAAACTTAACAA
>BMAU01003012.1:0-20412 GCA_019973935.1 Trichonephila clavipes | reverse complement strand
ATGAGACACTTCTATTTAGAAGTAGTCTTGTGGCTTGGCAACCAAATTATATTCATCTTTCTTAAGACAAGAAAACACTCGTTTTTATTGAAACATTCTATTGTAGTATTGCTTTGTGAAAATGCTAATACATGTGAACTATTCTAATCATAGTGAAATGTTCTTCAACACACATTGAATTATATCAATTATATCAAATTGAACTTGGACTTATCATTGAATCAATTTCTTTCAGCGGGCAATTCAAAACCGAAACATTTTAGTCTTAGACCACAATTGTTTGCGGTCACTAAATTCGTCGCTATTACAACCTGCGCAGAATTAATGATTCCGTCGAGCCGGGCGTATCTAAGCATTTAAGGTTTTGCTATCGGGTTACATGAGAACCCAAATTTGTGTTTTCGTTTGTTGAGGAGTTACTTGTGTGTGACCTACATTCGGCGTTTCTTTGGACGAGGTGGATTACTCTATTATTGGTTTCTTCGAAGGTGTTTTCTCGGATGGTTAGGTCGAATTGAGTCAGTTCCAATTTGTAAACATATTATCTGAATGCTGTTTGTGTGTGCTTTTAGCTTGTTTTTATTTCTAAATATAATGCTTTAGTATTTTAAATAATGAGTTTATTTCTGTGAAGATTTATTTAGTGTTCTTTTTCTGTTTTTGCATTTGGTGGTAAAAAATCAGTATGGAGTTGGACCTTCCATGAATATAAAAACAATGTTATTTTAATTTGATTTAAATATCTATATGGACTAAATTCTTCTGATCAGTAATTGTTCAAAATTTAAATATGAAATCTAAAGCGTGTAAACCAGAAAAAGCCATTATATCATCACTAACGCGTTTAAATAAAACGTTACAGGATATTAATGAATTTAAGTTCTACCGAGCTCAAAATTGAAAAATGAGTTTGATGTGATAGGGGAAGGGTGAAAACCCTATTTGATAATTTATTTAGCCTTGCTAACGATGATGA
Organism: Trichonephila clavipes; assembly: GCA_019973935.1. Classification (NCBI taxonomy): domain Eukaryota; kingdom Metazoa; phylum Arthropoda; class Arachnida; order Araneae; family Nephilidae; genus Trichonephila; species Trichonephila clavipes. Next base: position 19,436 of record BMAU01003012.1, on the reverse strand, counting down.
AATTGAGGCTATATTTTAGAAAAACAAGAGCTGCTTGATACATGGGAGGGAAAATGTTAAATTTTATTAGAAAGACAGGTCACATAACGCATTAAAATAAAACCTATAAATAAGAGTACGGAAGTAATTCATACAGAGAAATTCTGATTCAACCGAAATTAAACTTCCTACCTTATTAAGCTGGTATTTCTGCTGGAGTTAATTGATGAATGGTTAACTTTATCAGAGGTCTGAACGAAGCATGTTGCAAATAATCAAAGGAATTTAACTGGTGCTCCAAAAATTACAATATCTCAAAGGGGTTTTAAAGAAAAAGGAGATGCCGAGAGATGGTTCCCAATCACTCACTTCCAATAACAGGTGGTAATTTTCAGATTGCTTGGGATCTTTTAAAGGAAAGATATTTTTAGCAGCGTGAAATATTGAGTTTTGCTTTAATGAAAAAAAACTTATGAGAAGATGTTTAGCAGATAACTTGTGAATCCCATGCTCGGAGTTCTAAAGAGTTGATTCAGTTCGACTAAAGGTGGCGTTCACGATTAGTGAGACTTTAGATCTCAAGGTCGAGGGGCACAGCAGACATAGTGTTTATCATTCAATTTAAGTTAGACTCAGCTACAAGAGGTTGGTGGGGAAGAGGTCTCGCAGACTAATGAAAAATTCCTGCTCAGCGAGCTTTACCATTCTTTCGAATCATGCTAGATCACTTATGACTAGAAGGTTATGGAGTTAAAAGAAACATTAGTAACAAGGAAAGTAACACTTTGGACTGCTTCAGGTTTCGGCTGCATTGTTCGCTTTTTGTCAAGACAATCATGAATTTTTAAATAAATGTGATGCATTTCTCTAAATCTTTCTGTTCAAGAGTGAATTTTGCTTAAAATCGAATAACATTTGTTTCAATTGTTTGACTAAGGCACATGGGAAGTCACCCTTTGTAAAAGCACTAATAAGTGTCGAAAATGTGGGGAAATCGCATCACACATTTGTTACATTTATGACTCCCAGTGAGCCAAATTCTTCCATTCCTAGGGAAGGGATAATAATTCAGTACTTTCAAGCACCGGCGAGAGATCGTACCGCCATGGATGCGTTTGATGCTTTACTAATGCTGATACAGGTCCAAATCCTCTAATGTAAATAATCCAGTATAACTCTTCCTGTTCAGGGTTCGATTCCAATTCTCAGGTGCTTCTATGTACTGCACTTTTTAGTCAATGTTTGTGATTCTTTCCGGGTGGAGCTACTCGGTTTGTCGTAGTATATCTTCTATGACCCGGAAGGAAGCCAGGCTTGCTTAATTACTATTGGTAGTTGTTTGGAAAGACTTGGATTTTAGGGAAGCGAACAAATGTGCGCATTTCATGCCTTAAGGCATCAGATATATGAACTAATGGTATTTCGGACATTAAGTTTACACCTCGTTTACATCTAATATTTCGTTTGTAACTTCCAGTATATGTAGTTAATAAGATTGTAGGTCAACTTCCACATTCAGTTTAGATTCTTCTTGGTCTGGAGCTTTTAGTGATTTGAACTTAGCTGATCCTACTTTTTAAAGGTGGTCCCCTATCGATATTCTCATTGGTGTAAACATAGCTCTTCTGTACTAAAGGTCAATCTCTGCTTTCCGCGGGGACAATAAACTTTGCAGTTCGTTCAGATTTAGGAGTGAATGAGAAGTGCGAATGTTCCTTCTGAAGAATGTTTTTCTTCAAATTGCGATTATATCAGGTAGCCTTGACAGGAGTTAGTGAAGTAACTTTTGGAAGTTAGATTCAGTACCTGAAGCAACTTATTGGCGAAGAAAGGAGGCATGTGAAGATCATTTCTTAGATACTCTGTAGAAATGAGGATGGACGATATGTAGTGCGATTACCATTTCATTTTCATCTCCCATCCTAAATTAAGGGAGATTCGAGAATCAGCTATTCGAAGATTCAAATCATTAGAACATTCACTAATCAAGAAACCTGCGATTTATTCTCAATATAGAGGCTTATGCCAAGAATGGCTAGCTTCAGGGCATATGGAGCTTGTTCCACAAAAATGACTACGCTAAAGGGAAGCATATTACTATCTTCCCCTCATCATCTTTGCTTTGGTTCTACGAGATTCCGGTACAACGAAACCGGGGGTATGTCTCCGATGCATCAGCCAAATCAACATCGAGGGTATTCTCTTAGTGGCTTGTACTTAATGGTTGGGCCCCGGGGTGCAGCGGAGGCGCATTGTATCCAATTCCGCTTGCCTTCCGAACATTTTCAAACAGCTGGCCGTGGCCGCAGACTTGGAAAGAGATGTTCCAGTCAAATAAGAGGATCTCATCGGGAAAGACCACAAATTGGCTTGGCGAATTCTATGTGGAGAGGGAATAAATCCGAGAGGAGACCCAGTGAAGAGAAGAGCATATGGGTTAACCACCGTGCGTATGGAGCATGTCAGCCTTTTATATGCTGCGCTCCACTCTGGAGCCTTGACTCCAACTTGCTGCAGTAGAAAGGAAGAAGTATCGCTGACACAGTGCGCTACGCTTCATCATTTTCGTGACAAGTTACTAAGTGGTACGACACAGAAAAGAAGCAGTTGAGCTATCTAACCAACTAAAGGAGATGATGATGATGAAAAAAGGAAGATTCAGCGGCTGAAAGTGGCAGTAACGGGAAGCCGTGATCCCAAGGAGGTAGCCGAAAATAAAGATCTTAAAAGTGCAAAATATTAAGAAAATAAAATCACTTGGACTTAATGGAATCCCAAATCTGATTTCTTCAGTTTCAGGTGTTTCATTACTAGAGATGCATTTATTCAAGGATATTCTTTCTGAAATTGCTCATTGTGTTTTGATCCTCTGGGACTTTTATCGCCATGCATTGTTTTCCTTGAAATCCCCTCTTACAAGGAGCTATGGAAGTGGAAATCTAGGGAAGATGGGACGAACCAATCCCCGGAAGATTTAAATGAAGCAGTGGACAACCTTCCGGGAACGCTTCATCTTATCGAGAAGATGAAGAAATACCGAGGTGTGATGCGCTGCTACCTTCATGCATTCCAGCTTGGGATTCATGCCGCTTTTGCGATTCCTCCGTAAAGAGCATACTGTGCCGCAGCAAGTTGCTACCTCAAATGTATCGCATCCGGGAGTATAGAGGATTGTCTCGCTTCATCACTGCTATAAACAAGGTGGCCCACGCTTGGAAGCTCCAGTCTTTGCCTCGGCTTGGGCTATGTGCAGCATTGTTTGCTGTCCGATGTGATACAGAGTAGTGTTAAAGGGGAGTTTCACTTTATCTATTCACGGAACCATTGCCTGGACGGATTCGACAATTACTTTGGCTTGGCTAAGAAACGGAACCATATATCGCTGGCAACTTCATTTGTCGCCAACAGGTTTCAAAATTCAAACAACAATTCCATCAGTTGAATGGTGTCATGTTTCGAGAATTGAGAATCAGCCGATCTAGGCACGAGGACTCTTACCTTCTCGAAGCGCTTGTAGCTCATGATCAGGGAAGTGGATTCATGGACCTCTCTGGTTAAATCAACCCATGAATGAAACGTCATCTTATAAAATCCAGAGACTTTCTCCTTTCCGGATGTACCTTGAAAGAGAAGAGGAGCGTTGTTACATGTGTTGCTAAAGGTGTGCCTTTACCGGAGGTTTATTGACATAATATCGTCTTTTACAAGTTAGTACGTGTCTGTGCCTGGATTTTGAGATTCATAAAAATGACCGTTCACCAGTCTCAAGAACTTGGTTACTTGAAATCATCGAACTTCATGCCAAGTTGTTACTGTTGTACGTTTAGATTCAATAGAGTAGAATTTCCGAATGAATTTAAATGTCTTTTCAAGGGAAACCTTTACCAAAGGATAACAAATTACTTCCATTGAACCTATTTGTGATTCTGAGGGAGTTCTTCGGGTAGGAGGGTAGACTTTTGAGGAATACGCGTCTATCATATGACCAAAAACATCCTATGCTTTTTACTTTAAAAGTCATGAGTTCACAAGAAAGGTAATGGCATTTTTACCACATTACTTATCTTCATGCAGGTCACAACTGACATTGTCTTTTTGATAAGACAAAATTTTGGTTGTGGATAAAGCAGATATAAATATTACAATGACTGATCAGTTCGTCATACCTCAAAAAGTGTCTAATTTGCTTCAAGATGAATCTGAGATCTTCTTCTCAATTAATGGGTGATTTACCACCTATCCGATTTCAACAAATTCGTCCCATTCAGAAGAGAGTACTGGCTTGGATTTTGCTGAGGATCCATTAACCACTAAATGTGCTCATAAACGAGAGTGTGACAAGATTCACAAATCTTGCGTTTTTGTCTTTTCATTGTACTGCTACTAAGGCTGTACATCTTGAACTTGTTTCCGGATTTATCGACTGCTGCATTTCCTAGCTGCTTTACACGCCGTTTCATTTGCTAGAAGGTCTTGTCCGAGCAAAAATCATCTCGAATGTGGGTAATTTTAAAAGGCGCTTCGAGTCATCTGAAAGCTCGTGGATTTATGTCTGCAAGAAGAAGTACAAAATTTTCTTTCTCTCAAAGGAATTGAGTGGTCTTCAATTTCCTCCATATACCCCACATTTTGGGTTCGTGGGAGTCAGCAATCCAGAGTGCCAGAACAATTACCCGCAGGAGGCAACTAACTCTGTACTTCTTAATTTTGAGAAGGTGTTCTACTCTATTGATACAGATAGAGCTTGTCTTAACTCAAGACCTCTCCCCTGAGCTCTCTCCAGATCATCCGACTTCACCGCATTGACTCCAGCCCACTTCTTGTGGGAGGTCCCTGTCATCTGATTTTCCAGAACCATCTCAGCCTCCAAGGTCTGTACCTCTTTCTGAAAGATGGAACTGATTTAAAAGACTACGTCAGTACTTCTGGGATCGCTGGTCCACGGGTATTTACATGGGCTTTAACCTAGATTGAGTGGTGGAGAACTAAGCCAAAATCTTCAGTGGAATATGGTTGACGTGAAAGAAAAACTGCTCCATTAAACTGGACTCTTGAGAGGGTCGAATTAATAAACTATTTTTCCCGGACCTGACCAAGGTACGTGTTGTGAGTGTAAATACCAAATACGGACAATTGCGCTAGGACGACAGTTTATCTTACCACATGCTCTCAAATATGAACTTTAATTCTTTTATTCTAATTTTTTATCATATCTGTATTTGTTGTTGTGCTTATTTCCTTAACTCTCCTTTTTTGAAACCCTTCTGAGAGGTTTCAAGGGGGGCAATATGTTGAATAGTAAAAAGCCCGTTAGGTAGCGCTTGTTTGCAATGAGACACTTCTATTTAGAAATGAGATCTTGCTGGCAACAGCCAGTACCTATACTCTTTCTTAGATGAAGCACTCGTTTTTGTGAAACATTCTATTGTGAGTATTCTTGTGAAAAAATGCTATTTTTATGTAGACTATTCAATCATAGTGAAATGTTCACAATGGCACAGCTGAATTATATCAATTATATCAAATTGAACTTGGACTTATCATTGTGGTCAATTTTCTTTCAACGAACCCCGGCGAATTCAAAGCATTTACCACAGCGTATCACACACTTCCTCACAATATTCTATAATTCAAGGACAATAACAGGTTTGCGTTTTTAAATCCAAAATTGCTGGCATCCGTTTCTTAACTTTAAAATCTTCATTGGTGCATATCACGATCAGTTCCTGTTGTCATGTGACATTTTTTTCCCAATATGACCATATAAATTCATCACCTACTGTGGTATTACCATAGTCAAAGCATTCTCAAACCTGGTTTCAAAATCTTAAGAAAAGGCAGTTAAATGTTGACGTAGTTTAAAACATGCTGACAGATTGGTTGGGTTAATTTGAGAAAAAAGTACGGACCTCTCCAGTATTATACTTCAGCTTAATTCTGGAAAGAAACGCTGAAATGGTTCTCGTTTTAAAAAACTTATGCTGTCACTTTGTACGGGTAAGTTAACCTCATTAAATTCAGTACATAAATCTGCTAAGTAAAATTTGGTTTCCAATTGATTAAATTTTCTTTTAAAATTAAAGTCACGATCTAGTTTAATGAAAGCCACTATCACATACACCCCACCCCCACTTACACTTCATTGACCGCCAAACTATTTTTTGCTGACATGGCCCCTTGCAGTTCGTCACAGACCCCTGGAGGTCTAAATAAACCACTTTGGGAATCACTGGTGTAAAAAATCTGTATTAAAAAGGCTTTGTGCAAATTCCTCTTAAAATGACAATAATATGCCAAAAATATATATATTGTTCAAGTTTTTAAAATTTGATCTTAACACAGTCTTAGCATAGATTAGAAAAATTATATGCTTATTTCCCATGTTACATTCAATAAAAAGAAAAAAATGTCTATATAAGTAAAATTAACATATATTTTTCTTTGAAAATTATTTTAACAGTTTGAAGCAATATAAATTAAATATTTAGCAATTATAGACTAGTTCATTTATAACTAAGCAAAATTATCACAATATATTACAATTACAAAACAAAATCATCATAATAAATATAACTACGCCTGTATTTCAATTTTGAGCTATTGCTATTAGATCCTTAGGTATGGTAAATAATTAATGAATGTACTGAAATGATCATTAACGTTTTACATTTTAAATGACCTTACTATTGTCCTTTATAAGTGACTAAAAGAAGTTATTTTTATACAAGAGGGGCAAAATAATATTTTTTTTAATAACAATGTCAATTGAAAATGTTTTAAGATGATGACTGTACATTAAGCTACGAAAACACACATACTTAAAAATGTTAATCAACATGAAAATATTCAATGAAAACTGATGACATCTATATTTATGTATGTACACCAAAATAAAAAAATAGAAAAAGCACAAATGCAGCAAAATAATTTTTTTCTTTTTTCACTTTATCTACACAATGATTAAAATTCCTGGGCAAAAAATTAAAATGAAAATATTTCTGTTGTCCGACTTTTGACTTGTCTGCATAAGCACAGGTGGAAGCTAAAAGAATTAATCTCGAAGTCAAAATTCCTCAGTTTTCTTCGAAAAGGGTCTTTCTCAGGTCATTTTGCCCTTTCTTTTCATTCATAAAACTTGACTGTGCTTTTCATCATTTTTGTTGAGACTTATCTCTGCCAAAATCTATCTCTTTTCAATAGTATCCGAATTCATGCATACAAAGCAGTAACACTCTTGTAGGAAATTAGTTGAAAGAGAAGGAACCGGATGCCGAAATTCTTCTTTATTGCCCCCCTCCCCTTCCTCCATGGGACCAGCATTAAACATGGCTTTAATACTAAAGAATACCTAAAAACTCTAGAATTCCATAGAAAATGTGAATATTTTGCATTCAAATTTTTAGGAATCTGAATTTTTATTTTGACTTGTGGAACCCCCTGGGTGTAATCTTGGTTTATTTTCTTCATAAACTAGTTAATTTTACAGCCAATTTGCCGCCTCCTAAGATTGCCGCTCCCGGCAGGGGGTTGCCCGGCTTGCCCACCCCTAGCACCGGCCCTGACCTAAGAGCTACAGAATTCACGTCCAACACTGTTCAAGAAAAGCCCTTTCTTATATCGCGAGCAAAGCTAACTAGTTTCCTCGAAGGTAACAGCTGTGCGCTGATATGACATGTACTAAACCAACCTGGCCAGGTAGGAGTAGGGTTGAGAAAACCTATTTCAAGTGGTTTAACTCTTTTAGATACTTGTTCTCATTGTCAGTAATGGCACAATAGTTCCAAAAATTTTTGAATTGTACCTAAGTATATATCTATGTTTACTAAAACAAGTAAACTCCACGAAAAAAAGGAAATATATACATGATCATAATTCATGTATTATCTTTAAAGGCTTACATAAAAAAGCGGTCACTAAGAGGTGACTGTAATGGAAAAAATGGCAAAAAATTTTTTTCAACAGAATGACATTAGCTTCAATATTTTTGAAGTGAGTAGTAATTTAGAATTATAGAAGCTTTAAGAAAATAGTAACTTAACAGTAAAAAAAAAAAAGAGAAGGATTTTTTTAATCAAAATAAGTTTTAAAAATTAAATTTCAGTATTTTAGATTTTAATTTTTTTTTAAAGAAAAAAAAGAAGAAACATTTTTTAATACTCAAACAAAGAAAGAAATCCAAATACAAAATATTAAATGCACACAAAGTATCACAATAATATCAAATGAAAATGTTTTAATTACATACATATAAGACAAAAAAAATTAAGAATTTTCACTCTGAAATAAAATGTTAATAGGAATTTACTTTTAAAAATACTATTTTTAGAGAATTAAAACAATTTTTAAAAATGTGTTAAATAAATCAAATTTTCAATCCTGAGATAAAAAAAGAATGCAAGATATATTTATATATCAGTTTTTATAATTACAGATAAATAATTTTCACATCTTTAAAAATTATCTTTCCCAGTTAATGAGTACATTATACATCTAGGATGATTTGGTATCTCATGTACACATAATTTGAAACTCAAAAAAATCTTTAAAAAATTTTAGATGGCCCAATCAATAAAAGCAGGCAAGTAAATCAGAATTTTACTCACTAAAACAAATAAATACATAAAGAAAACTTTCAATTTGAATTATTTTTTTTGTAGGAGAAAGCAGAGGGAGTCTGAACACTCTGCATATCATTTATGCGCATCATGTATATTACAACAAATATACAATGCATTTAAGAAAAAATACAATGTTATTTTTCTTTTCCATTACTTTTTACCAATGAAACATGACAAGCAATAGATATTGATTCATCCTCATCATCAGACAAGTTAGCATCACTGTCACTGTTTGAACTGTCAGAATCCTCTGAATCATCATATAAACCATAAACTTTAAGATACTTTTTAAAATCCTCTGATGTAAGTTTTTCTCTGCGAGAATGTCTGTTAAATTGATTTACAGTAAAAGTAAATTGGCGAAGTTTCTCTTTGCAAGCAGCAGCTATTTGCACAACAGAATCATTAAGATCTTTTGCATCTTTGTTAGGATATTTTTCATCAGAAGAGCAAACTTCCATTTCAGTATCAGTTTTCTCTTTGGGTAACAGCAGTTATCACAACAGAATCATCAAGATCTTTGCATCTTTGTTAGGATATTTTTTTCAGTTTTTCCTTTTCAGTATCAGTTTTTACTGAATTTTTTCTCAGCATATTTACCTTCTAGAAAATAAGTTATAATTGAATACATAAAAATACAAAATTAGTTAAGAGAAAATTTTAAATGTAAATTTTAAAAAACTAGCAAATTACTGATAACAAAATACTGACAATTGTTAAAAAAAGTATGCACACAGTTTATTTTCAGAAGTTTTTTCAATACACAATCGAATTAATCAAATAGAACTTAAAATTTACAGTATTTATTTAAAGCCCAAGCCTGTGATTGCCTAGTGGTCAAGGTATCTGATCGTGGCTGGCATGTCATGAGTTCGAGCCTATTACCACTAAAGACCCACCAAGTAGGGGAACGATGCACGTTAAATCTGTTGAGAGCTCAAACATCCTCTCATTGTTGTGGTGTGGTAGTTAGAGACAAAGCCCATCTCAGGTGTTGTTCTAGTCACTTGAACATGGTTCAAAATTACGAGGTCCATCACCAAAAGCGCTCACGTAGCTGAACAGTGCGACAATATTCACTCACTCAAAGCCTGGGCTGCACTTTTTTCCAATGTTAATGCTACTGAAAATGCAGTGGGCTTAATCGAAGGCCAAAATACTTTGGAAAACTGAGTATGATATAGAGATGGTTAAAGGAATTCTAGGTTAAGTTATGTATTTAAAAGTTTTTAATATTTATAAAATATATTGATCATTCACTTTTTTTTAGTTCTCATTCAAAAATTTTTATTTCTTAAATATTGGATTTGATAAGCCATTTTACACTGTTTATTTTTTTGACAAAAATTTGTTCAGAATTTGCCATGCAGCTTAGATTTGAAAAAATATGGTTATAACAATTTTAATCAAAAATGGGAATGCTCAAACAAGTTAAAATAAAGAATAAAATATCAGTAATATACTTAAATTTTATTAAATCACATCTGTATTAACCTATCTACTACATATGGGCAATAATAACATCAAAAAGAATGTTTACATAGAATGAAAAATTGTTTTAAAGTATAAAAAAAACAAAGAAAATAAGAAATGTCCAATATTTTTAATAAAACTTAAATAGTATTTGTGGGTAAATCACACACTTTTAAAGGAAATGGGCGTATTACTTTGTTTTATGATAAATGAAATATTTTTTCTTCCTTTTGCTAATTATAAAAAAGAATTCTTTTTTTTCTCAGTTTCCCCATAACAATTTATTAAATTTCCCAGTTTCCAAAAAATATTCAAATTAAATACATAAATATTAATATAAACTTTGCAATAATTATTTTTAAAATCAATCGATGATACAAAAGAAAAATTATACAAAGGAAATATACAACATCAATAATACTAACAAGTATATAAAATTGTAATCTTTACTACCAATGAAAATCGTTATGCTTATGCTACGGATGCAAGTAATTGAATTTCTCTCAGAACAGTGACACAATTAGAAATATAATACAACTTAAAAACTTACATCTTCAAAATATAAATATTATCTCACGGACAAATATTTTTCAAAACAATGAATGAGTGCATTTTAACAAAATGCATCTGATTGCACAGCAGATTAAATGTATTTGTGAGTCTTGTGTTGTAATAATAGAAGCAGCACCGATTTAAGCTCATTTTGGGCCCTGGGCGCAGAAGATCTACAGGCTCCCTTGGCACTGGTGGATCAAAATTTATTACCAGAAACTTGGCTAAGTCCAGCTTATCCAGGCACTGCGCCGCCCCAAGAGCACACAATCAAAACCGCATTGAATGAAGGAAGGGGGGTTTACAAAGTTTAAGAATGATAACCCAATTAAAATGCTCCATAACAAGGCATATAATTATCAATAACATTCAAATTGGAACAATTGAACTTATTTTATATTGATACCAAGATAGTCAAACTAATAAAAAACGAGATATTTTCAAAATTAAATACTACAGCAATTAGCTTTACACTTTTAAAATGTGCCTATCCTATGTTTTATTACTACACTGTACTTTTTACATGGTTTTTTAAATATGCCATTTAAAAAAAAAATCTGCAAACCTATTTTAATTCTGCTCTTTGGCAAAAAATGTGTTTATATTTCTAGTTATTATTTTTATTCTATTCTATTCTGAATTCCATTTATTCCAATCAATAAAAAAAGGATTTCTTATTTTGTATGTACAATCATGTTTTTTTGTTCACTTGATTTAGTGCAGTAAATTTTTAGCAGCAGAAAAGTGTACATTGTTTTGTGATATTCTGTTAGAATTTTTTAAAATCTTCATACTTACTGATTAGTGATAAAATTATAGTTTTAGCGGCATTTTCATAGTTCATGGTTTTACTAGTTATAATAAATTTTCAAAAAGTTATACCTTCCTAGAAAACAAAACAAAATTTCAGATTGTGTAGTTAATAGATGTCGCTAGATTTTATTCCATAAAATGAGGTGCCAATAAGGACAAAAAAGAAAAAAAATGAAGATTACGTTAAAAGGTGTAGCAGCTGGATCTTCAGCTTAATATGAGCATTAGCTTCCATATGTAACAGATGTTACAAACGAAAAGTATGGAAAAAAGCATTATACATGATGTGACAAAAAAAACCTAGACTGGTCCAATAAACCTTATAATTACAGAATTGGTTCTCCATGACAATATCACCTTCAAAATAGTTCCCTTCAGCGTTCACACACTTCTGCATTTGGCGCCACTATTGCTGCTAACAGTTCCGTAACAAAGTTTTTGGAAGTCCCTTTAGGAGATTTTCAGTTTTTGCCTGAACCTCTTTAAATGACGTAAAATAGGTTCACTTTCAGCAAGAAAAAATATTAAAAAGTCACAAGGGGCCACATCAGGCGAATAAAGAGGATGCCTAACAGCCATCCAGTACTCTCCAATTCTGGCCTTTTTTCCCTAATTTTTTCACAAAGTCTTTAAGTACTTCAATGTAGTTAGTTGTATTGATTAACAGTCTGACACGATGTGAGTGGTAACCCACTCATATCATGAATTTTGGCTATGTTTTGGTCTATAATTGCTAACTTTGGGCACCTAGCAGGTTCATCTCATCTTTCACACTAACCCTTCCTCCAGAAACCTCTTTATACCATTCACACACATGTACACGGTAGACAAAGTTTAATCTCCATAAGCCTCAATTAATATTTGAAATGTTTTCATGGCTGATTTCCCAAGTTTTACTCTTGAGACTTGATGTTGATTCGATATTTTTCTGGCAGAATGCAGTTGCACTTATTTATTCATTGACACAGTACTCCCAAGTGCCATGATCAATCAAGGCGAAACTAGCCACATGGATAGAGGAGATGTGTGGGATGACATCACCAAAACAGTTGTTACCAACTCCACTCTTTTTTCATGCTACACATTAAGTCTCATTTTTGTGTGTGTCACACCTTGTAATTACAAATTAGTTTTATTTTACATTGAAATAAATAACTGAATTCTGCATATTTTTTTTGTTTTTCATTAAAAAGGTTTTATGTATAAAAATCTATGATTTTGATTAACAAGGTTCTCTAAGAAACTTATCTTCTGCATAAATTAAGGAAAGGATGTAATATTGAAATAGATGATGGTGTTAAAATCATCAGTGCTACAAAACTTGCTTAAATATAGCAGATAGAAAGGTTGAAAAGACAAGTTGTTTTTCCTAAAATGTTCTATTGAAGCTCCTTTTGAAAATTATACCAAAATCAGTAATTGGCAGACTATCATATTAAGTCAACATTGACAAAAATAAATAAAGCAGAGGGGGAAGAAAATTTTACACAATTCAGCAAACACACAAATGCATCTTACATAACTACTTGACTATAAACATACACATTTATATTTCATGTATAAATGACTATTTTACCTAAAATGTTTAAATTTTTCATGTGGAATTGCACAGCTGCTTTCTTTAAAACTACTCAATTACATAATGAAAAAAAGATGTCATTTGTGATATACATATAAAAAACAAATGCTAGACATTATAATTTTTCTTACTATTATCGACAAATAAATTATTAATAAATTTAAAAACAACTGCTACATGTTTTCAACAAATTCAAAAAAAAAAAAAACGTTTGTGAAATTTTTTACTGACATTTCATATAGTAATCAACATTGTTTAGAATCCGTTATTAGTAAAGTAGAAAATAGCAGAATCCAAATGAACTGAATAGTATTATTGGTTGGTTAGGTTCTTTTGGTTGCTATACCTGGATAAGTAATTCCAAACATATTCATTAATTTAAAAAACAACACATGTACTTATGACCTAGACCAATGATCAGCAACCTTTAGCCGTGGCGTGTCAAACCAATCTACCAATAGGATTCAATGTGCGCCACACAGTAGGACATTTTTTGAAACAATTTGATTTCTGTGATAATGCAGGCAGAATTAGAAAATGGAGGCCAAAAAATTTAGATTTACAGTTTTATTACGTATTAATTTTTGCATCATTTAAAGATATTTATGAACATAAATATAATTTCTGCAACAAAAATAAAAACTTAAAATTGTATATATATTATGTATTTTTAAACCTTTATCAAAATAAGAAATAGACAATGTAAAATATAAGTATTTCCTTTTATTACAGTTAAATAAAATAAAATTTCAATGTGAACCTAGTGCTTGCACCACTCTACTTTCATACTGTAAAATCAAGGGTATAATGCGTGACTTCCAATGTGACACGATTCTGAGCATTCAGTTGTAAAACAATTTCTTTGTGGATTTGAAAAATTTTTCATGTGAGGAAAGATTTTTAGATATGTAGAACCAGAGTACATGCAATTTCCTCTTTTAAAACAATTAAACCTCTCCAGTAATGACATTCAATAATTCACAAAATAGCTGTAAATTTATTTTAGTCATCTTTCAGATTTTTTTGTAATTTTATAAATGTTCATAATTTTCAAAATGTTTGTCATATAAGGTCCATTCAGTGCAGGTTTATCCATTGGGCCCTTGGGACAGGCGTCCAGGCCTGTATAAAGCAACCCCTCACCAGATTTTGCTTGGGACTACCAGTGCCAAGGGGTCTGTAGATCTTACCAGGGGCTAAGATGAACTTAAACCAGCACTGGGTCCAACACAAAAATTTATCAACTTCCATCCTTTCAAAACTGACAAATTTGTAGAGTAGTGCTGGAGTGTCACAGAGAATTGTGTATGCCATAGGTTGCCGACCCCTGATGTAGACTATAAACTCTGCTAGTTCAAAAAGATGAGGGTAGAATTGTAAGGAGATAGGTTGAATACAAAAAAAAAATCACAAGGACAAATCATGTTTACCCACAATATACATTATGGGATAGAAAACTCATTCAAAGCACTTGTGAGAATCATCTCGCCAAAATTTATATCAAGGAAGCTAAAATCCTGTCTTTGAAGGATTAAAATGTGTGAATTAAAATTATCTGTTAATCGTTAAAAAGAATGCAAATTACTGAAATCATCTAATGCTAGAAAAAATTTTATAGTATCATCGTAGTACATTTATTTAAGGAATCAGAATAACTCTAGTTATATTTCAGAGAATTTTGGATAGTAAAGCACATGTTGGCCTCATTAAGCAAGCAATTTAGCTTCATTTAAAATAACATGCCAATAAGAAGCTCAAACCTATGATCTCAAGATTCAGAGTTTTGCACTTTGATTGGATTAGCCTGACTTACCAGCATATTGTACATGTTGTAAAATATAATGGTACAGTAAAATGTAGCATATTATGGTAACCAGTATCACAATTAGAAACTCTAACTTAAGGCATATTCGATTTCAATTTTTAGTACACTATACTTAACGTTAATCCAGAGCATTAAAATTCTTCAAAAGGTATATATACTCTTGTGGATGCAGATAAATTTGAGAAACTCATGAATATTCATTATTTAATTTATCTGTGGTAGAAAAAATGAAATAAATAAAATATGTAAGTTTAGATTTGAAAAAATATTTTATATGTTAAGTAGGAATCACTACAAATAAGATAAGACTTCATTTTTACTAAGTAACTTTTTCCTATTTGTGTGTTTCAATTATATATCAAAGTGTAAAAAAAGATATTTATTTAAGGTAACTAACAAATATTCAAAACTTGGGATTCCTTTTTTTGCTTGAGCATTTAAGTGTTCCTAATGCTTCATTACAGGACACTTCTGTAAAAGTTGTACTTTCTAAATCAACTTTGATTTTGTCCATCATTTCAAGAGTGCCTATTTGAGTCTACAAGCATAATAGGTGGATTCAACAAAAAAGCTTGCATTTTTCAAAAAAACATTGTTAGCACACTGTGTTTGCTTCTAATTAAAACTCTTTTCCTGATATGAGAGCAGTAATTACAAACTTGAAAAAAAAAAACCTTTTTCAAACAAAGTTGTATTTTTCACACATGAAAAATAGTTCAATAATAAAGAAAAACAATTCTGCATGCCACTGTTCGATAAAAGAAATTATGTGTGTGCCAAATTCTTTCAACGATTCAATATATATGTACATATATGAATGAAAAAGTGAAAAATTTTTACTTATAGGCTTATTATGGGATTTTTACACAAATAGCAGATTTTTAATGCAAGTCTATGTAGTTGAAATTTAAAAATAATATAATGAATAATACAAAAGATTTTATTGTTAAAAAACTTTTTACAAGTTCACTCCAGTTTTGGTATAAAATAAAAATAAGTATCTTGAAGCATTTAATTCTAAATAATTATTAAATAGTCAGCACTTTCTTAATATGGTTTTTGAATTATTAATTATTTTTTTTTATACCAAGTCATCTATATAACGATTAGCTCAAGAAGTTACAAAATTATGATATTTTAGATGCATACCAGCTAGTTATGAGATATTTATTTTATTGTGTTTAGAATAGAAAAATTTATTCACCAACATATTTTGAGGCTTTTGTCTATTTCAATACCATTATAAAAAAATAGTTATTCCCCTTTTTCAAATTTTTATTTTTTCTCTCAGTAAGTTTTGATGTGCAACTGTTAAAACTCCACAGTGGCACACATGCTACGGGTTGGCCCCCCTTGTATTAATGTGTGGTGTAAGCCGGAATTATTGATTTCATTTCAGGAGATTTATACTACAATGCTTTCACTATCAAATTTAGATAGGGTATTTAAGTAGAGCATTGTAAGCTAGCAAAGATGAAGGCTAATGAGCCAGCAGCAGCAGAGATAACATTTAGAGGATTCAATTGGATTACGATAGTGAAGATTTACTGCTAGTATTCTATGAAGGAAGCTTAAAAGTTAATATACTTCTGAAGATATCAAAGTATTACCAGGTGATATACTATGGTTTATTATCACTTAAAACAAGTGTTAGTTTAATAAAATTAGTTTAAGTTAATGAAAGATAATAATTCGAGTTGAGTGTGTATTTCGCAGACCTATTTCGGCAGACCTTGTTGATCTTACGTGTAGTTATTGATTAGTTTCATATTACGTAATTTAATTTAATATTAAAGGTAAATCCCTTTTTGTTTGACATAACATAGAAATTTTATGTCAGAGTTTTCTAATATTTGAATCAAGTAAATAAATATAAGTTATTATACAAATGGCTCTTAGTGATTCTTTTGCCTCAAATTAATCTTGGTGTCAGGGGTAGAACCCAGGGGAGGGGGTTCTAACAACTATATACAAGAAAATAACTGCAAAAATTAACAGATTAAAAAAAATTAGATAATTATTTACCTTTTCTGTTTCCAAAAAATTAATCAACCTATTCGAAATGAGTTGTTTCCTGTCTGAGGACTTCAACGGTGAGGTCTCTGATGACATTTAATAAAAATTGTAAAAATGTTACTTCAACTGAAGTCTTGCACTTTGCCTGCGGTAAATTAAATAAATAAGATAGTTTACAAAATAATACTGTACAATTTCATTATTATACATATTTCAATGACTTAAACAATCTCTCAGTATACACAACTCTTTTTTACATGAAAAAGTTACACATGGATAAAAAAAATATCTTCTATTTTTGGAATACCTACTTAATCAAACACTGTTTTTTGAAGTTTGTGTCTTATAACTATACACAGGAACATGAATAAACTAGTAAAAGTTGCAGTCTTTGGTACTAATGTATCAAAAAAATACTTATCTTTACCACATGTAAGAAATCAAGCATCACTGTGTACTGCTTTTATATAATAGTTACAGAATAATCCCTTTATTTGATAGCTCTATGCTTGACTAAAAGTCACAATTGTAAAAAAAAAACTTCAAGAAAACCAAAATGTGAATTTTTTTGATACATCGGTATATAAGATTGTAATTTGTACGAGACCACTCTTAGCCATGCACAAAGTTATAAGACAATGACTTAAAAATTATGTTTGTGTGTGTGTGTGTGTGAACAAATGTTTCAAAAAAGAAAGACTGACTGTGAAATTTTAAATTTGGGCAATAAAAGTTCGGTAACCACCATTAAAAAAAATTGGTTCTAATTTGATACCAGTACATTACATGCCTACCTATTTCACAATCAGAGGATGAAAGAACCCCTTCTGAACAATAGGATAAAAAAATAGTTACATTTATTGAATCACTTTAACTGATAAAATTTAAGTAAGAATAAGGAAAAAAGGTGCTTATCCATTACATGGGTCGGTAACTCCTTTTTCTCGTAAGTTGTCATTTTGATAAGAACACTCACACACATATACAATAACAATATAATCAATCTATAATAGTTTCAGAGACTAAAATCCATTCAAAACCATAAAACAGAAGTAAGTTTTGCCAGCAAGTAAAAAAATGCAAGGCTGGGGTAGACGAAATGCTAGACCTCATGAATTAAATGAACATGAAAAGTACACTGGTAACAGATGGTGATGCACCAACAGTGGCACTTCTTACCTATTTACATTTGTGTGACTATTTGGGAAAAAAGGCTGTTGCTGTGAAAAAAAAATTTTTGTGAGAATTTTTAAAGTTGTGAAGTTTTTAAAAAAAACTTATTGTGTGTCTTTATTCGTGTAAATTTATCATTAAACCTAAAAATATCTTTTTCATTAACCGCTTAAGCAGTTTGCCCGTACGGCGTACGGGCGTCAATATTTTTTCCTTACGAGCTTAAATCTGATGATAAAATGAGCTTAAATCGGCACTGTTTCACATAATTAATACGTATTACATAAAATGTAAAAAAAAAGGTACTAATTGCCACCAGTAGGACCAGTGTTTGTGCTTTCAAGAGAAAGAAATATTTATATTTTGCTTACATTTTGTACAATTTAAGTTTCAATTTTAAAAATGCTTTTCAAGACAAATTGGTTTAAACTGAATTTGGTCAAGAAATAAAAAGGATTTCAATAAAAAAATTCCCAATATTTATGTATTACAGAAATTTTTGGCAAGATTGAAATACACCAGCAAAAACACCACAATGGTTTTTTAGCAAATCAATTTGATAATACAAATAAAATGTGTTGTGATTGTATGCATTCTATATTATATATGATAAAATCTGATGTATAATATGCATCTACACTTTCAAGGTATGCTATATTTTTTATTTTTAGGTATATTTACCATATAAGGTGTGCACCCTCTTTTTTATGAAGAAACCTGAAATGTATGTATGCATAACTCTTATATTTGAAAGCAATTTATTCAAGGTATTATTTCAGGCTTTTAAAAACATTATATAGTTATAGAACAACAACTCTTTAAGTTCATAACGTACATTATTTCTTTTAAACAAATAATATTTTGATGTATGTAGAAGTCTAATATTCTAAGCTGATCTCTTTATTTTTAATGCTATAATTTTGGTACTAACATATTATCGTAACAATACCAATGTTCAAAAAAATTCGCCAAATCAGTAACCCCAATTTTGCAAGTGTCATACATGTTGAATTGGCAATGTGATTTGTTGCATATACGGTTGTGATAATACATAAGTATCACGATTTTTATACCCAGCGCATCTGCACAAATTTTGATTTTATTTCTTGTGTTAAAAGTGTACATTATTACGCCGGTTTATAGTGACCACTATTTATCCACTACTTTGAAATTTGGTAAAAGAATCTATTAAGGTGATGGCGGGCCATTAGTTTAACACCTTACATGACATCTAGATGGCGTTGGCTATTGCGAAATTTTTGGCACAAATATTTGTCTCAAAACTCTCAAGATGGGCAATAAATTTCTCTCTCTCGGGTAACCTTTTCAATGAAATTTTCCCCTTCAGCGAAAGGGAACACAGCGAGGCGAAGAGAGGGTGACAGTCGTAAAACTGGTAAAATAAATG
>BMAU01003011.1:0-49345 GCA_019973935.1 Trichonephila clavipes | reverse complement strand
TATATATATAGAAAAAATCCGCTAGGTGGAAAATTCGTTAAATAGAGATTCATTTTCAATATACTTTGTAAACCGCATAACACTAATTTTAAATTCCTAAACACTATATATTATTAAAAAATTATTCACACCCTTTTTCTATTAATTATTATGTTTATTTTATATATCTTACCCATCAAAAATAAATCTGCAAGGAAAGCAAGAAAAAATAATTAAAAAAAAACGTCCACTAATGCCCTTGTATTCTCAATTAAAAAAACTCTTTATTAAAATGAATGAATTTTAATCCTACAAGTAATTTTAAGCATGCATTACCACATGCATCTAGGGGCATCTTAAGGTTTTTTGAGGCTCTGCCTGTGATCTTTAAAAGTAGACAGCGTATATAGCATACATTGACAAATACTCGTTCAAACGGTAATTTGAAACAAATGTGCACGACTCACAATCTCCAAAACTTAGGAACAAACCGGCTCAACTGATGGCAGCATTTCGACTAAATGAGCTGAATGATTGTTTATGGTATTAGTCCTAGGTCTACATAGACAATGGTCATCACTTATTATACAGTTTTACCACTTTTACATGCAGTTTGAAATCCACCAGTATATTAAAATAGAGAATTTGGAACTTATGAAATCTACACTTTTCACTATAAGCACATTTTCAAGAATCTTTTACTATTTACATAAAAAATTATGACTGCTAAGCCATCAACTCAAGAGAGGTTTAAATATCGGAACATAAATAAAAATTGGTTTTAATGATGTTGATAAACTTTTGGTTTGAAATCTTAAAAATGCTTTACCTATATTACGCACAACATATAATAATATTCTACAAACGACTCAGTTATCATTATACTTTATGATAAATATCAGATTTTAAATATATGTATGCTTTGGGGAATTTAAGAGCTTAGAAAAACAGTTTAGACTTACTGATGTATTGGAATTGGCTGGTAATGTGGCAAAATATAGTTCGCAGGAAGGAAATTCCCCAAACGTGTGCATCTTGTTTTAATTTCTTGAAACATGGCATTTAAGCGCTTCATGTGCAGCAAAATGAAACAGATAGAAATGAAAGAAGAATCTAGAGTTGGAGAGAATCTGATTCTTCTTCTGTGAGCCACTTGAATAATCTGCACACTTTCAGGCACATCCTTGGGGCGAGATTCCATGGGGTTTTGAACAATCTCCACACTTTCAGGCACCTCCATGGTACTTTGAATAATCTCCATACTTTCAGGCACCTCCATTGTGCTTTGAACAATCTCCACACTTTCAGGCACCTCCTTGGGGCGAGATTCCATGGGGATTTGAACAATCTCCACACTTTCAGGCACCTCCATGGTGCTTTGAACAATCTCCACACTTTCAGGCACCTCCATGGTGCTTTGTACAATTTTCACACTTTCAGGCACCTCCATGGTGCTTTGAACTGGATCCTGCGTTCGTTTTTTTTTTGGAGTCTTGGGTTCCTCTGAAAAATTTCGTTTTTTCTTTTAAGTTGATCTCCAAACCTCCAAAATCACTAGAAGAAGTAATCTGTTCGATTAAGTCATCCAGACTGGGGCAGGGTTCTTCTGGAGAATTTGGTTCTTCTGGAGAAGTTGGTTCCATGGGAGGTGGTCTTAGGACAACCCATCCACTCTCATCTTTTACATCAATTTTTCCCTGTATATTGGGCCTTGTTTTGATGACAGCTTCAACAACTTGGATTTCATCATCATCGTCATCCGCATATGACAAATCAGGCTGAAAAATAAAAATAATATTTTTTTATAAATAACGAACTTTTTAAAAAATGCTAAAAAGCCTTATACAATTCAAATTAACTGAAAAACATCACAAATATACGTTATTCAATAATTAATAAACACGTTGTAATATTCAATTTATGGGGACAAAAAGTTCAAAAGTTGAAATGGGTTTATTACTACACCTTAATATAAGAAAATACAATTATTACATTAGAATTGCGTAACATTTATTTTAAATATATGGTGTAAATTAATTTAAAATAATATAAATAATCACATATTAGTTTGCACTGATTTTTTTAAATCAACGGCAATAAAGATTACAACTTGTAATTAAGACATGCCATTTTTAACTATTCATCGTGTTTCTCTTTTTCTAGAAATAATTTTTTTTTAAATAAACAAAACGAAACACTAAAGTTAGCTCGAAAAAAAATCAAACGTAAAAATTGCAGTGGTTATAAACATTTATAAAACTCGAAAATATGCTAGTGTAAAAAGTATTTTCAAAAGTATCAACCTATTTCTTCCTAATTTATTTTGTTGTTTCTAAGATTTTGTATAATTTTCCTAATTTTTCACCAAAATATTGTATTTAAATTATTTATTTATTTATTGTCATAATGTCCTTAAAACAATTTTATGCATGTATTCTAGTCTAAGTAATACTAAATATCATGAAAATTATCCATTTATGAGTTTTTTTAAAATCACAGATCCAAACGTAGTCGGATACCTAAACAAACTGTTGAACACAGCAGGGAAAAAGACAATCAAAGCTTATTTGTAGGAAACGGAATGTGAAATAAGTCCTATTAAATTTAAACATTAAGAACGTTTTAATAAGATGGGCCGGGGAAGCCTAGGGGTTATGGTCAATTTCGTGGCCAGAGTGTCGCAGGTTCAAGTCCAGGTGCCACTCAAGACTCACTGTGCCGATCTAGGTTAAATCTGTTGAGGCTCAATGTCCTCCCGTTGGTGAAGTAATTTGGAGGTGGGGTGACATCTCAGGCGTTGTCACTTGACCGAGGTTTAAAATTACGAGGTTCATTGTCAATAGCCCTATTGTTGCTTTATTGTGCACAACGTTAATGTAACTAACTCTCTTACTATACGAAAAGGAAGCTTTGATATATATTTTTAAGTACTTATAGTGAACTATGCATTATACAAAAGCTACACATCTGAAAAAATCAAAGCAAACAAAAAAAATTAGTGAAAGTAAAATGAACTAGTTTTAGCACTTATGAAAAATTCTTATTGATTATATAATGCATGTATAAACAGAAGAGAAAACAAACTAGTTTTAGCAATTTTACAAAATTCTTATTGATTATAAAGCTTGAGTAAACAGAAGAGAAAAACTAGTTTTAGCAAATATTTAATATTCTTATTGATTATATAATGCCTGTGTAAAACATATAATAAAATAAAAGTATCACCCTAAGTATTAAATCTTCATAAATCTATTATAAAAAGGCAAAAAAGGAAGGAGGATTACAATTTCGGGTTGACTGAAAATTCTTAGAGTACTAAGAGAATGCTGTTTATAAAAGAAAAAATAGTTTTCTTTCCTTTTTTTTTAATTCCATACTACTTTTAGGAAAAATTAATGGAATATCAGGGTGTATAAGAAAAAGAATTGAAGGTGAATTAAAAGTAAATTCATAAATTAATGCTCACCTGATTTCTGTTAAAATATCATTCTAAAAGAAACCGCGAGAGAGCAACAGTTTAAGTGTAAAGTAATATGGTCTGAAGAATAAGTCTCGGAAAAAGAAAGAAAAAATCCTCAAAAAATATAAAAACTACAATTTGATCGAAAACTACAATTTAATAAAATTATATAAATTTTATTTGAGAAAAGAGAAATAAAATATTATATCTGTGTTAACACACATACCAATAAATTATTTATAAAAAAAGCTCAATATTGAAGTCTTATAGCAAAATTTAAGTAATTTTGTAATTCTAGATTATAATTAATCAATATGTTTAGTTATATGCAATCAAACTATATAAATACTGTATACTTTTCAATAAAAGAAAAATCTAATATTAATCCTTCTACTTAAAAATTTCCCTTTCTTAGAACACTTTGTTTTTCTGCAGATGAAATTTTGTTTCAATTTATTTATTTTTGAATTAAATTTTGACTTCTGTACCATTTTTGCCATTATAACAGATTTTTTATTTAAAGCCAACCTAGACATCAAATTTGTTTTTCCTGTTTCAGATTGTTGCATATTAGTGTTTGGATGGTTTGAATTTACATCGTTCACAATAGTTACACAAGAGCTATTAGTGAAGAACTTCATAATTTTCAACCACAATCAATTGACATATGCAGTACCTGTGACCTGACACCTAGTTTTCCTAAATTCTGTAGAATGCCAGATAAGGTATAAGAAGATTAGAGGAATTTGAAAAGCAGCAATTTTCGTTATTCGGCAACATGAGTCTTAAGTAAAATTGGCACTGTAATTTTTTTTACTGAAAACATTTAAAAATCCCTGTACACCATAAAGTGTTATACAGGGCTTACAGAAGTATGAAACACACATTACATAGGAAAGAAAAATATTTTAAAGTCTTGAAGAATTACAAGTATTAATAAATTTATAGAACTTTTAAAAAGCACTTCTGGTGGAAATAAGTTGGCGAAAATTTGGAAGCCACTTTATATTAATGCCCTTGAGAGCCAGTCTGAGGTTCTTTCTTTCTCTGATAAACTTGGAACACAGAAGACAAACACATGTGTGTGTGTTCTACATTTTCCTCACCACCAATATTACAATCCCAGGAAGACGACGGAACTGAATTAAATTTGTTCAAATAGCTTTTAAAGTCACCATGGCCAGGATCAGTGGTGAAGCTACCAATGGGTTAGGTGGTACCATGCACCGGGGCCCTCAAGCTCAGGGGAGCCCTCGGACCTTGACCACCAAGCAAGCGAAACTTACGAAAATTTCTCCCATATTTAAGATATAAATATAAAAGGTTACAACATAACTAGAATCATCGCAATTCAGTTGAAAGTAATTTCGTTTCACTGTTTATCCAGTGTTGCGAACTTTACTTATTGAAAAGAGTTTGTTATTTTTAATTTTATAATAAATGTTACTTGAAAATAAGCTTCAAGTTCTATGAAATATCTTGCCATACTTATTATTACAGCTTAAAAAACATAACACAAGGAGCTATTTTTTCCGAGATACATTGGATTTTTAGTAACAATATGATTTATGGTAAGCTAGTTTCTTGCTTCAATATTTCGCAATTTACTTATATCTGTAATAAACTGATATTACAGTCCTTCCTCTCTTTCCTCTGCTTTTTTGCAGTTTTTTTTTCTTTTTTGAAATAATTATAATAATGCATGTTTTTTATCACTTCCTGTCTATCTCGGTGGACCATTTAGTAGCTGTAAGCCTTCTGGTAGATACATTCGATCCTCCTAAATAAATAAATAGCTAGGGATTCCCTAACGACATTTTGTTGCGTAGCATTACGTTTCTGCTTCCTTAAAACATCAGTGAGTACTCGAGCACATACAAATTGTATTGGATAAATTCTAAAACTAAAATTATGCATTAAAAAAAAGAAACCCAGTGGTTCGTTTAAGCGCAAACAATACCAAGAAGGAGTGAATAAAAAAAATTTCCAGCTTTGTATATTTAAACTATTGATATATTTTTACTTGATAAAATCCAACAAAAATGGGACCCTTATTTTTTTTTTCTTTTTGCTCCAGCGCCTTTCTATACCCAACTACGCCACTGACCAGGACGGTAATTTGTGACTCAATTCGAGGCTATGAAATTTGTTATCTTAACTACTGAAGCACTATGAACCTGTTACATACTTAAAATAAATGGAACTGCTAATTTTAGAATAAAAGTGGAAAATATAATTCAAGTGCATCCATATTATGACTTCATGTTACATTTTTCCATTTTTATTTCACTGTCCCTCAATATTCATCAGGTTTCATGTACATATAATATATCAAAAAAGTTTTATTTCCCAGCTCCATATCCATTCTATCGTTAAGGAACTTGGACCATCCCCAAACTTTGACCTCCCCAACAAATATTACGACTAAATCCGTCACCATGCCAATAAATTTGTAAATATAATACAGACCAAAAAGTTTAAATTGTGAAGTTCTTGTTGAAAATAAAATACTAGAAAAAATATTTCCTAATAATGATGTAAATCGAAACCTATTCCTTTCTTCTATGACTTTTTATATGTCACGTTTAAAACTTCATTAAAGGACTGCGGTATTGTCCAAAGAGTACATCATTAAAAGCATATTGTGTAGACTTAAATTTCTGGAAAAAACAACGAACCAAAAACTAAATTCTTTGACGAAATAATCGTAATTACTGAGATAGCTGATGTAAAATATTATTTAAAAACAATGGATTTCGGAGATATTAGATTTCTTTTAGGAAATTTGGAAGGGGAAATTCGATTAAAATTTATTTTTTACCATTTCGTATCATTAAACGGTTAACAATCCTTTTCGCTCTCGTGTCAAAATGATGGGGTGGGTTTTCACCATATTTTTCTTGTGCTCGTATTATTTCCGTTTTGGGGTGTAAAATAATCTATTAAAATTACTTCTTATACTCTGAAAAAATTTCATTTCCTATTTTACATATCTGATGGGGAAACCAGATTATTTAAAGTAATGAAGATAGTTGGTTTACGTTCAGCAAGTTAATTGTAAAACTACACTCGTTGAACTATTTTCTACGATAAAAAATAGGCCCTTTTTTTACTGTTTTTTTTTTCTTTGAAATTTATGCGATGGGTTACGGGGCTCAGCTTTTTTTCTTTCCCCAGTGATGAGCCATATTTTTTATTAGAAAAATAAAAGTGCTCGATTTTTTTTCTTTCTTTCTGACAGCTGTCTTTGCGTAATTTTAGAGAATGGGATCACAAACCGAGACATATTTTTCATCGGATATAAAAGCACTCTAACATTAATGTATTCTGACTTCGTTATCATATGCAGAGCAAGAAATTTTATTATGTTACTCCTTTTTATCTGAAGTGATCTATTTTTCTTATATAAAATGTGGTTGAAATTTCATCTCCTATATTCTAATGCTGTGTGTTACAGGAAAAATTTACTTGTTTATGGAATATTTTCACATTTTATAAAAAGCATTGTAATAAACAGGTGTATGAATTACGTCGTCGGCAATTTTTATGAGAATTGCAACATTGTTTATCTTTGCCAGAATTTGTGGGCCAAAAACAGTGTTTGTGTCCATTTAAACTTTAAAATTTAGTGTTTTTTTATGTCCTTTTTGGCTTTAATGTAGTAAATATAACTAAGCACGCCATTCTTTAATAAAAATCAGAATTTGTCTTAGTCATCACTGTGTGAAAAGTATGGAGGATTTTGTTAAGAAAAAAATTCATATTTCCGACGTAGAGCGAAAACTGTCCAAATATAAAAAAAATGCTTAAAAAGAAATAAAACTACACATGAGAAGCTTGAAAAGTCTAATGAGATGGATTTAGATGTGGTAAATATAAAATAGAATTTTTTCTAGAAATTTATAGCTTCTATAAATCACCAAAATAATATCAGAAAAATCTAAGTTTTTCTCAAATCTTGCAGATTTTCTAAGTTGGTGTTTCTTTTTTTTTTTCAACATCTATGAACCTAAGAGCTCAAATTTGTACTGACATCTTAAGTTATATTACTTACTTTAACACGGAAATTCGATGATTTCCTGATAATTATTTATTTTAGGCATTGAAATTTTACCAAATGCCAATTTAAAATTAGGTTTCAGTAAATCAAATAATTAATAACAAAATGTTTAATCATGCTTCAAAAGAAAATTATTCGTTAAAGCATGTAAAACATTTTACTCTGACAGAGAAAAAAATTTCACTATTTTGAGGAAAAGGTACATAAAGTTGTTGAAATAAACATGAACATAAAGACTTATCCAGTCCAATCATACGCAGGTCATCTCAAAAAAAAGTTGATTACACACTTACATAGAGTAAGAGTGTAATAGAAATTATCCTCTTACGAGAGTAAGAGAATAATTTCTATTATCATCTGGTTAATGTAATATTCATTTGTTTCAATGAATATTAAATTGAAGGGGAAAAAACAGGAAGAGAACATCTAAAAAAAGTTCATTCAAATCATTTTCGAACCTAAACGGACCTTAATTCTTTGGAAAAAAATAATCAGTAAATTAAAATAATACTAACCTCAATAGGTAGTTGAAAGTTGAAATTCGGCTCCACTTGTCTCAAGGGTACGATGTTGCCCGCCTGAAAAATTTTTTAAAAAATTACTAGCATTTTTCGACTAAAACGCTGTTTAGAATCTTATTTTATGTCACCAAAATTTAAGAAAATTAAAAATTAAGAAGGAAAAAGCAAAATGAGAAATAAAAAGAACACTAACCGGCACTCCTGGCTGAATAGACGGGGCCACATTAATATGGGGCCAATCAGTCTGGATAACACCATGGGAACTGCTATCGAGTTCATCGTCGGAATCATTATTTGCAGTCTGAAAAAAGAAGGGAAAAAACCTGTTAAGAAGAAAGAAAAAGCATATTTTTTTTGGCCACGCCTACACATCTTAATACAATTGAGATTTTTTTGCTCACACTAGCTAAAATTAATGAATTTCATTTTTTTTTTAAATCAATGATGAAAAAGTAATATGACAATGATCATTTTATTCGCAAAAGATTGTTTATTTCTTCACTTGTACCAAACATCTAATCCACGAAATTCATATCTGAAGAGTCATTAGAAAACTAAAAAATGAGAAAAATTGAATTTAAGGCTACAAAGTACAATATTTCAAACAAATTTTTTGGAGACAGTTACAGTAAAAATAATTTATGTTTTATATTTAGATTATATTATTAAGCTGATTCTGTAAGTAAAAAGTCAGTTTGATCAGCCATTATTTTACAATTTTAAAAAACTAGGAATTTTTTAGGTTTTATTCAAACTTTTATAAAATACTCCATTTTTAAAATTTTTTAGTCATTTTAAGTTATTTATGTTTTTTAGATTATTGCAAACAAAAGTTAGTATGGATTTAAAAATCTATTCACTTGTTGATTTTTTATAATTATTTTTCTAGAAAAGCCTGGAAAAAACACGAAAATTTTTAAAATATCAGCTTTAGCATTTTTTAGAAAAACAACTAGAGATCTCACCCTAAGTCCATACTAACTTTTGTAGAAAATACGTTTGGGAGTATATACAAAAAATTTCAAGGCTCTATGATGAACAGAAAAAAAAGCCTTAGGGATTAGAAAACACGTATACCTTCAAAATTGAAAGCCTGAGAAAAACGCATCTAAAGTTTATGAAGTCATAAAATAAAAACTTATAATGCCCATAAAGCTTTAGTTTTTTAATATAGTATTTACAAATGTATGCTCTACATTGAAATGCTATTTTGATTAAATATAACTAAAAAAAATATTTTTAATTCAAAATATATTTTTGCATAATATTGATAGCATTTGTTAAGACGACAGTTTATTCAGCTTAATCTTAACCTAATATTTTCACAAAAGTTTTGAAACATAAAGCATTTATGTACAAAATAATAATGATACTAACTTAAGCAAAAAATAGCCAGGTTTGTTCATAAAATTTAATTTTTTTCAGTTTTAGATTGGGGCAATTTAGGAAGTTTTAGCTTTTGTCGTACGACTTTCAAATACTAAAATATAGTACTACAATATGTTTAGTATAATGTAGTTTGGTACATCAAGGAAATATATTCATTTATGTCTGAAATGTTATCCAATAACAATGTTACAGAATTTCTCAAATGCTAGTTAAACTATCAAAAGCATTTTCAAATGGAGAGTGTAAGAAACAATTATGATAAAAACTAATCCCAGTTTGTTTCAAAATTTCAATAATAAAGAATAAGTTATTTAAATAATTCAAAAGTTGTGCAAGTAACGAGAAATGTTGATACACTCACACACACAGATAGGATTTTAAAAATAAGTGCTAATATTTTTGATAAAATTTGTAATGATATTAATAGCTGTGGCATCTCAATGAAACAAATGACAGAAAATTATTTTCCAGGTTGGCAATTACTGCATGTTTTCGTAAAGAGAATAAAATTTACGAGAAACTTTTAAAATTAGCAATTATATCAAAAATATCGAGAAATATTGTGCTTGTGAAGTTATAGTCTACAGATTAAAACAAAAGTTATTTCTGTTGCAACAGATGGAGCTCCTAACATGACTGTCCCTGGAAAAGGTTTTGATAAATTACATATATATTTCAAAAAGAAATTGGTTATCCAATAACAGTTTTTTTCTGCGTCGTTTCTCAGCAAGTCCTACGTGCAAAATTCAGAGCTAGCAATTTCAAAGAAATATCACGAAAAGTTCATCAAACCATAAATTTTATAGTTGCACGCAACATGCACAAAAGACAACTTAAAAAACCATTAAATGATGTTGATGGCCAATTTGATACACTTTTAATGTGTAATAATTTATGTTGGCTAAGTCAGGCTACATTTTGAGAAACGTTTGTGAACTGCGGGGAAGAAATACACCTTATTTAACCCTTTATCTACCAACGGTACTTATATAAGTGCCACTCACTTTAAAATTACATAGAATAACCATTTTTACAAGTACTCTTGACGATACTAGGCCGTATCACACGTACACGTTTCAAGCCATTTTTCGTCCGATTCGTGCAATTTTTACTCAGTTTCCATAGCAACCACTTTAGAACAATTTTTTGCTAGCAAGCTCAAAAAGTTGTTCCAAATAAAAATTGCTTGAAATTCCAGCCAATGGGGTTCTTTGGCGCCCTACGTCATAAACAAGATGTCTCTTGGCTTCGGTTTTGTCTAATACTTCAGAAATGCCGTATAATATTTTAATGGTGTATAATATTTTAAATAGAATGGTGCTCTATTTCTGTTAACAACCATCAACAAAAGCGCAAGCGAAATGAAAGAAATGATTTTTGAAGTTCGTTTTCTGAAGTAGAAAAATCGGCGAGTAATTTTTCAATATGGAGATAGAGCGCGGCTGACGTCAGAGCATGTAGTTTTGTTTACGGCAACCCTTCCCCCTCAGATTCGGCCAAAAATTGTACAAAAAAATTGCATGGAAAATATACGTGTGATACGGCCTTTAGCAGGAATATACTTTTAAATTCACTCTTCCAAGATATATCGCAGCACGGGTTCTACGATGAGTATTTTAGAGGAGAAGGCGAACAGTTTTATAGCAGAAATTGCGTTTTCAGCTGACATTTTGATCGGATTGCGAAGATTGTCCCTTTTGTTCTGAAAAAGCTGTTAATGTCAAAAGGTAAGTGTCTTTATTTTTTGTTTATATGTTAATGAAGACCTCAGAAAATGCGCGTTTTGACTATTTATTTTAGGTAAACAGTGTATAAAATTAATTTTACAGTTGAAGATCTTAAATTAATTAATTAGCTCTAACGGATTAAATTTCCCAAAGTTGAGTATTTTGTTTATGTATATATATCCCTTAATTTTTAAAGTAGTGATTAAAAAAAGATATATATTGCATGAAAAAAACTGAAGTGTGTGTGTAAATCATTATGTGGTAGATAAAGGGTTAAAGAATTATATAAAATTGAGATTTCAAGGTTTGCAAAATTAGTATTTTCTTATACACATGGACATGCCATTACAATTCAATAAACTTAAGAAAAATTGCAAGGCATTTGAAAAACAATTGAGGTTATGTTTGTACTGATAAAGAAAGTTGATTGTAATTTAGCTATTTTGATAGAGATATTGATTCTAAACAATTTGTAATTTTCCAAATCTTAAAAATTTTTGATGAATCAACACTTTTTAAGAAAACTAATTGGAATTTTTATTACGAATTGTCAAAAAAATTAAGGAGCATTAAGGGAAATGTATATTAAAGAACAGTTTCTAAACAAATTTAAAGAATTCAAAACAATTGAATGGATATTAAAAATTGTAAATTTCCAGAACTTATTCGACGCAAAGGATTTCAGTATCAACTTAATGGAATTGGAAAATTTAGAAACATAAGCAATAGATTTACAGTGTAAAGCAGAGATTCCCAAACTATTTTGTCTCATAGACCCCATGCCATGTTTTTCGGTTTTGGGTAGACCCCTGCTACCTAATATTAAATATTTGCCAATTTATCAACTTAAATGTCTTTTTGACAGTTTGTACTACTAGCGACTTTAAAAGCATTAAATTTCTAACTGTAGTGAAGTATAGTGTTTAAAATTTAAGAAGTACATGCTAATTAATTAAATTAAAATTTAATAGTACATAAAATAACTGTTATATAAAATAACTGAACAACAAACAAAAACTTTGAATAGGAGGGATGAATTTGGATGAATCAAATATATTTTCAACATTTAATATCAATCTATAATTAAGTTTAACCCTGAATTTCCTTTGTTACATATGTCCTTTTTTTTTTTGAGATTGGCAAACTCACTGAAACTCCTCACTAGGAAAAGCAATTAAAAACTTTCTCTTGATACTTCATAATTTGTAACAAATAACAGGAATGTCTTTTTGAACCCAAAATTGCTGACATCCGTTTCTAAACTTTACTTTAAGATCTTTGTTATGGCCTACTCCGAACAGTTCCATTGTAATATGACATTTTTGTTTCAATGTGACCATATGAGTCCATTCCCTCTCTACTGTGCTATTATAATAGTCAAAGTATTCTCAAATCTAGTTTCAAAATCTGAATAAAGGCATTTAAATGTTGAATGTAGATTAAAACATCCTGACTGATTGTCTGCGACAAATTGAGAAAATTCGTGACACACGCCCGTCCAATATTATACTTCTTTTTTAACTTAATTCTGGAAAAAACACTGAAATTGACTTTATATAAAAAAAATTTATGCTATCACCTTATAATTGAAAATTAACCTAATTAAATTTAGTAAATCAATCTATTGAATTGGTAAAATCTGGTTTCTATTTGATTAAAGTTTCTTTTAATATCAAAGTCACGATCTGGTTTATTAAGAGTCACTATGGTAGACCCCCATTTACACTTCATGGACCCCATATTATTTTTTCACTGACATGGACCCCTGGGTGGTCTATATGGACCACATTGGGAATCACTGGTGTAAAGCTATTTTGACATAAAAATTTGAAGATATGCTAAAACACATTGAAAAATTGAAACAGTATCGAATATCAAAAGATGCAGAGTCTGAATTTCACAATGAAATCTCAATATTTAATAAGTGGAACGGTGTGTCAGATGCACTAGCTTTAGTTAAACAATATAACAAAACATTTTTAAGTCAGTTCCTACTTAGGTCAACAAAGAAAAATTTTATTTTAGTTACTTTTTATTAAATAGTTACAATTAATATAAAAAAGTATATA
The DNA here is from genome assembly GCA_019973935.1 of Trichonephila clavipes. Lineage (NCBI taxonomy): Eukaryota > Metazoa > Arthropoda > Arachnida > Araneae > Nephilidae > Trichonephila > Trichonephila clavipes. Next base: position 36,140 of record BMAU01003011.1, on the reverse strand, counting down.
CATATGACAAAATCACAATATTAAGCCATTTTCCTTGTAATTTCCCATTTTTCTTTCTATGTATGGTTTTGGACTATTTTTTTTTCTTGGTTCTATTCACTTATAAAAAAATTTAATTATTCTAATAAAGTAGAATAGTAAAAAGAATCCCATTCTCAGAAATTAGACCATCCCAGGTGGGATTCGAACCCATGACTTTTGAATTAGAAGTCCAATGCACTATTCATTACGCCAAAGAGACAACGAATGCTTTTCCTTTCTATATACGCTGTTGGACTATTATTTTTGTCATTATTTATTCATAATTTAATTTAAATAATTAATTAATATTTGAAAAAACCGTACTAACATCAAGTGTCATCCACTACAAGTTTAAAAAAATTTATTTTAACTTGAATGGATGAATAAGTATTTTATTAACGATTGAAAATTTGAACAAAAAGATATATATATATATATATATATATATAATATATACATATATATATGGAGAGAGTGAACTTAAACTAGAAATCGCATTTTTACAGTTCTCACTCTTGTGATAGTCCTTTTTTGGTACTAAATCATGTACTGTCAAAGGTTAGAAAATAGATTGACAAGAGATGAATCATGTTGTATTATCTTGCAATCGACAATATACTAGCTTGATTTTTTAAAAAAAAGTTTCAAATAACCTGAAGTAAAAAAGAAACTTCTAAAAATCATAAGAATAGTTTACTTTAAGTGTAACTGATGCTAAAATATAATGAACTGTTTGTGTTGAATAAATATTGTATTCTTATCTCTATATATGCATTGTTTATTATTTACTTCAAATAAAAACTACATGGGTACTATGTATGAAAACATAAGGTAATGTCACGAGAAAAAATTACATTTTAATTTACTTCTGATTTTAGAATTTTAATACAATCCTATTTGCCATCACTAACTTAATTTCCAATAAATTACCTAAATCATTATTTCTAATAGAGCTGTAAGCATATCTGATAGCCAGCTGGTAATATCTATCACTTTTCATGACTGACAGACTCAATGAAGTATACGCATACGGGACAATAGAATGCATTTTGCATGAACTGATCCGTCCATGTTTTTGTTAAAGAATACATTTTTGGAAAACTTAATGATATCAGGAAACATAAATTACACTTTAATGTCAAGTAAGGTGTAGAAAAAAATAGAAACAAAATTATAACTTCTTTTAATAAATGAGTCTAAGTAGGAAATGTCATGCACTATTTTGCCTAAAATATAAAAATAAAATGGTATTACCTTTGCTTCGGTATCGATAGCCGCCAGAGTCTGTCTTGGGGTATATCGGTAGGATACATTCGAAATGCCTGTTAAAATGGAGTCCCCAGCCGGGGTGAATTTTACATACCTGAAAAATAAACAAATAAATGTACATTTAAGTGATTTAAGCATTGCCTCATACATACCGTATTTACTCGATTCAAAGCCGCACCCCTAATTCTCAAAATGGTTTTGTGAAAAAATATTGTCATCAATTCTATGCCACACCCCCAATTCTCTACATGTTTTTGAGAAAAAAATTTGTGTAAAATGTTCATCAATATCCGATACTTGAGAAATATTTTTAAAATTGTTCAGTGAGAATACTAAGTTAATAATTTATTTTACCAGTATTAAAAACTTTCAAATACGCACATAGACCTATAATTTCTCTAACCGTCAGTATCATGTTTCAAACATGATTCGTCACTCCCATTGTCACACAATAGGTGCCAGCGTCACCATTTTCCCACGTGGTGTTGTCTTCTGTGCCATCCAATGCATTTGTTATGCAACATTTTTTTAAAAAAAAGAACGCAAAAGAATTATTAAAGACTGTTGAACATTTACAAGCTTCTCTGGGTCCATTTTTTTCTCCATACAAAATTGCCTTCCTTTTCATACTTGTGCCATAGTAAACTCGTCTTGATACTTTTACTAATATCTTTGAGGTTTAGATTATTAAAAGAAAGCATATACAAAAAGTTTCCTAAATGCAAACAGACAACGATGTTTAGGATAGATTGAACATTGGAGATAAACTGTGGAATGGTGTAAGTCATCGACGTCAGAATGGACGGTTCCATTTTTCCGCTTGAAAAGGGAACAAACTCAATTTTCCCCCTTTCAGCAAATGTTTTGCCTTCGATTCTAAGCTGTACCCGGTTTTCAGCACCAAAAACACTGGAAAAATAGTGCGGCTTTGATTCGAGTAAATATGGCATATACCTATACATGTTAAGCACATTTTGAAGCACATTAAAACTTTTACCTCACGGCCTCCTCCTTGTTCCTCGTTAGACAGTACCCGTAACGGGCTCCCGAATTTATATCCCAAAACATGACCAGAGGCCCCACTGCTGCAACCACCATATTCGTTGTGGGACACCAGTTAATAGACTCCACTACTAGGGGGACAGTGGTCTTATCAGCCTCGTCCTACATAAAGTAAAAAGCATATGGAAATTGGATTAACATAAAACGTAGAATATAAATGCAACACAACAATTTTTATAAATATCTAAGCTTTCAGTTTATTAAAGTATCTTACATCAGAAGGCCACACGATTATTTCTCCGCCCAAGCTGCTGGTTGCAATATGGCCTCCAGATCTACTGAACGCCAAGGAAGTGCAAGAACGGGTGTGGCCCGGGTGTCGTTTCAGACGGGCACCTGTGGATGAATTATGGATGTACACCTTCTTGTCCCCCAGTATCGAACCGATAGTTTGGCTGAAAAATAAAGGGTGAAAAATGTGTGTGTGAATTTAACGTGAATTTAACAATAAAAAACTTCACTTGAAATCTAATATCAATAAAAAAACTCATACTATTTTTGTGAATGAAATTTTTCTCATAATTCAGAGAACTCATTTTTAATAATGTTGAATGTGCCTTACATAAAATATTTTAATTTCAAAGCTATTAGGTTTACTTATATACTTTCTTACAATGTAACAAACATACTTCGGAGATCATGTCACAATAAAGTAGGAAGAATCAAACTTTTAAGAATATACAGCATTTTGTGATTAAAATGTAGTACAAAAACTTTGTATTGACCAAAAAAGAATTGCTCCACTTGCCATAGTTGTCGACCCCTGCTATTAAATATACCCCGTAGCTGAGTGTGATTTGTGAATACGTCTTGTGTTCATTTGAGAGATTTTAAATTAAAAATATTGTTTCACTAAACTTGTGATGATTTACATTTCCTACCTGTTAATTTCGATAAACCTTGGGCCACTACTTTACACCTCACCGTCGACTTATCACGCGAAAGGAACGACATGTCTTCTTTTAAAAAGTACAAGTGCTTAACAATTAAAGTATCTTTGTAAGGTGAAAGAATCAGTTGAAGAAGGTGAGAGGAAGGTCGATGTAGCCAAAGCATTTGAAATCCCACTGAGCTCGCTCTCCACTATTCTGAAGAATAAAGATAAAATCTTTAGTGCATCTTCGAGTAAAGTGAGAAAACGCGTTAGTAAAGGTCATTTTCCACGTCTTGAACAGTGTTTAGTTTCATAGATGAGACAGTGTCGAAGACAGAATATTCCGATGGGTGGCTCTTTATTGAAGGAAAAGGCTAAAACATTCGTAAAGAATTAGGAATCGAGTTTTCGGCTAGTGAGGGATGGCTTACAAATTTTAAGAAATGGAATGGGGTAGTCTTCAAAAAAAATGTGCGTGGAAAGCTCAAGTGTCGACATTAACGTTTGTTCTAAGAGGCAGAACTCGCTTTCGGATCTAATAAAGGAGTACGAACCACGTAACATTTTCAACACGGATGAAATCGGACTCTTTTTCAAGTGTTTGCCAGAAAAAACATTTATATTCAAAAAAGAAAAATGCCATGGAGGAAAACATAGCAAGGAGAGGTTAACTGTTTTACTGGCTGTAAACATGGACGGCTCAGAAAAGATTACTCCTCTCGTCATAGGAAAATCTGCAAAACCTCGGTGTTTCAAGGGCATAAACTCGTTCCTTACCAAATACCGCTCAAACAAGAAGGCATGGATGACCACCGAACTCTTTAATGAATGGTTGGTCTCAGTGAACTTGGACACGAAAAGAGAGAAACGACATATTCTCTTATTTTTAGACAATTGTACCGTGCACAATAACGCACCACCTTTATCAAATGTGAAACTTCAATTTTTCTCCAAACTCAACCTCGAAACTTCAGCCACTCGACCAGGGCATCATACATAAATTTAAAACTTTTTATCGGCATGAAGTCATTAAAAGTGTTTTGGATAACCTCGAAAATCAGCAGAATGTAACTACTATTTCTATTTTAACAGCTTTGATCATGATTGACAAGGCTTGGAGAGCTGTTACTCCTTTGACAATTCACAGCTGTTTTAAAAAGTCAGGCTTCCCCTCGCTGAATCTGGTTGATGTGGACGATACACTCACTGAATTTAATGCTGAACCATCCCTTTGGAAAGCTCTTCCAGAACAAGATTTAACGTTTGACGAATACGTGTTGGTTGACGCGGACACTGCTGCATGGGGAGCTCTATCTGACGCTGAAATTGTGGCTTTGGACGAAAATAATACAGAAAGTGATGAAGACGAATCGGAGGAGTTGACTCCGGTAACTCTGTCAGAAGCTAAAGTGTCACTAAACAAACTACACAACTTTTTCCTTCAAAATCATGTTGATGCAGTCATTTTACAGGCTTCATTTGTTCCAGAAAAATCTATTGACAAAGTTAGATTAAATGCCTTAAAACAAAAAAAGATAACAGAATTTTTCGACAAAAAGGATTAATTATATATAGTATGTATATTCTTTTATAATTGTTGTTTTCAAGACATAAATGTATTCTTTTAATATAGGACTTTTAACTTTTGTTTTAATTTTTATACTGTATAAAATGTACTTTAAAAAAATATGTACAATTGTTGCTTTATTACATCGTTTTAAATTTAAATGTGTTAGAAAAAAAACTTCTCTTTGTGTATTTTGAGAGTTTTTTCCTACCCTCTTGATAATTCGAACTCTTGATTATTCGAAGTTTTTCATTGGTCCCTCCAACTTCGAATTATCGAGAGTCGACTGTATATACAATTTTTTTTCATACTTATAAAGAAAGAATTAATCAAAATAATTTCAAATTTAGTTATTTCAATTGAAAAGGTGATAAACATGCAACATGTATTCAAACTTACCCATCCGGACTTGCAGCTATTTGAAGAACCGCTCCTGAGTTTGGGGGGGAATGCACAGAGCTATAAATGAAAGAAATTTTTTTGAAATTGAAATAGAACATACAGTGTCTCTCTAAAGCGTTCATCCACTTGAAAAAGGTGGGGAAATCTTACTTTAGCCTAAAAATTTAAATATATACAGTACAATTTCGTCTTGCATATATTCCTCATTGGATTTCAAATAAGACTTATTTTACTTTTTAAATACTTACCCTCTCTATTCTTAGAAGATTTAAAAGGCAGGAAGGAGAATGAAAAATACGTCAAAAGTTATAGTACACCAAAACACACATTTTTTGCATAAATTCTTTTGATAAAAAATATCGTCTGTGTAGCTTTTTTCCATTTCTGCATTGTGGCAACATACTAAAAATCGTTTGCTTAAATCGGATCGATTTCTGTAAAATTGTCTATTATTTTATTGTATTTTCTGAAAATGGTTTTTGTATTCACAAAGGGACCACACAAAAAAAGCGTTAGAAAATTGAACATTTTTCACTTCAATCAAGGTAAATCAATTCAGAACTTTGCGAAAACAGCAAATGTTCCATGGTTCACTACATGATAAAGCGATTTAAAGAAGAAAATACTCGTAGAGTCAAAAGAGAAGGACGTCAAAAGAAGTTAACTCACCGAGGTCGTTGATTTCTTTTTTTTGAAAAAGAATTATTAAAAATCCACGTATGTGAGTGCTATAAAAGTTTCTGCATAACCAGCTGAAACACTTTTTACCTCCATTTCTTCTCAAACTGTTAGAGGAGCACTCAGATCAGCCTCATAATATGGGCGTTGTGCTTGAAGAAAATTCTTTTGTGTCCAAAATAGAAAGCTTCGACTTACTTTAATAAATCCACGATAAACGAGTCTGAAACGTATTGGAATAATTTCCTATTAGCAGATGAGAACAATTTCAACATTTTTAGTTCCAATGGGAGAATACTAATAAAATATATTTTTTTAAAATTTTTTTTTCTAAAGCGTGTCTTTCCTTAGAGTGTCTGTTTGGCTTGGGTGCTCTCGGAAAAATTAAATCCTAGTACAAGTTCGCATCGTTAGAGCTCAGGTGCCTCCCTCTGGAGAGGAAACTGGGCATTAAAATTAGAAGCAGCGATTGGTATCTGCCTATATGGTGCCGCACTAAAAAGAGATACCAGCTTCTGGAGAATGTGCTAGGTCTGCAATAGTAAAACACCAATCCGCAGTCCATTAGAAATGAACAAAAGTTTTAGAGATAGGATATGGTTGGAATTGAAACGTAATTGAATTTCTTCTTTATTTAAAAGAGTGGAATAAAAGTTTTTAGTTTACCTGTTATAAAGACGTTATTGTAAGAAGGTTTTGGTGATATGAATAGTAATTCATTATAAATTATTGTTTTCAAAATAAAAAAAAAATTGAGAGACATTTTTAGTTTTTAAAGAATCACACACTAATTCATAGTTAACGTATTTAATTATATTTCTAGGATAATATACGTAATGAAATGCAGTGGATGAAACATTTTTTCTATTTCTCATAGACAAGGACAACATGTACACTCAGAAATTAAACCTTACTATATCATTCAGTTTAATATATGTCGGAATGTAATGTAATCTTTAATTCTTCATCCACTTTCCGAACTACCGAAATAAGTGAATTTTTGTACATGTGATAGAAATGATTTAAATACATACAATCAACATAAGGTAACCAGTATCAAAGTTTACTTTTATTAGTAGTACATAATCAGCATGTTTTTTTTAAAGTCTTTTTTAGACTATATTTAGCTAATCTGCCGAAGCCCCTCCGTGCCATCTCAACGCCCCCTAATTTTCTCTGGGTCCTTTACTGCCCCCCTGAAATCCTCAAACGCCCACAAGGGGCCCACATTGAGAACATATACTCTAAACCAGTGATCCGCAACCCCCGGTCAGTGGATCAAATGATGCCAGGCCGCCTAAAGAAAGTTAAACTATTGCCATTTTATTTAATGTGGTGCATTTCTCTCGGATTTGCACAACTTTCCATGGAAATCACTTTATATTCCACGTTAAATCACTTTTATTCATTTTTGGTGTAACTGTATTTTATTCTGAAGTCACATTTAAATGTAACTAAATTAAAATTGTTAAACCAAAACAATCTAAAATATTAACAATCAACGTGTCCCACCCTCAGCGGGCAACGATAAAATTATCAAACATTGACTGGTCCGCAGCGATCAAAAGGTTGCAGAGCACTGCTCTAGACATACGACTCTGATGTGTCTTATAACTGCCCCCCAAGTTTAATGAATCCTATTTTGGAAGAGCTTGAAATTAGAGTAAGAAGATATATCAAAAACAAAATTTGAACTAAAAACACGAATCACAGAAGAAAGGAGGAACATCGATGCAGAAATAACAACAAAATTGGTGAAATCTATACCGAGACGTTAAAGCTGTTTTGGATGCAAAAAGATGCCTTATTAAGAACTAGATTATGAAAAAAATGCAATGTTAAGTTTTTTTAGGGGAACGAAGACTTCTGTGATGTAATTTTTTAGTAGTTTTTTTATTATTAATTTTTCAAAATAAAAGTTATTCTATGTTTCAAAATTTTATATGTTATTCCATGAAGAACTAGTTGCCGATACAAAATTTACTATTCTGATGTATTAAATTTTTATTAGTCAATAACATATTTTATAGAAAATTTTAAGTGCACGAACCCTTTTGAGAGCTATCGTATTTTTGGATTGTATAAAACACAGAAATTAAATTAATTATGCGATCACTTTTATGATACATAACTATCATAAAAGTAAACTTATAAGTCTGACTTACCAAATATATATGTATTATAAAATTCCATAAATATTTAAGGGTTGCCCAAATGAAAAAGGGACAAGTTGAAAAAGAATACCTTTATTGGAAATCAAAATAAATTGCCGTGGATTTGTAACACTGGTCCCATCGCTTCGACAGTAGGCCTATGCCATCGCTATAGGAAGATCGTGGGTGATTCTCGATTAAGTCCTGCAAAGCTTCCTTCCTCTCATCATCCGAATGGAAATGTAATGTTCTCTTTTGGGGGAAAGTGTGAAAGGTTTCAAGGTGACAAATCTGGACTGTACGGCAGGTGTTCTAACACTTTTCAAATGAATTTTTCAAAGGTTGTCTGGATTTCAAGGGACACGTTTTGACCGGCATTGTCATGGAGATATGATATCTTTTGCCACCTTTCACGAAAACGTTTGTACCAATTGTTCGAACTAAGCAGTGCTCGCCATAAACTGCTCCCATTCGCTGATAGATGCCCACATCCAGCTTATCTTCCACAATCTGCACATGTCCACTTTTCCTTTGAGCAACCCTTATATATTATAAAACATCATTTAAATAAATGAAATATTAGATACATATGAAAATAAACATCTGAGTATTCATAACATTCATAAACTAACCTGCTCATCAAATTTTGAGGCAGCAGCCCTTTTTTCAGCAGCAGATGTAATGGCTTCCATCACTTCCGTTGAAAGGAGTGGTAGTGGCGGCCTAGTGAAGGTTAAGGACTTGTGGCTGAGATCGAACCTAACGTTGTTGATGACCCGCTATTTACAGAACGCCGCTGTACGTTAAATCGGTAGATGTGCTAACGTCCTCCCGTTGGTGCAGTATGGAAGTTAGGGGATGAAAGTGTAAGGTCAGGAATCGATTCTCACTCACGCTTTCTGTTGAGAGGAAAATATGAGAAATTAACGCAGTTTTTATTAAAAATTTTCCGCACTATTTCAATAATATTTATAACATTAATATTAATTATAATAATTCAATGATACGATTTGATAGCTCAGTTATCTCATTAAAAAATACTCAAGAAAGGAGTCTCACTCAGTTTTAAGAGGACTGTAGTTTATTTACCTCTGCTCGCTTGACTCGACTCCTCCCTCGTTGGAGTCTTGATTACTATGACATTCTCATACATGTACACTGAACATGATTAATTATTAAATCAAATTATTTTGCCATCACAATTTGAAATGCATTTATTTTTTTATGAAATTACAAATTTTGCTTGCATTTGTCATTCAATAATTGTTAATAATTCTTTCTGTAAACGTTAAAAAACTATAGACAAAAAAATTTAAAAATATAAACTCGATATTTCAAATAAGTTTCCTAGTATTTAACTTACCAGAAAGCAATTTCTTAATTTAAGATATCCGAACACATTTGTAGTACTTTTTTAAAAAAAATAACAAACTAAAACATCATAAATGCTTTTTTAAGGATTAGTACAAATAAATACTACTAATATTGATTGTAACTTGGCTTCTATGTAGCATTTCAACAAAACAAAGCATGTTTTGTAAAGCCAAAAAATATCTCTATTCAATAAAATAGTATATATATATGTATGTTTTGATCGAATTTGGTCGCTTAACGTGTTCAGATACTTTAAGACTACACAGTACCCTTTTTTAAGAAATGATAAAATCCCCTTGAAACAATTTGACGCGGATTACACTAAAGGGAGAAAAATACGCCTGAAGGGGTTTTTGGTACATTGCAAAAAATGTGAGGCATATTATGGGAGAAAACATTGCTTTTCAAACGAAAACTCAAAAAATTATAAACAGACTTTTACAGGTAATTAAATTTAAGAACGCATTAATATATGCTTAAAATTAATGGTTATAAAAAGGTATATTATTTGTAGGCTTAAAATAAGAAAATGTCATTAAAACTCATCAATTATAATACAAAAATTAATTTTTAAAGCTGAAAATACGTTTTTTCTCCTGTTTTCGTTGCACATAATTTATTTTTTTTTATGGATAAGATATATGAAATTAAATTCGCCATACTAAATTTTAAATAATTTTAAATGTTCATTTCTGGAGAGATTAAAAACCTAATTTTAAAAAATTGATTGTAACTTGGTTTATGTAGCGTAGAAACAAAACAACAAGCATGTTTTGTAAAGCAAAAAAATAGTTTCATTGAATAAAAATAATATATCCTAATATATATTATAAAACGTAAAAGTTTGTAAGGATGTTTGTCTGTCTTTCACGCAAAAACAACTGAATGGATTTTTAATGAAACTTTACAATAATATTGCTTATAAATCAGAATAGCACATAGGCTAATTTATAAAAGATATTATGTGAAGTGTCCAAAATAAATGATAATTGTCAAGTAAGTAGGAAAATTTCTGCCATCTGCAAGCTTTTCTGGCGTGCCGCGTCAGCATATATCTAATGTTTCCTCCGTTTTGTCTACGTCAGGCACCACTGCAAGCTCAATTCTAATTTTTTTGCTTTGTAATCATTTTTTATCGCTTCTGGTATTCACAACTTTGTTTGTGGTTTGTAGTTAATTATAACGCTATAGTTTTAATTGAATAGGCAGGCATTGCATTTTTAAGTATAAAAATAACTGCCGTACTGTATTTTTTGAAATGTAGAAAAAGCACCTACTAAGAATTATGCCGCAAAAGCGAAAGTCTAATCTTACCCAAAGCTCTAATATAGCTCGTGCTAAGAAAGTAGCTAGATTTAACGAAACGTTTCCACAAGCCGAACGGAGAAGGCTTGAACAGGCGGGAGAGTGAGGCAGCTCACAGAGCTGCTGAGACACCAGAGCAGTCCCAAGCTTCGACGTTGACGTCATGCTGAATATCTGGCATCTCACCGGGCAGCTGAGACACCCGAACAGTCTCAAGCTTGGCGTCTTCAGCATGCAACTTACATGGCGTCTCAGACAGATACAGAAAACCATTGAAGCAAACAAACGTGCTGTTGCTGAAAAGGCACAACAGCGACGTCTAATATTCACAAAAACACGGGGGGTATTCGATAAAGCTGCATTCGAGTTTGACAAAACTCTTGATTATGAAAAAGCCACAAGCTTATAAAAAATAGAAGCGATGATAAATGCAGATTTTGCGGTGCTCTTAAATGGAAAGAGGAATCTGCAGGCATGTGGTTCGGTGGGGGGAGTAGCCCTTCCTTAAATAGACAAGCCAGTTGAACCTCTTAAATAACTTTTTCTATGAAAAGATGAGCCTCGCAGTTTTCTAAAAAAACATAAGAAAATACAATACATGCTTCCATATGACATCTTTGGGGTGGATAACATTGTTTCGCTGCAGGGATTTTGCCCGACTTTCACAATCCAAGGGGAAAAAATATACCACACAATCGGCTCCTTGCTTTCTGCTACCAATACGCAACCAATTTTTTTGCAAGTTTATTTCATGGGCAATAAGGAAGCACAAGGAAAAAAATATTCATACCCTCTCGGTTTTGTGTTAAAACGATTTTCACTGCATGTAAATTTTCTATAAACTATTTTAATGGTCCGAACTTTAAAAAAGATTCTTTAATGCTATTTGTTTATCTAAAAAGTAAAAATGGATGTTTGTATAACCTCGCTTCACTCCAACACTGTTCAATCGATCACTATGAAAATAGGCATGTATATGTATTTTTACAGAGAAGAGTTCTTTGTGCTATCTTCTTCGTTGCAGCATCCCACCAGGTGATGCCATAGCAATATCGCACCACTCTTGCACAGTTCAATCAATGCCAAGTTGCCAACTTGACTCTATCGCCAACATTTCGCTACATGTGTTTCTCCATTGAATCGCCGCTAATTTAAGGAACAGCGTTGCTTGCGAATATTACAATTTTAACAGAATAACAACATAAAAAGTAATAATACCATTACACTTCTAGATATAAATTATTACACTACTTAAGCGTTCATTACACAAAAATTTGTAACAATGTTTTGCTTTTAATGGAAGGTGTTTTCAAAATTGACCCACAAGAGTTAGTTAGAAAGTTACAAATAAAAAAAATCATTTTTGTCAGTTATTAGATTACAGACTTAAAATTTAACAAACATTTTTTGTTTGTTTAGTATGCATTTCACGTAAAATTAACTCATTAAAAACTTATTTATCTTTCAATCTGTATTGTTTAATTTTTCAATTCACCCGTGCGAAGAACGGCTCAGCTAAAGTATAGGCATATATATACCAAAGCTGCTCCTGCCACGCGTTGCTGTGGCTCAGTCTGGTTAAATGGGGGAAAAAAAGAGCTGGTCCATCCTGCCAATTGTGAATCTTATATTGGGCATAATTTTCTTATTGGATAGTTTGGTTTAATTACAGAGATGGAGGTCTGAGAACTTAAAATTAATTTGAATTTCAAAACATGAGGAAAAACCGGGCGACTTCAAGTTATTTAAGGACTCAGACAGTGAAATGCACTGCAAATCACAAAAATATGTAAGAAATAATCCTCATAAATTAGATGAAATCCCAAAAATATGTAAGAAATAATCATAAACAAAAATCAGATAAAAAAATCCCCAAAATATATAAGAAGCAATCATAAGCAAAAATTAATTAAATACAAAAATAAATAAGAAATAATTTGGTTCACTCCTAGGAGAGCCCACACCCTTGGTGCAAATTACTTTGGTTGGCAATAATTGCGCCATCTTGGTAGCCCTACTTTTAAATACTACATATGACAACCCTAACTATTTCTAGCATGTTCGTATTTTGTGGGCACGCATTTCGAATTTCATTTTGTTGTTGGCTGGCTGTGTGTGTGAGGAAATATACTTTAGAATTTTTTACTTTGTTGAATGCAAAAGGTAAGAAAGAATTGATTGAATGGTGTATGAAGGAAGGATTGATTGCTTCGAGTTATGAATGTCCTAAATGTAATGATAGGCATGATGTAACATGGTCGGCAATAAAACGCTTTCTTTCGAAATTGTACCAGCCACGCCGAATGTATGTTCTACCATTACCTCGCAGAATAAATATGGCGATGCTCACACGATCATTCGCTTATCGATGAGATCTTTTTTAAAATCTGTTGTTACGCTGTACCCTCCACTTGAAAAAGATCAGCATTAAGAAAGTAAGTGCTGTTTTTATATTTCTTATCTTAAATGTTTAATTTCTGTATTGTTTACATATATTTTCATTACGCATCCACCTTATTTCTCTGTATTTACTTGCCGCCATTGTTGGTTTCGCTTGGCGCCATCTTGTTCTGGCTTGGCACTTTTTTGGTTTGTCGCCAAGGGTGTGGGAGTCTCCTAGGATTTTACCAATAATTTTAATAATAAATTGAATGCAAAAATAGGTCCATGCAGTTCATAAAATAATAAACATAGAGAAATTAAAAACAGCATAAAACTGACAAAAAATTACATTAATTTAAATAAAAAAATGCAATGAAATGCACTGCAAATCACAAAAATATACAAGAAATAATCAATAACATAAATCAGATGAAAAATCCCAAAAATATATAAGAAATAATCATAAACAAAAAATCATAAAAATCCCAAAATATATAACAATCATAGGCAAAAAAAAAAAAGTAATTAAATGCAAATCACAAAAATAAATAATTTTAATAATAAATTAAATGCAAAAATACATAAATAGGTTCATGCAGTTCATAAAATTGTAATACCAAAACTGATAAAAAAATTACATTAATTTAAATTTTAAAAAAAGTCTTAAACAGTTAAAAATATACACAAATTGGAAATATCTGTACCTTTTAGTCCTTTAGGGGGCAAATGATTAATTTTGCAATACTAGTGGGTATACAATATTTTTTGTTTTACCATTGTTTGCGTAAATATTAAGGCTATCAGGTTTGCCAACACGGGAACATGCAACATACAATTGTCCATGTGAGAAGCAATCCACACTTAAATCTAACCCACACAATTCTAACGATTGACCTTGAGCTTTATTTATTGATTGTGATTGCAAATGCCAATTGAATTGGGAATTGCAATCTTTTAAATTTAAATGGTGTATCGGTCGGGATCATGGGAATTCGAGGAATCAGGACTTCTCCTTTGAAAGGCCCAGTTAATATTGTTGCCTCCACTACGATGTTCATCAATTTCTTAACAGCAAGTCGCGTGCCATTACAGAGTTTCGGCTGATTGACATTATGCAACATAACTGGCCCACCTATTTTCAATTTTAATATGTGTGGTGGCATTCTTGGCAGATCAAGATAGTTCAAAAACTCTGATGGGTAATTGACACTTCATCTGCTTCCACAACGGTGTCTATCGATTTATATATAATTTCCTCACTTTGAATACTGGACTGTATAAAATGATTTAAGTTGATATACATCCTTATTCTTTGCGGCAAGGACAGCTCATTCACTGAGCCAGTTGTGATTCCTATAATTAATTTAAATATTAGGAAATACTTCTGAGATAAGTTCCTCTTTGATGTCACTAAATTACAAAAAATTATCAGGTAATGAAATTTGTCTTGTCTCAGCTATTGGCAGCTGTCCGTTTCCAAAGTCCAGTAACTGTCGTGAGAATACTTTGGCTGATCGATCATTTTGAAGTTGGACACGCATATTCTTAGTCAACTGTAATATATGCACATGTCGCCACAATGTTGAATATTTCAGGCAAGCATTTATTTCGTCTGCTGGTGTCGATCGAGAAATTACAGGCAATGTTTGTCTAAAATCTCCTGCAAGCAATATCAATGCATTCCCGAATGGTTGAACGTTTTTCACGCAAATCTTGTTAAGATCGATCCAGAGCTTCAAGTGATTTTTCATGTATCATTGTACATTCATCCCAAACAATGACTTTACATTTTTGTAACACTTTTCCCATACTAGACGTTTTGGAAATATTGCATGTGGGAGTGTTGATGGTTTGTACATTCAATGGCAATTTCAGAGCTGAATGAGCAGTCCTTCCACCTGGTAACAATGTCGCTGATATTCTAGACGAAGCAAGAGCTAATGCTATGTCATTCTTTGATCGAACCATTGCCAGAATCAATCTGATAAGAAATGTTTTCCCGATTCCTCCTAGTGCATCCAAGAAGGTCCCCCCCGACTCCGTCATTTATCATTTGCATTATGCGATCATAAATGCCCTTCTGTTCACATGTTAATTTGGGAATGTTTGATTGGACATACAACTGGAGATCACTGATGTTGTAACTTAGTTCACGGCGCAAATCCACGTCAAATGAACCAATCTCTGCTCGAGTGGGTGCTGGCATTCCCAATTGAATAAGAGCTTTGTTTGCAATAGTTAAGCACTTATCTTCAATATTTATTAATGTTTCGTTGTAAATGCCTTCTGTAAATTCCATGGCCATATTGCCATTTTCTAGCCGTACTCTATGCAAAATATCTTCAGCCATATACGATCGATATCTTTCCCATAACTCTGTGGGAGATGAAGGGAAGCAAGAGGTCAATATAATTGCGAATAATGTGCGAATTTGATTGAGATGTGCAGTGTTGCACGCGTCATTAATACATATATCCCATTGTTGGTCACTTTCTAATAAGTTCAGAGCCTGACATGCACTGCGAAAAGTGGCATGTGTGACGCCGTCAACAATTTTCAACTCATGGAAAGATCTAGGACCAGGCACATTAACCAACAGCATGCGAAGATAGAAACATTCATCCTGATTAGGATGCACTGTATAAAGTCTACCAATTGTATTTTCTCTGAAAATGCCAGGCTGACCATCGACTGGTTCCTCTCATCTACGTCGTATGAATACACTTCTGAATACAACAGTGTTCTGGCAAAAGGGTCTTCTTGACACAAAGTGAAGAAAGCAGTTAAGAGTTGTACCAGGTGGATTAAGGGGCCTTTGAAGTACATTTGCATTAGTAAAATAAACACGCTGGCCATTCTCTAAATGTATTAATAAGTGGATCACTGCTGGATTACGTTCATGCATGAGGAATGAAAAAATTCACCATGCAGCCTCATTGCTGCTTATATATCTTCCAGCCTGGTATTGTGCAGTTTCATCGATAACTCGTACTGCATTTGTTACTATTTTCTGGTTGCACATCAAAAACTGCCATACCACTGCCTTTATTTACATATTTACAGATGTATTTAAGCCTCCAAGCGTTCCACACGGAAAATTTCGTCATTGTAAAGATGCTTTGAAAATGCACTGCACAGGTTTTTTTGCCTTCAAGTAACATTCTGAAAAGCGGTTGAGCCATACCTTTCTGAGAGAAATCCTTTCCCCCTTTTAAAGGTTTAACATCTTGAAAGATAATTAGGGACCGTGGAAGCCACACAGCAGGACACTGATAGGAATTTTATGGCTCGCAAGGAACCCTGTGTTTTGACCCTGGAGCAATCGTAAAAAATCTGTTGGAAATTCCTTTAGACACCAGGAAGCATTTGTTTGTTAGCTTGTATTTTAAAAGTTTTGAAAAGTCCCAACGCATAAGTAAAATATGTTACAATTCCCTTTTGGTTTCATATTAATTTGAAACTGTAACACAAGTTGGGGCGTGTCAGGGCAATCTGCTATTTTATATAGTTACAGACAAATTACCTTTTTAAGTATATTCTTTCGCTTCATTTTTCTTATCTTAATCAATGCTTTCAGTTTTTGAAACATGATTATTTCATTATAAGATGCCAAAAAAATATTAATAAAACACTTTCAAATTTGAAATTTTTTAAACTTTCCACAACCACTAAAAATGAATAAATTTAAACTTCATCAAATAATATGAAACATTTTCTTACACTTTGATAAAAATAATAACGAAAAAAAACTAATTAAGATTTATTAGTTTTTTTTTTAGATTTCAAAGCCAAAGTGCTCAGGGAAGTTTAAGTACAGTGCCTAGATATATATATTGTTAAAATACACCGAATTATATTTGAATTTTAAGTGCTTGAACTTCAGTTTACATCAAAGACAACATGAAGGAAGATTATCCCACATTTTTTATAACTTGAATGTTTGAATAAATGGTAATCAAAAATATACGGAAAAATTTACAGTAGACATTTATGCATATAAATAAATATAAAAATCAATTTTAAATTCAAGCTATTCAAAAACATTCGAATTATTCTTCAAAAAATATCTATTTATACAAAATGCCTCAACATTTATCTTTTTTTTTTTTTTTTTAAGGCTAACTGAATAAGTAATTAAAATCTGGATATTTTTTGAAATCTCGACCATATAAAGCTAGAAATTTTATGTTAGAAATTCCATTTGAAATTTCGAAAAAAAATGTATCGCACGGTTAAAAATTATTTACCATAAGTTCTAGCAATTCTTTGAGTATAATATAAATTTCAAATTTTATATCATATAGCTTCTTTAGTATTTTTTAATATATTTTGAAAATTTCATACAATTCGGTTGAAAACTGCATGTTAAGAACAAAAAATATAATAAAAAATTGATGAATATACAATAGTTTTACATAGAAGCAAAACTGAGAAGCTAAATGGTAGGAATGAAAAATTTTTAGTATATCTGAAGTAGTTTTCAAAATATTTATTTTAAAGCTCAAAAAATGTGTGTGCATTATGTTATACTTAATATTAATTAAATGGTTAAAATAATATGTTAATAATAGTCATGTAATCGTTTGACGACGCATTCATATACTTATAAAAAATTATAATGGTCATTGATGTGAATGTCAAGAATTTTATGTAATTTTAAATTCAGACATTAAGATATTGATGTAGAAAATATAAAACGACCATCTAAAATACATGAAAAATGCAGTCTGCTATAAAATGATCTTGACAAACAAAATACAGCATTTTCACTTACTATGGCAGAGCCGGTTTAGTTAGGGGCGATGTGGGAAAAGAGAGAGGTACCCGCTGTTTTGATGGATGCCGCTCTAGCTTTTAAAGTTCTCAGGAAAAAAATATATATAAATTACAAATGCAAAAATAAGTCTTGTAATTTTCCATACATTTTTATAACAATGAATTGTGGAATTGGCTTCCAATACATTGTTGCGTTTGACAATATCTAAGGTAACCAACCCTACTTTAGATAGATTTGTACTACTTTTTCGTAACCGTATTCCTTTTAAAATTAATTCGTGCAGCCGAAATACACCTTTTGCACCCTTAAAAATTTATGTAAACTATAAGGTTAATTTTAATTTATGCAACTTGTGAAATGTTCATAATTAACCATTTCCGTCTAAACAGTTTACATGAAAAAAAAAGTTTGGACTCCCTCATTCATTAGGAAATTATATAAGTTTTATTTTTGACCAAATAGGGTCAAGTGGTAGTGTATCGTGCTTCCACACCACAGGTCTGGGGTTCCATTAACGGGCTGGGCAAGGTCGTCTCTGCCTTTCATCCCTTTACATTGGGTCGATAAATGAGTACCAAGCTTGCTTGGGGTCTTAAACACTGAAGGTCTCTCTTCAGACAGACCACCAAATCGGGACATCTGTTCATGCACCTCAGCACTCAATGGTCATGTATATTGGGATGGGCATAGTAGTTCCTGGCCCTCATAGATTGTTGTGCCACTGAGTTTGAGTTTTAAGTTTGAGGATTGCCTCACTTTGAGGATACCCCTTAGATAAAATTGTATTTCCACTCATTTCCAATTAATAATTTTTCCTTCAAATACGTTTATTTGAGAAGGAACTTTGATTTTTCAAATGTATTGTCTTAATAACATGTATGTTAGTGTATTATATTAAAATTTTGATCCATCCAAAATTACATGTTTTTTGCTCCTCTAAAAGCTTTTAGGATTTTAGAATTGATCTTACAATCCATATACGTTTTATAGTAGTATATTTAAAAATGTGATAAAGACATTTTTATAACTGTGTGAGCTTTTATGCAACGTTCATAAATATAAAAAATTGCATTCAGCTACAGTTTTTAAAATGTACTGAAATAAGTGGAGGAATAGGATATTTACATATTATGAATATTTTTGACTGCAGTAAGATATATTTATATTTCAGTTACTTTACAATTTGAATAGAAGTTATAAGCCATTTTGCGAATAGTTTGATATTGAATATAAACTCATAGGCTGTTTAACAGTGAAGTGTTTTATTTTGATACCAGCACACATTAAATTAAGGCTCATTTACAGTTATATGATCAGCTTCAGTGATATTTAAATTTTCAAAAATAGTCTACATGTCTGAAAACATTCTTTCAAAACCACACACCACATCTCTCATACTATGTCTTCCATACAGCAGGAAATATTTGTGTATACTCAAAAAATTTAATACAGGATACATTTCAAAATGTTAAAATTGTTTTTAAAATTTGGTATGGATACACTGTGGAACATACGGTTAACTTCACTGAACAAAATTGTTTTAAGCGTACTGTTTTGAAAGACAAAATTGGAGAGAACTTTTTCTCACAATAGAATTTGTAATGACTGAATTGTGTGAGAATGTAGTTATCGATGCGTGACATTTTTCCTTGTAATAAAAGAAACCATTTTGCATGCGTACAGCTGCCGAATTACCACCATCTTCAGTTGATCGTCTCCTATACCAAGGGTATCCATTATCTCTTGTTATCGTATTGGCTGTGAATGCTCGAGGATATTTTTTAGAGCATTTCCCATCTACCATGCATGGTGAATTTGAATTTAGCGCACCGCATGGTCCATGTATTACGTTTTTGATAATAACTGCATGTAAATCCTTATCGACATCAGCCCGTGGAATCTCAACACATATCACATCATCGATTTTGTCTGAAGTTATTGTATTGTACAGCCAGATTAGAATGTGTTCATGTGACAATCCTCTCTTTTGCCATTCTACTGAATACATCCAGCAGCATACAAATCCAAATACTTCATATTTCACAATAAAATCCCCATCAGTGACTTAAGTTTTTGTCTGAAAACACGTGCTGTGATGTCATGCCTATCCACATGCGATTGTCCAGGAAGTAACAACTGCTGTATCTCATCCCAAGCTGGATTGCACGTGAAGGTGATAAATAAGTCTGGACGTCCGTAATGGCGAACATATGCCATTGCATCTTGTGCATATTCCTGCATGTGACGCGGACTGCCTATGTATGAAGATGGCAAAATAATCATCTTTCCAATGTTGGTTGTATTACCCTCATTCACAACTGCATCTTGCAAATGAATGTATTCTTTGGAGCGAACTTTTGTCTGATTCAATCTAAGAAATAGCAGACGTTTTATTCCAATTTTTATGTACATATCAACAATGTACTGGTGAAACAACTGACGGTATTTCATAATATAATTGTCCTCGTTCTTTTGAATCATTAAGCGGTATGCGTACAAGTTCATTGCACTGCATTTTTAATTGATTTCTGCCCATTAACTGGATTAACCATTTTCCCATTGAAATGATATCCATCAGCACCATCCCAAAAGATGATTGGATATTGCAAATCATAACGGTGATTTTCCCGGACGTTTATTATCTGATGGCATCATATCAATAGCTATTTTAAACAATCACACCAAATTGTTCCTTTCATGAAGGAGCTCCTACAGTTGTGAAATAATTAATCTTCTTAGTGAAGTATGTATTCCATAATGTACATCAACTTCATCTTTATCATCACCGAACTGAACTATCTTTATCAATGTGAAAGCATAATTTGATAAAATAATTACAATCTTACGACCACCTACTTCTTCCATTACATTTTGAGCCTTCTGTATGTTTTGCTTATTCGCTGATGTCTATTCCAATTTGATGTACAACTACTCCTAGCACTGCTTTTGCTTGGTCAGTATTACCCAAGTTCAATTTTCTGCAATGTAATTTTATGCAGTGAAGCCGATTGACTACACTTAAAAAGGTTAAAATAAAAACACATGGAATTGCAAAACAGCTCTGAGTGGGCCCTGTATCAAAATTCTTTTGGGGAACATTTTTTAGATACGAGCACCATGTTAGTGGGATTGTAGTAACACTTATTGGGGCCCCTGCATCATTGATACGGCGGTAGTTACATCCCTGACAAAAGCAAACCGTAAAAACTTCAAGTGTTTTGTTAACAAATTACTAATAGAATCTGCTTAAGAAAGTTATAACATAAACTCAAATCTTAAAAAACAATAAAAAACAAAGTAAAGTTCAAATATATTGATATATATCAGAAAATCTTTATTTTTCCATTTATATTTCAATAGTAACATCAAATTAAAGGTACTTACGTATTATCGCAACCTATTGGCGACATTGTATAAAACGAAGCACATGATTGTCAATTAAGCTCGTACAACAAATGTGAAAATGGGATCACAAACACTTTGCAAGTTACCTTGAACCTTGGCAATTGTTGCGATAATACGCAAGTATCAAATGAAATTTAAAAATTTGTCTAAAACAGAGAAAAAAACATTTTTATTAAAAATCCTGTCGATTAATTTTGCCAAATTAAAATTTCGTCATGCAGAAAAAAAATATTGGTTCAAGTGAAGTACATGGGAAGCCACTTCATATTTGACAATTTTTCTTCGTATTTGGCGATTTTTATCTAAATGTCATGGTGAAATATTGAATTCTTTCTAAAATAAATAATTCCAAAAGAAGTACCTTGGCGACCACTTTTAGTTGCCAAAAAAAAAAGGACTGCACAAATGGCCCATTCCAAACATTGAAAACATATTGCGGCATCTTTGATTTGATGTAAAGGGTCAACAGAAAAAGGTAAAAATGTAGTTACTAAAAAAAAAAATAAACGTGAACATTTTATCATGAATTAATTTAAGATTACCGAAGGAAAATTTCAATACTCTATTCTGGAGATCAGCCGGCGGGTCTTCAATTATCTTCAAAACTATTAGGAAATTTTAACAACTATTTGGCAGGAAAATAAGTAGCGTACAGATGTCAAATATAATTTTCAAGAATTTGAAAAAAAGAGAAATAAATTTAGCTTAAAATTATAGAAAAAAACACAATGTAAAGTATAAGCAAAATATATTGAAATATATATTGAAAAGGATGGCGACTTTTTTTGAAAGATTACATCATGCATGTAATTGAATTATGTTAATTTTAGATTGTAAAAGTATAATGCATAAAGTCTACACATCTTTTATATTATTTTTAAATCATTGCTTTCTTTCTTTTGTGTTTTACCGCAATTCACCTCCCAACTGATTTAAAATTAAGCTTGAAATTAAAGTATTGCCATTCATAAATACAAACTTTACCAGATCGGGGCATCTGCTCATGCACCTCAGTGCCAAATGGTCACGTATACTGGGATGGGCACAGTAGGCCCTGGCCCTCATGGGCTGTTGCGCTGCTGAGTTTGAGAATAGAAACTTTGTGATATTTAATCTGCTAGGTGAGTATTTTACATGTCCCGATTATATTTTGATTATATCTAAGATTAAAATTTACTTTTTCTTACCTTTTAAATAAAAATCAATTAAGGCTTAGATTGCCTCTTGAATAGTTTCTAAAAAACTTTTCAACCCCCTCCCCCAAAATAAATATATAAATAGCTATTTATTTTCCTTTTTCAACATATTTGAAACTAAGTTGATTTCAATTAATTGGAGTCCCCCAAAATAAATATATAATAGCTCTATTTATTTTCCTTTTCAACATATTTGAAACTAAGTTGATTTCAATTAATTGAAGTCGATTTCGGTAAATTTCTTTAACTGCCTCATTAGTAGGACATTCCTTTTTTTTAATTTGTGAGTACCACTCCCCCCCACCTACTCCTCAATAGTCAATCAAAAAATAATATTTCTAATCTATGTAACTAGAATCTCAATCAATATTTAAAACTCACCGACTTTTTTAAATGTATAGTTTAGTTTTACACATTGATATTTAGAAAAATGGCTGAAATTTACTGTGCTTTTAATTTTTGAATAAAGATGCTCAACATATATATATATATATACTAGCTGGTATACCTGTTCTTTGCACGGATGAACTGAAAAGTTAAACAACACAGATTGAAGGATAAAGAAGTTTTTAATGAGTTAATTTTAAGTGAATTGCAAATTAAACAAAAAAAGCTTTTCCCATATCTCAGCTGAAGAAAAAAGAAAGAAATACCTTCGTTAAATTTTAAGTCTGTAGATCTAATAGCTGATAAAAAGGATTTCTTTTATATTTATAACTCCCCGTAACACTCTTGAGGGTCCATTTTTAAAAATACCTCCCTAAGCAGATCTCTGCTCAGCAAAAGTAACACATTGTTAAAAGTTTTGTGATGTTTAGAATATTGTAAATAATTTATAACTGAAAGTGTCATACATTAATATAACTTTCTGTTGAATTTATTTTATGTTAAAATTGTAATATTCGCAAGCAACACCGTTTCTTAAATAACAATGGTGATTCAATGAAACACATAGCAAAATGTTGATGATAGAGTCAAGTTTGCAACTGTCTAGATACTTTCATAGCTCAAGCTTTATTAGAGCTTTGTAAGACCCGCCGTGTAGGAGAGCGATACACGTTAATGCTTTATCTACCGCATTATGATTTACAGCAATTTTTTTTCATGCAATATTTTTTTAGGTCACTACATTGAAAATTAAGGGACATACATAAACAAAATACTCCACTTAGGGAAATTTAATCCGTTAGAACTAATAAATTAATTAAAGATATTCCACTGTAAAATCAATTATATACACCGTTCACTTAAAATAAATAGTCAAATCCTTTTCTAAGGTCTCCATAAAGATACAAAAACATAAGACACTTAAATTTGTGACATTAACTATTTTTTTGGGACAAAAATGATAATCTTTGCAATTTGCTGAAAACGCAATATCTGCTAAAAACTATTCGCCTTCCACGCCAAAATACTCATCATAGAACCCGTGCTGTCATATATCTTGGAAGAGTGGATTTCAAAAAATATTCAGCTAAGTATTGGTAGAATATTCCTGCTAAATTGGTGTGGCATGGTAGTTAGGAGAAGGGGGTGCCAGCTCAGGTGTCGTCCACGTCACATGACCATGGTTCAAGATTACGTGGTCTGTCGCCAAAAGCCCTCATGTAGCTGAACAGTGCGACATTAATATTCACTCACTCAAAAATACAATACAGTAGTTATAATTATTTTATACTTAAAAATGCAATATCTGCCTATTCAATATTAAAATTATTTTGTTATAATTAACTACTAACCACACAAACAAATTTTGAAAATTTGTCCAAATGATGTAGTAAGAAAGAGAAAGTTTATTCAGACAGACAACAAATGCGTCTTATATGTATATAGATATAGATTTGATTGAATTCTTGTGTACAGTGGCGCACACAAGGGGGGGTCCTGAGGGTCCGGACCCCCACCCCAAAGCCCTAGATTTTTTTTCCGATTGATTATAATTCCAAGTACATAGTATGTAAAATTTGATTAAGTATTTATTATTAATGATTAATTTTATTAATTAATGCTAATTATTTATTCAAAATTAGTTTTTTTACTGTGTTTTGTTCTCGAAAATCGACAAAATCAAAAGGAGCACAATACAAGAATGGTGAACTTTTGACCCCCCCCTTGAAAAATTCCTGTGTGCACCACTGCTTGTGTATCATTACTTTTGTAAGCCTCATGACATACTTTATGGTGTACCTTCGGTGCAATTACTGGGCATATGGCTCGCGAAGCGAGCCTCCATCCCATGTCCGGTAGGTATATGTAGATCGGACTATAAGAATATCATGCTAGCGTGTAGCAGGGAGCTGATTGGTCGAGCCAATCATTGAGGAAATGTCCTGGGTCATGCGGAAATCTGCTTTCATGACAGAGAGCTGAGTGGGTGCTCTCTTATTGGATCATGGCTGGTGATTATTGAGTCTCTCATTGGCTGCTCAAATCTCTCAGAAAGAAATTTAAGTCTAATGGGGGAGGGGCTAGCCCAGATGGTGGGGATACGACAAATAATTTAAGAAAAATAAAAAGATAAATAATCAAATTAAACGATAAATAGAATGAATTTAGCAATGGGTGTGCAATTAAATTGCACTAATTTTAAAATTTAAGGTGGATTATATGAATTGAGAAGAATCCTTCTCGGTCTTTTGGTATTGTCATGAGGGTTGTAATTAGGCATAGTAATCATATTAGCATTGTTTGTAAATTTAAGAGAATTAAAGAAATTTTTTGCAATTTTTTTAATTTAAGATTTAAAGCTATTTATTTTAATCACGTTCCGAATGTCATTTCTCATATATCTACAAGCTCTTACGATCATTCGGATAGTAGAATTTTGTAGAGTATCAAGGATATTTATATTAGTTTTAGCTGCATATCCCCACACTGGGCACCCGTAGGCTAATATTGGACGCATAATGGCTGTGAAGAGAAGCACTTTATTGTCTCTAGATAATTCGGAATTCCGGCCAATTAGGGGGTATAATTTAAACATTATTTTCCGGAATTTATTTCGCGTGTGTTGTATGTGTGTTCTCCAAGTGAGATTTTTATCAAAGATGATACCAAGGTATTTAGTGCTTTGAGACCATGGAATTGTTGTGTTGTACATAGTGGGTGGTGGTGGTAATTTGCGTTTTTTGGTGAATATTACGGCAGCGGATTTTTCAACATTAATGCTGATCTTCCACTGGTCGTAGTATTTTTCGAGTAATTTAAGGTGTTTATTAAGTGCATATGTGACAGAACTGATTCTTTTGTATGTTGTGTGCACGGCTGTATCGTCTGCGAACATGTTGATTTTGGTGAGGGTGTAGTCTGGAATGTCATTAATGTATAAGTTAAAAAGCAGAGGCCCAAGGAGACTACCCTGAGCTACTCCGCAACAAATTTGTTTTGTGTTTGAAAGCATATCCTTGACTCGAACCTGAAAAGAGCGAGCGGAGTTGCAGGAGTGGAGTAGGCAAATAAGGGGTGGGGGGATATTGTACGTGATAAGTTTGAATGTTAATCCGGTAAGGCACACGCGGTCGAAGGCTTTCTGGATATCCAGAAATACTGCGCCGGTGCTCTTTTTGAGTACCAATCTTTTAATGCTGACTGAGCCATAGCAACATTTAGCTGGGTATAGCTAGTTATAACATAAAATTAAATCTTAAAAAGATTTAAGAATAAAAGAAGGCTCAATATTTTGAATAAATCAGTATAAACATTTTTGGGTAAAATCCTAGGAGGACCCACTGCTGTTTTTGGCGCCAAAAATTTTTCGCCAAAAAGCGCCAAATTGAAGGTTTTCAAAAAGGCGTCAATGACGAAAAACTCTTGGGAAGCGCATGCGTCAGTGGAGGGAGGAGGGGGATGAAATGGGCGTATCGCAAAGATGAAATCGAATAAATACATTAAATTAATCATTATATAAAGAAAAAAATGGAGAAAGCAATGAAATTCATTTTAAAAAAGTATTCTAAAACCAGTGTGTACAACATGATTTACATTTTTAAAAAAAGGACGAAAGGGGCGTTTCGCAAAGATAAAAAAATCGAAGAAATACATGAAATCAATTTTAAAAAATGTTAAAAGCACTTACCTTACGCTTGCATTCCGTCATCTGTTGGTGGATACACCCTTGCGATGGATGCAAGGAATTTATGAAAATTCTCATTCACCAACTTGTGATCGTAAGATCGCCGCCACATGTCTTATTAACTTTGTCATATTCTTATTAACTTTCAAGTCATTCATCACGAACTCATTCATGCTCTTGCCAAACCAATATCTCGTCAAACGCAAGATAATAGTTATAGCAAGTTTGCTTTCGCTAAACCAAGTGCCCTTTCTCACACTCCGAACGACGTCGTGGCGATTATCTTTCGACTGGTTGCGGCAACGCCTATTCGTAGCCGTCAACCGTTCTCGCTTTTGCAAACGCATATTTTTTTTTTTTACACCTCGAACATTCATAACGAGAAGCAATTAAATTAGCTTTCATACACCATTCTAACGTCTCTTTCTTCCCCTATGTGCCCAGGAGCACAAAGAAACCTATCGTAGCCTCACTTTAAAGTAATTTCCTTTCACACGCCATTCTTAACAACCTCCAGCGAAGTCAAATGTCAAAATGACGTTTTTTTCGGAAAAGGCGAAAAATGTTGCACTTTTTTAGGGTTGCCATTTTTCGGTGATTTGAAAATCCAAATTTTTGATGAAATGGAAAGGTTACCATATTGTAACATTTATCGCTCAAAATTTGGCGACAAAAAATTTGGCGACCAAAAGTGGGTCCTCCTAGGATTCAACCGTTGCGGCCAATCTAATGTTATAGTAATGTACAGAATTAGAGGTACTTATGTATTATCGCAACCTATTGGTGACATTATACAAAAATGAAGCACATGATTGCCAATTCAACACACATACAAAGTTGGGATTGCCAAAAGTGGCGAGTTGTCTTGTCTTGAACGATTGTGCAATAATACGTAAGTACTAAATAAAAAAAATTTCCAAAGTATATACATCCCGAGCATAAAAATAAATTGAAAAATGAAGTATAATACTAACATTAACTGACATAAAAAGAACTGAACTAACTATCAATGCAAAAGCATAATTTGAAAAAATAGGGTACTTACATATAACCGCAACCTATTGGCGATATATGAAAAAAGCACGACTCACAATTCAGCATATATATGACATGCGAAATCGGGGTTGCCAACCTGGTAAGTTATTTTGAACGTTGGCAATTGTCAGGATAGTACATACGTTCCAAAAATAATTTATCTTACGACTACCTGCTTCCTCAACAGGTATTTAAGCCATTTGTCTGTTTTGCTCATATTCTGATGCCTATTCCAGTTTCATATGTAATTACTACCAACACTGCTTTTGCTTGGGCAGTATGATTACCCAAGTTTGATTTTCTGCAAGGCAATTTTATGCACTGAAGCCAATAGTATAATCTTAAAGGTTAAAATAAAGACACATGAAATTGCAAAATATTATTTATTTCATACATCTAAAACAGATAACGAAAACGGAAATATTATACTTACTTTAATTGCAGCAATAAGAACTGATATATAACCCTTATGGAAAATCACACACATAAACATCCCGCGATAACACCTAAATGTTGCCAAACCCACAAAACAAAATTTTAGTTATTAAAAGAATATTCCTTAAAAATATGATTTATTCGAAAATTAATCCTAATTATATATAAATATCAAAGAATAGAAAAATTGAATAAATATTCCAACCGATAAACATAGATATAGTAAAAATATGTAATAATGTTGAAAAACTGCGTGTAAAGTATAAATTTTTCACTTAGTGAGAAACGTGACATCATATGACGTCATAACAGTGGAAAATCACTTAAAAATTAGATTTTAAAAAAATTTAGAAAGAATTGCGCACGCGAAACCTGTTTAAGAACCTTCCCCATGTAATTTTGTATATATTTACCAAATTTCACGTTATTTGGTTGTCTGGATCTTGAGTTATAAGGGAACAGACAAACAGACCACAAATGCGTCTTATATAAATGATGATCGCAGCATCAACTGTCGGGACCAACTTGAATTATCTAGATATATATTATAAATGTGAAAGTTTGTGAGGATGTTTGGGAGTCTTTCACGCAAAAACAACTGAATAGATTTTAATGAAACTGCCGCGTTGCGTGGTTAGGCATTCTTCACTACAAAACGGTTGAATTAAATAACAATAAACATTTATTAACTTTAAAGATTAAATGAGCAATTAAGAGGTAAACTTCTAAAAACTCCAACACATGGTGAATCACGCACGCTACAAGAATAACAGATCAATTCAGTTCAGTTTTGGAGTCGTTATGTTTGAGCTGTAAATCGCTGCATACTCCCCTTCCAGTGTCAACGATACCTAGTTGGAAGATGAACTTTGCGACCAGAACGTGTAGATGGCTGGGTAGGCGTTGAAGCTGTTGGATCAGATTCCACAGTAGCAGGTGTTGAAGCTGTTGCATTAGGTTCCACAGTAGCAGGTGTTTCATTCTTGGTTTGAGGTAGTTGCAAGTCCTCAGTGTTAAGAAAGAAGGCAGGTTTGCATCTATCAATAGATACAGATACCCGTTTACCATTGATGTCAAGGAAAAACACTTTATCCTTCCTTTGTAAGACTTTGAAAGGGCCATCATAGGGTTGTTGAAGGGGACGACGTAACATGTCTCGGCGAAGAAAAACATGTGTTGCTTCCAACAGTCCTGGATGGATAAAAACTGGACGTTTGCCATGGTATTTTGGTGGTTTAGGGTGAAGTGATTGCATGTGAGACTTAAGTTTCGAAACAAAATTCGCAACATCATCGTCTGGCTTGGAAGAGTCAAACATCTCCCCTGGCAGTCGAATAGTGGTCCCAAAACTAATTCAGCTGGGGTACACAGAATATCTTCTTTAAGAGAAGCTCGTAGACCTAGTAAGATGATAGGGAGTACTTCTGTCCAACGCTCAGTAGCATGGCATTTGATTGCACTTTTCAATGGGCGGTGCAATTCTTCGATCATCCCATTAGCTTGAGGGTGGTATCAGTTGTACGACACTTCTGAACACCAAGTAGTTTGCTAAGAGCTTTGAAGAGCGAGGACTCAAACTGCCTGCCCCTGTCGGTTGTGAGAATTGCAGGAGTTCCAAAGCGAGACACCCAAGAGGAAAAAGAAGGCCTCAGCCACAGTCTCAGCAGTTATGTCTTTGAGGGTTGGGCCTCTGGCCATTTCGAAAAACGGTCAATCATTGTCAGGCAATAGGTGTGGCCATTTGATGGAGGTAGAGGTCAATGAGATCCAGATGAACATGATCAAAACGTTGGGAAGGTTCTTGAAATGATGAAAGAGGTGATCTAGTATGACGATGAATTTTGGATTTTTGGCAAGCTAGGCAGTGTCTTGTCCACTTAGCTACATCTGATGAGATTGATGGCCAAACAAAACGTTGCTTCATCAAATGCACTGATCGACGTATGCCAGGATGGGATAAATTATGCATAGCAGAGAAAACATCTTGGCGATGCTGTTTTGGGATGTAGGGTCTGGCTGTGCCCGTTGATAGATCACACATAATTTCAGTAGACGAATTGGGAAAAGTTACCTTTTTGAGTTCCAAGGAAGTTCCAGATGTGCTATTAGGGTGTGAAGCTCCCGATCAGTCTGTTGTGTCTCAGCAATACAGTCATAGTCAATTTGACTTGGGAAGGTGATTGCAGAAACACGAGAGAGAACATCAGCAGCAATATTGTCAGATCCTGGAATGTGTACAATATTTGTGGTGAACTGAGAGATGAAATCCAGCTGACGGATCTGCCGTGGAGAACACTTGTCACTTTTTTGCCTAAAAGCATAAGTGAGGGGCTTGTGGTCAGTAAACACTGTGAAATCTCTAGCTTCCAGCATATACCGAAAGTGTCGGATAGCCGAGTAGATAGCAAGGAGTTTTCACGGTCGTAGGCACTGTAAGACTTTTCAGATGAAGTAAGTTTTCTGGAAAAGAAAGCCAATGGCTGTAGCTCAGAGTCCACAACTTGGTGAAGTGCACCTCCTATGGCATAATCAGAGGCGTCCACATGAAGAGCAAGCGGGGCAGAAGGTGAAGGATGAGCAAGAAGTGCAGCATCAGCAAGAGCTTGTTTACACCTCTGAAATGCTGTAATTACCTCAGAAGACCAGTTTAAAGGCTTTGAGTCCATCTTACCTTTAGAACCTTTTAAAAATTCACTTAAAAGATACTGTTGTTCAGCTGCTTTGGGCAAGAAACGTCTATAAAAATTTAACAGTCCTAAAAATTTTCTCAGAGAGCCAACAGTCTCTGGTTGTTTGTAATCAAGAACTGCTTGAACTTTGTCAGGCAATGGCTTAATGCCATCAGGAGTGATAAGGTGGCCAAGGAAAATGAGTTCGGTCACACCAAATACACATTTAGAGATATTTAGTTTTAAACCATATGAGCTCAGTCTTTGGAATATAGTTCTTAAGTGAGAACGATGCTCCTCAGCATTTTCTGAGTAACACAAAATATCATCCAAGTAGACAAAACAAAAAAGGAAGTCCTCTTAGTACTTCATGCATGAATCGCATAAAGGTTTGTGGTGCATTCACAAGGCCAAAACACAAATGGGTATATTCGTAAAGACCCCATGGAGTTGTTACAGCTGTCTTAGGAAAATCACACTCAGCTATAGGGATTTGGTGGAATGCCTTAAAAATGTCTATTTTGGAAAATATCCTCTTGCCATGTAGTGCATGAGCAAAGTCATTCAAATAAGGCATGGGGTAGCTGTCGAACTCAGTAACAGAATTCAGCTGCCTGTAATCCCCAACAGGTCTAACTGTAGAGTCAGATTTGGGCACAACATGAAGAGGGAGAACTCAGGGATTTTGGAAGGTCTAATAATGCCTTGAGCAGAAGAAATTCAAATTCTACCTTCACTGCATCATACAGTTTAGGGTGCAGCCTTCTAGGCCTGGCAGTGACTGGTGGGCCAGTAGTAATAATATGGTGGACTGTGCCATGTGATGCTGATTTGGAAATTAAAGAAGGGTTGCTGAGGTCTGGATATTCCGATAAGATGTTTTTAAAACTAATGTTTGCATCTACAGTGAGGATTGAGGGCTGTACAATATTTGAAAAAACACAAGAAGTGAAAAGAGAAGTTTCCACATCCACCAACCTTTTTTTTTCTTAAGGTCGATTAAAGGTTGAAGTGCTTTAGAAGATCAGCACCAATTATAGGAGATGATACATCAGCAATTATGAAAGTCAGATAAAAGGTCACCTCAGACCCAGGTTCAGTTCTTTACGGACCATACCATAGGCTGGAATTTTGGTATTATTAGCAGCAAATAAGGAGAAGTTAGACTGAGGTGATTTATTCATAGTTGGAGAAGGTGGGATGACACAGATTTCACTTCCACAGTCTATGAGGAATTTCTGGCCAGACTTGCGGTCTAATAAAAATAACCGGCTGGTATGTTTCGAGGGCTCTGCCATTCCAGCTATGACAGAGCTTACTCGTTTTTTGCACAAATGCACAAGGTGAAACACACTTGCGGTCCTGCTCTTTATAACGGCGATGATAGTAGCAGATGCCACTTCCTCTATTGACACTCCTAGAGCGTGAATGTGATCTCCGGCGGTCAGAACTATATCGTTGGTGGCGAGAGGAATTGCGCTCTCTTGTCAGTTCAGCAACTTGTAGAGACAGCTCTTGATCTGCCTGGCGAGAGAGTCCATGGTTGGCTGAGCACTGCATGAAGATGACTGGGATGGTGGAGGAACAGTTGTGGCCGCACAGATAGTCGAGGACGCACCAACAACCTCAGAAACCTTATCAGCGATGATAGCCAGTTTATCCAAAGGCTCTGAGGATGCAGACAAAACAGTCTGGATATGTGGTGACATTCTTTGAAGCCACAAACTTTGCAGAAAGTCATCCTGGAGTTGGCCATTAGACAGCTCTTTCATTTTTCGCAACAGGTGGCTGGGCTTCTCATCTCCTAGCTGAAGGTCAGTAAGCAGTTTCTTAATTTTTTGAGTCTCCGAGTCGCTAAATTGGGTGATGAGCCGCTGCGAGAGAGTGTGATATTTGTCACTGTTCGGAGGGCTTAACGCAATGTCCGACACGTAGGAGAGAGTTTCAGCATCCAGGTTCGCAACCAAAGCAGAATACTTAGTATCATCACTGGAGATACCACTGAATGTGAATGCATGGTCGCATTGCGCAATCCATAGACGAACGTTGGATTTCCAAACGGCGGCAGCCGCAACGCAATACGAGCGACTTCAACGGTTTCACTAGTCATATTGTTGAATAAGCAGGAAGCGAAACGAATCTCCGAGCAGATGCTTCAAGTGGCCTTGAGGAGAAGGAGAAAAAAAAATCTTTCGCTACGTACTGATCATCCGTAGTAGAAGAATTTGTATTGCATTCGCCAGTAGAACAGAATAGCTTACGTGTTTTTAAGTCCAAAAGGGGTCACCACTGCCGCGTTGCGTGGTTAGGCATTCTTCACCACAACACGGTTGAATTAAATAACAATAAGCATTTATTAACTTTAAAGATTAAATGAGCAATTAAGAGGTAAACTTCTAAAAACTACAACACATGGTGAATCACGCACGCTACAAGAATAACAGATCAATTTAGTTCAGTTTTGGAGTCGTTATGTTGAGCTGTAAGGTCGCTGCAAAACTTTACAGTAATATTGCTTATAGATCAGAATAACACATAGGCTATAATTTATGAAGATTTGTGAAAAGTGTCCAAAATATAACGATATTTGTCAAGTAAGTGGGAAAAAATTCTGCCATCTGCAAGCAATTATGGCTTGCGCCGCAAAAAAAGACCACGTCAGCATATATCTATCTTTTATTCGTGAAAGAACTCTTTTTGTTTTGGCTACGCAAGGCGCTCGCTTCTAATTAATTCCTGTAAACAGCATAAGCCCTAATTTATTTTATTTCAGAATAAAACTATGTTTTGAAGGGAGAGATTGTTATAAATCTCTCTTTATTTGAATGTTTTTAATGGTTTTATTATGCACATTTGGTAGTAAGAAATTGACCTTTTTTCAAAATAAATACTTTTATTGCTTCTGGTACTTACAGTAGATAAACTGTCTTTCACACTACATCATTTGGACATATTTGCATAGTTTGTTTGTGGTTAGTAGTTAATTATAACGCTATAATTTTAATTGAATAGGCGGATATTGCATTTTTAAGTATAAAAATAATTGTAGCTACTGTACTGTATTTTTTGGAGTGAGTAAATATTAACGTCGCACTGTTCAGCTACACGAGGGCTTTTGGCAACGGAACACGTAATTTTGAACAATGGTCAAAAGACGTGGACGACACCTGAGTTGGCACCCCTTTCTCCTAACTACCACACCACGCCAACTTAGAAGGAATATTCTACTAATATTTAGAAGGAATATTCTTTGAAATCCACTCTTCCAAGATTTATGTCGGCACGGGTCTTATGGTGAGTATTTTAGCGGGGAAGGCGAACAGTTTTGCAGCAGATATGCGTTTTCAGCGGATTGCAAAGATTATTATTTTTATCCCGAAAAAATAGTTTGTCAAAATTTAAGTGTCTTATGTTTTTGTATGTTAATGAAGACTTTAAAAAACGATTTGACTATTTATTTTAAGTGAATGGTGTATATAATTAATTTTACAGTGGAATATCTTTAATCAATTTATTATCTCTAACGGATTAAATTTCCCAAAGTGGAATATTTTGCTTATGTATATCCCTTAATTTTCAATGTAGTGATCCAAAAAAATATTGCATGAAAAAAACTGCAGTAAATCATAATGCGGGAGTTAAAGCATTAACGTGCATCGCCCCCCCCCTACACGGCGGGTCTTACAAAGCTCTAATAAAGCTGGAGCTATGAAAGTAGCTAGACATTTGCCAATTTGACTATCATTATTATTTCGCTGTATTTTTCCTTGAATCTCCATTATAGCCAATATAATTTAAGAAACGGCGTTGCTTGCGAATATTACAATTTTAACATAAAATAAATACAACAGAAAGTAATATTAATGTATTACACTTTCAGATATAAATTATTTACTCTATTTTAAGCGTTCATTACGCAACACTTTTAACAATGTGTTACTTTTGCTGAGCAGAGATCAGCTTAGGGAGTTATTTTCAAAAATCGACCCTCAAGATTGTTACGGGGAATTATAAACAAAAAAAAATCCCTTTTTATCAGCTATTAGATCTACCTACTTAAATTTAACAAAAGTGTTTTTCTTTCTTTTCTTTTTTTTTTTTTGTTTAGTTGAGCAAAAAGCTTTTTTTGTTTAATTTGCAATTCACGTAAAATTAACTCATTAAAAACTTCATCCTTCAATCTGTGTTGTTTAATTTTTCAGTTCACCCGTGCGAAGAACGGGTATACCAGCTAGTAATAAAATATTTTTGAATATGCGATACTGAGATCGTAGCGCTGTTTGCCGGACCCAATGTAAAACATTCTAAGATCAACAATTTATAAATAAAAAATTAATTAAATAAACATTTCTAAACCGAATTATAAATCTAAACCATTCTCGAGTCCACTGGAACAGACAAAAACTTTCATCAAAATCGGTCCAGCCGTTTAGGAGGAGTTCAGTTACATACAAACGCACAGGAGAATGACATATATAAAGATTATTTGAAAAGATATTAATTAAAAACACTAAAAAGCGTGAATCGTCTGCACTTTCGTAACAATAATGACCTTGTTTGGCCAGTTTGGCTGAAAATAAATTTTCGACGCCAACTTACGTCTTTTTCAATTCCTACTATTAGCTCATGATCTCTATACATATTTTATTTGTTTGTTTGTTTATTTATTTATCTTGGTGGAATTTTCAATCGTTAATAAAATACATTTTAAAGCGCTCAATTGAGCTGAAATGTAATGTACATGATTATTTTGGATGACAGTACAATAATTTAACTATAATTAATAAAAATTATTTTGATTAAAACTAATTACTTAAAAAATTACAAATACACCCACGCTGGCGACTTGTGAAAGGAAATTTTATATACACGATTGTTTTGGATGACAAAATGATACTTTAATGATAATTAATAAAAATTAATTACCACTTAATGTGATTCTGTCATATGTATATACATATTTATATTAATTGCAACTATTTAATAAAAAGTAGCTAAAATAAATTTTTTCTTGGTTGATGTAAGTAGGAATTGATTTAAAATTTTTTTTTATCTTACTTGTTTATAACAATAGCGTTGTTACAACAATGCAGGTGAATATTGAGTTGTATTTTTTTAATGTTTTAATTAATATCTTTTTAACTAATTGTGATAACGTACCGAATTGTGAATCTAAACCAATCTCGAATTTACTTGAACCCACACAAAAAATTTCATCGAAATCGGTCCAGCCGTTTAGGAGGAGTTTAGTGACAAACACACGCACAGAAGATTTATATATATATACTAGCTGTACCCTGCCACGCGTTGCTGTGGCTGAGTCTTGTTTAACAGAAAGGACATATTTTCAGTATGTTAAATAATTTGCATTGCACGTATGATCTTTTATAAAAAAAAATGTATAAATATATATACGAAAAACTTTCCTAAACTGATATTTATAATTTGCTAACCAAATGCTTGA